>WNWU01000016.1:23346570-23408773 GCA_012654045.1 Ptyas mucosa | reverse complement strand
ACTGTTGGCTTGTATGTTTATCACAATCAAACAACTACTAACAGGAAGGAAGGAAGGAAGGAAGGAAGGAAGGAAGGAAGGAAGGAAGGAAGGAAGGAAGGAAGGAAGGAAGGAAGGAAGGAAATGATGGACAGGTATAGCTACCTTTAGTCATGAAAATTCTATTTTATTAGAAATCCAACTTGTTTTACCTTTTTTCTTAACTGTTACCTTTCAGCACCCCCTTTTACCTGACCCTGAAAATTCCTGGAATGGTGATGTGATTGCTGTTATTGAACAACTTATACCATACTGATCCAGTGTAGTATTAAACAATTTTTATGTCTAATTAATCTCTGACTATTCCAGGTAGCTTTTATTTTTCCTTTTCTTGATGTACTGTAGTTAAAGTTGGTAAGTTCCTAGTCTGTTTCTCATCACTCGGTTTATGTGTTTTTTTTACAACTCCACATATTCTATAGCTTGTTCCAGTTTTAAATCCTCTTAGATCTTTATAGAGATATAAAGATCCCAATTTTTAATTTCGTTGCAGGCTCTACTTTATCTGCTAATCTTAACTGTGCTACAGTTACCTGATTTCTCCTATTCATGCTGACATCTAAATCCTCTATTCCCCCATCTAGTTTCAAAGTCTAATCTGAATTCTAGTGTTGGACATACCTTCTGCTTCTTTTAATACAGTCCATTATATATTTACACAGTTTATTGTAACAATCACTGCCTGCAAGTTAACTTACAAAAGTTTGACTAACTTTAAAATTCTAACATTTTCCTGCAAGTGAGTCCACAGTTTTGTTCAGATCAATCAAGTGTTGATGCATCCGTTGCAATAGGAATTGACTGACCCACTTGTCATCTGAGTCTGATGCTGTGGGCTGAGACAAAGTGACTGGCCCAATGTCACCCAGACAGCTGTCATACTGAGAGGAATGGGATGAATAGAAGTCTTCTTGTTCCTAACCAGCTGCCTTAACCACTAGGCCAAATTTGGATGTTATATTAATGCATATATTATAGGTTTCAAAGCAGAAAAATTGATAACTGTGATTGAGTTAATTAAACATGAATTTGTTATTTGTTAAGTATTTTAAACAATTATTTTCCAACTTATAATTTTGTTGATATACACATGGTGTTCATTCTTAACTTTATAATTTATACAGTGGAAGTAAATAGAACACATTGCCTAGGTAAATATGAAATGCTCTTGACTTTGCATGTATACTGTGATTCACAGGGTTTCACTAGATTATTAGCAGTTACATTTTCACTGAGGGAAAAATTGTGGCTTCTAAATTCGGCACATTTTCACACATGGATGTCTATAGAGATACAAGCATTGAAAATCTGGGCCTTTCATTCATTATTTTCCTTCCCTAAAGCAACAAGTAAATAATCAAACCTTGAGGCACCAATTTGCATTATGGTAGGAAATTCATGATACCACATCTGGCACGTAAAGGGCTCAAAATTAATGTGCTAACTTAAATTCATGAATAATTAGAGTAGTTCTACAAATGTTCTCTTTTTATAAAATTGTTCATAATGCATGTGTATCATCAAAATGGAAGAAAATGCTATTTTACCTTTCTTTCTTAAGCACCACTTTAAGATTGGATAGCATGGTAAGATCAATGCATACAACTTTTTGTGATCCCACAGTATTTTAATAATACTTACTCAATCTGATTCCATGTTTAGAAATACTGTTTATTTACATATATTTGTAATATATTACACCTTGATTTTTCTGTTTCACTATTTATTGGATATTCATCCCCTTAAAATGGGACTAGAACTAATATACACATGAAGAAAAAAGATCATCTTGAGATTTATACCAATTATAACTAAATGTTTCATATATTCTGCAGCTCTGGAGTTCTAGTTCCTCAGTAATCATATAATAATGCTGCTTTTAGATTTTTCTTTTATCACTTTATTCATATTGCAATCTCTCCTCCCACCCCCAGAAATATTGTTCACAAACTCAATATTTTCTTTATCCTGATTAGTAACTATTAACAAACTATTTCTGTAAACTGCTTTTATAATACAAATTTATTTTACCACTTTTATTATTTCTTTTCTAGTTGTATTGCACATCAATTATCTGATATAATCAATTTTAAAATGATAGTAGCAGCATTTCTTTCTGAAAAAGGACTGAATGAGTAGGCTGTATTTTAAAATCCTCCATAATAATACCCCAGAGAAGAGAATAGGTCATGGCTCTTAAACAAACAAAACTCTCTGGGTAATCCAAGTATGTTCCCAATTATTTAGCTCCTTTTCCATCCGTCTTTTGTCGCATGAATATTTTTCCGAGTATAAATGTCTTACAACTCATATAGATATTTACTGCAGCAGATAACCAAATAGCTGTTACTGGAAAAAGAGTAACAGTTAATAATATGGACCATAATTGAAAAATTAGCCACTCTATAGAAACCCCACTGTGCACATAGAAGAAAAGCAGATATCTATAGCAATTCTTTCAACTTTGCTGATAATAAACTGTTGGACAATTTGGTGTCCAATTTGGTGATAAATTCATTTTAACCTTGTCTGTTTAGAGGCTGACACTCACCAATAGCCTTTGTAGAAAGAATTATTTAAGGAGACTGCTGGATGGGAAACCATGTTCTCGTTTCTTCAATAATCCCTATTTCTTTTATTAACGGAAGACATTTTATCTGATCTGCAGTAACATCCTTCTTCTCTATCTGCTGTAACATCTTTAAAGAACAGCAGCTCTGCCACATGAAGAACAAGTTAAGTGGATATATGGCACTTTGTAATTCCAGCTCTTCAATTGTTTTGAAGCATGTCTCTTTTTAATGCTTAATCAGCTCTTTGATGTATAAATCTACTATTTGAAATGCTTAATTTGAAAATAATATTCTTGTATTATCATCTGCAAGTTTATATTGGTTATAATATGAAGGCTCCCCAGGTACCTTTTCTGTTATGTATGACCATGTTGTGAGTGAGCTTTAGAAGGGCTTTTAAAAAAAGGTGCTATTCATTCATTCATTCATTCAATCAATCAATCAATCAATCAATCAATTTGTATGACTCAACCAAGTGGGTAGTTTAAAATTCTAAAAACAATAAAACATTTAAAAACAATAAAACAATTCAAAAATATACATATACAGCAGCAGAGATAATTAACCAATTAACACTAAAGCCAGGAAATGAGGCCCTTAACATATTCAGCGTCCAAGGCCTGGATACACAGTTAAATTATTAAAACCTGACAAAAAACCAACAGGATTGAGGCCATTCTTCAATCTCTGAAGGAAGAAATTTCTCAGGGCATAGAAGACCTACTGTATCTTCTGACCCCTTCCAGCCAACACTCTTTGGCTGATGGGATCCATGGGACCTAATTGGAGAGTAAAAACTATTGAAAAAAGACACTGCCTTATATAACCAATTCCAAGCCATGCAGGACTTTAAAGATGATAATTGATACCTTGAATTGCACCTGGTAACACAATAGCCTGTGCAGTTCACATAGTAGTACCATGTTTGTGATACTATTGGTTGCCAGTTGCTTTTTGAGCAGGAGAGGTGAGTCTAGGGGGAAAAAACCAGAATGTATACTGGGTCTGTCTGGCAGTATTTGGTTCCATCCAGAACCAAATACGGAATGTCTTTATCTCCAGAGATTCCAAATACCCATAGTCACTCAGAGTCGAGTCAGAGCCCATTTCACACCACTGGTAAGCAAAATAGGTATATTTTCCACCTATTTGTCCTTATTCAAATTCATTGACGTGCACAATTAATACTGGTAGTTGTTGACTTACGATTAGAGAACTGAGCCCAAAATTTCCATTGTTAGGCAAGACAGTTGTTAAATGAATTGTTCCACATTTTACAACCTCTCTTGCCACTGTTGTTAAGTGACCATGAGGATGCTGCAATAGTCTTAAATGTGAAAACTGGTCATGTCACTTTATTTATTACTGTTGTAACTATGAACAGTCCTTAAACAATTGGTTTTAAGATGAGGATTACTTTTATGGCATCATTATATAGTCACTTGTCACTTATTGTTTTGCCCCTGCATGGTTATCAACTACAAGAAAGTAATGCACCTTTTCTTTAATCAATTGAAATTAATGGGTTTAAGTAATCTAAAGACTACATTTGAAGCAAACACACTTATGTTTTAAAAATACCCTGAAAGAAGAGCCGCAAAAAAATTAATAAGATTTTACTTAGTATGATTCTTTCAAACAGCTCAGACATAGCACAGCATATAGTGATGCTGAAATGCTGCTTTGTTCAAATAAAGATTCTGATTAATCTGCAGTTCCTGTAATGTGTGATTTGATCAGAGTGCTCCTGAAGCAATTTAGCTGAACTGCCTTTTCTTGTTTGTTTTTGTACTAGAATGCTTGTGAAATTTGTTTAATCTCAGTTTATGTACTGAACCAATAAAAGACAGAAAGGAGGAAAGATTTTTAAAAAAGTGTAAAGTTTTTGCTCAAATAAGCAGCAACAACAAAAAAATAATTATATGACCTCAACAAAAAATAATGAATGGTTCTTTTCAATTGGCTTGAGGCAGTGAGTTTGAATGGACTGCTGTGCTGACACTGTAGCATTTCATAGATGTTCATTCATGGTAACTTGAGCACATGGGAGGAGGAAAAGCAGCATGTAGAAGCAGAATGTGAGACCCCCTTCCATATTTTACACATGTTGATTAGAAAATCTATAGAACAGCTATTTCAATTTGGTATATCCACGTACACACAATTTTGGATCCTGTTATGTTTGTTTTGCATGGAGGACTGAGCATGGACAATTCACAGCAGTCTTCTTTATCCTTTTCCATCCAAATTCACAAAGTAAAGTAAAGCACTCTTCTCCTTCTCCTTGACTTGTGCTATTTATTTTGTCTACAATTTGAAGCTGTTTTAGGATTTGTCAGGTCTCACTCTTATTGTCTTTTCCATGAAAGAAAGAAAAAAATATATTTATTTTGATGGTTCTGTCTTTCTTAGAATGGTTCAAATGCTTTGAACTAAGTAAAATTTAAACTAATGCCCATATTCATGCACACAATCACTTCTGGCAAAATCTTCTGGTTGCTTTGAAATAACTGTTCCAGAACTGTGAGAATGACTTTAGTCTTGGATGCTATGTTGAATATAAAGGAATTAATAGGATTGGGCTAAATAAATGTCCTTAGAGCTGTAGCAGGCATTCTGGACATTTACAAATCAGTTCTGCTACTGTAGTTAGTAGATAGTCATCCTGTATTGGAAAGTGCTACATAGATCAATTGAACTGCAACCAAAGTATTACAAAAGAAGAAGGGAAAGTGAAAAATCTCCAGTCTCTAGACATTGTTGGAGAAATTCTACTCCATCTGGAAATTAAAGGAATTGCATATATAGAGCAAACATTCATATTACTATATCTTTTTCGGAAAATGGTAGATAATTTCTTGCGTCCCTTCCTTTCAACTTAGCAAATGCATATACATACTTAAATGCACAGATTTTAATTGTTCAGAGAATTCTCAGATGGCAGAGGCTCTGAAAACAGCAGAATAGTTTGGCTAAATGTGAAGTCCTTGCTCCTCTGTGAGTTTGGTTGTGGTCCTGCAGACATTTCATTACCCAACATCTTCAGTTGTATAAGGGAACAGGATGGTTCTCTATTTACATAGAGTATATTGCTCTGCCAGAGTTGGTCAGGGTCTCGCTTTGTCCTTAGCAATTCCTGAATTCAGCTATTATTTACTTCTTATTTGTCTAAGTTGGTAGTTACTTGATTATGGTATTGTTTATTGCTTGATTGTTTGTACAGTTTTAATCCTAGTTTTAATCCCTGTTTATCTCAGTGTACACTACTGCAGAATATAAATACTGGTCTTTTGTTCATTGTTAAACTTTATTATTATTTATTTTGAATGGTGTGTAAACGTTGTTTATCTCTATGTTCCTTGTTGATGACTGATTTGTCTGAGTGTCAAGCTTTCAGTTTCTCCAGAGTTTTTGGATTTAGTTTGCTCTAGGATGCTCACAGTTTCTCAGCTGAAACTATGGCTAAGTCTGTCCACATACTGTGAAATTAAGAAGTTTTCATTGTGTCTTTTGATTTGATGGGTGCACTTGGATAATCTTCTGCCTGACCTACATAGTGGCTATTACAGTCCTTATACTGTATGTTGTTGATGACTCCTGATTCTCCCCCTCTCTTGGATTACTGCATCTTTTGAATTACTTAAAATGTTTTTTTTTAGGGGGGAGGGAGAGATTAGTTGATTTGTATTTTGTGATCATGGTGTGTGGTTATAACAGACTGTTCATTGTTTCTGAGATATTTTTGACTTATGGCAGTATTATCATTTTTGTAGCTTGTGCTAGTCATACTGTGGTGGTTTGAATGATTATGCACTTTTTGATTAAATTGTGTCAGTATCCATTCTGTTGGAAGATGCTGCATAGGTGACCTTTTATCTTTTTCTGGTGTTCCGGGATGTTGCAGTGTGTTTTTGCTAATCTGAATAATGTTATTACGCATATCCTCTTGTGAGACATTTGGTTGTTACCTTAATGATCTAGCTCTTCGTTAATGTTAGATGGTTTTATGATAGACTTGTGTTCTAATTTGCCACAATTTCCTCTTCTGATGAACCTATCCCGGAAAGTTAGTGGGTGTTATTTTCTTCTTCCCTTGTGAATTTTATTCCTTTGAAGATGTTACTCTTTATTTCATGTATCTTTTTCTATTGTTCATCTTTTGACATTGAATGGAGCCATAATTTCATCTTCTTCTATTACTAGGTGTCTGATATGTCTGCAGGCACTATAGTGGGGACTTGATAGAATATTCATTCCTGTCTGTGAGATGTCCAAGCTTTTTCTAAGTTCTTTAGCTATGTTGTATGTTAACTTCCCTGGTAATGATACAATTTCAACAAAGAGGTGTATTTTGGGAGCTCCATACAAATGTGGGATAATGTGATTACTGCTTTTATTCAAATCATGTTAAAACATTCTGCCCCCTACCACGCACACTTGTAGATCCATTAGCATTGTCCTCATCCTCTCTTTTCCTTAAAATAATGGCATTGGCTTCATGTCTGAAACACATCAATTGGCAGATTAATTATACATTAATTATACATTAAACAAAACATAGCTTAGCATCTTTTAAATAATATCCTTTCCAAACAATTATTTTTTATACTTTTAGAAAATGCCAACAGTATGAGAAATAGTATTTTGTTTTATATGTAAACCACAATTATTTCCAATAGATATAAATTAGTTTTTTGTGACTAGCCAACAAGTAAGAGAAGAAGAAAGGAAGAAAGAAAGGCTTACAGTAAGGATGTTGAGCTGCGGTTGCTTCCTCTCTCCCTCTGTGAGCTGTTGAAAACTACATCTGGACTGCTTGTTAAAAATAATTGGTAAGCAAAAAAGTTAATTAAAACAATTTCTATTAACTTTTAAATTTGGGGGAGATAATATGCCTCATGAACATAAGAAGCAGTCTTGCCTTCCCCTTCTATTTCACCCTCTGGGATGGTACCATCTCAAAAAAAGATGGAAAAATCCTTACCAGCTGTTGATCCAATTATCTCTATGCCTAAGAGTTCGGCTCCAACAGAAAAGGCAATTGCTTTGGCTGATAGATGTGCAGCAAACAGTTTTAACCCCTGAGCTACTATATGAAATTGACTTTGGAGAAGTAACTAATTTTGAGCTGCTGATCATGATGCAAGTTGTAAGAAGAAAGCTCACAAAAGATGTGTTAAATGGTGAAGTACTTGAGAGAAAACTTTGATTCTAAACCGAAGGATATAAAGAAGCTTAGGAAGATAATACTTGAATCTCTTGAGAAAATAATCCATACATTAGAAACCAAACACATAGCAATAGAAATAAATTGGCAGCTTGTCATGACTACATGGCATAGTGTCAAGGTCAAATGTGCAGAAAAGCTTTATGAATATCAAATCTCCCATTCTCAAAGGATAAGAAGCCTCCTGTGATAGAGCTTTATAGTCTGACAGATTTCTTCCAGTATATAGAGTCCTATCAAGATTTCATTCTCATTGACCAAATCCAGTTTTGATGGAATTTCTTCAAAGGTCTGCACATTATAACACCTTCCAAGTCTCTAGGAAAGCTACTTCTTTGGGATATGCTGGATAAAAAGTAATGATATTTTCTGATTTGTTTTCCAAAGTTGCTTAAAAGCATACAATTTAGCTATGTTTGTGAGAGAGCAAGACAAGGGATAAAGATTTTGTTTATCCTGCCATTTTTTGCTTATCTTTGAATAGTGGAGAAAAAATTATGAGCCTCATTTGCTTCAAATTATATGAAACTAAGTTCTGATGATGTTTAAAATCAACACATTCTTCATAGTAATGATAGAATTGTCAAGAAAATATGGTGGCTTTTGGTTTTGTTTTAATATGAGTTTTGGGGTATATCTTTTTTTAAATGTAATTTTGATGTGCAATAAATGTAACTCTAAATTTAGTCCTGGGAAATTATTTTTAGGGCTCAGTGAGATCTTATCATTAGATCTCACTGTTACTCACCTTTACCTAGATCACAAAGTCATTCAATTCAACAAGTATAGATAAATGTGCATGCACTCTATCACCGAAAATTGAAAGCTGATTTTATTTAAAGTAGTAAAGTTATTTTATAACAGATATCAAAATCCTACATACTGAAATGTTGTGATGTTCAGAATTTAAAGAAATGCTTATTTCAAAGAAATAACTCTAATCCTAGTGAGAATAAATATGCTAAAATATGTGATAGATAAGCTTTATTATAGCAAAGAGATCAGCAGTTTAAATAGCATGGGAACAAAGCGTCAGGTAATAGTACAATACAAAGAAAAAGAACCATTTATAAATTTAAAATATAGTAGGAAAAGTATTAAAAAGAATATGAGCGGGATACAATAATTCCAATTTTTTTAAAATGCTAAACTGCAATATAGAAATTCCAGTTAAGTCAGTGGCTTCTCACAACAGTAGTTATAGTACACTTTCTTTGAATTTCTTGAATTGATGATTTAGTTAAAAATGTTTGTTTTTTAATTATAGGGGTTTTCAGTTCTGCTTTCCAGGAGTAATAAATCTATTTCAAGCTATTTCAATTTCCACATAAAAATAGATATGCAATTGATTTTATAAAGGAAAATTGTAGCTCACTGTTAACACTACTGAGAAAAAGATCTCTATGTATACCAGAAACAATGTCCTTTTGTGTTATGGTACAGCAATATATTAAGAGATAGTGAAACATTATAAAGTGATAGTCTGTCTCCTTCCAAGTCAACATATCGAAATCTTTTTTTAACTTTGGTCCAAGCTTTTTTTAAATCCCACATGTACAGCGCTTGGTAAGTAAGTTTGCAATAAGCCAGGTGAGATGAAATCTGATTTCTTCTTAGAGGAATGAGCCAGACAATCTATTCTAACAATTTGCCTCAGCCAGAATTTTCATTAGCATATGAATCTAAATACATCCCAGCATGGGTGACTGAGCAAAGGATGAAAAAATTATATCTTGAAAATATACATTGTACTAGACATCCTGTGCCCCATTGGGCTATCATGTCAGAGATATTTCTTTATCTAAACAGAAGAAAAAATGCCTACCTGTTGTCAAAAAAGGATGGGAATGGAAGCCTGCCTGCCTGCCTGCCTGCCTGCCTGCCTGCCTGCCTTCCTTCCTTCCTTCCTTCCTTCCTTCCTTCCTTCCTTCCTTCCTTCCTTCCTTCTTCCCTCCCTCCCTCCCTCCCTCCCTCCTTCCCCCTCCCCTCCCTCCAATCTAACTTCATGTTGAATTTCATTATTATGGCATATACTTATTCTCATTTCTATACTGTGTTGAAGAGCCATGAAATACATTTGAATAGTGGTACATTGCAGTTGTCATGTCAGAAGAATCTAGAATCCCTGCCAGCTTCACCTTGAGTAGGAAGTTGAAGAGACAGTTTAAAAACAAGATCACATGATATCCTAAGGGAGGGTGAGACTGGTGTACCTGATCTCTGGTGTCTGAGGTAAGGGTTTGTCTACACTCAGTTTCATAGTACAAAGCAGTTAAAAATTAAATAGGACGGTCAAGGACTAAGATACTGTACAATGGATACTGTATTTGACTGATACCAGAGAGGTCCAATTTCTATTCCATCTGCAGCCACAGAAGCTCACTTCATGACTTTTAGCCCAACCTATCTTAGAGGGTTGTTTTGAAGAAATATAAAAGGATGAAGCACTATGTACTGTATATACCTTGAGTTCCTGAACAAAGACAGGTTACTGATAGATGTGCAAGTTTTTGTACCAGTGCATGTAAAGCAATAAAAATATCTATGCCTTTCTTCATGCACCTTAAATTTGTTTCTTTTTTAAGAGCCACATGATGGGTTAATTCCTTCTTCTGTGGGAGGAAGGGCTAGGTTGCAAGGCTGGCAGGGAAACCATCATTGTATGTTCAAAATCACCATCATGTGGCCACAGCAGCAGCCCAACCACCATAGCATCCATAACTTCCCAAAATTTCATTTCTTCGGGAGTTATGGGACCTGCATTTGAATATTTTCTGTATGTTAGTACCTTGGTTCAAAAATTGATATCCTATGTTGCACATTTCACATTTCAGCTAAAGTTTATCATAAACAGAGTTTTAATACCACATAGACGCTATGTGGCACAATACATCCTTGTAGACACAATATGATACAGAAAGCAGCGTAAGACTTTGATCTTAAATAATTTAAGGTAGTAGGTAGCAGTTTCTTCAGGTAGTAGGGCACAAAAGAATTACATGACTACATAGCTAGAGACTGACTATTGTTCTTCAAGAGACTGATGAGGTTATTTTTATTTCATCATTATTTGCTATAAAGGACTAGAAAGCAAAAGCTTACATTTGCATCAGAAAAAAATATACATTTAAAAGACAAGATAATTTTTCATTTAAATAGAAGAAATGGTTGGATTTTAAACTTAAGCACAACTTTGCTGATATCAGAAGAGATGGAAGGATAGTTGCATGGAGGAGTGCTATTTGGGGGAGGAAAGCCAAATCAACTTAGCAGTATAAACATGGGCAGGTATTCCAAAAACTTAACCAATGTGTCAGGTTTTTAATTGACTGAGTTTACAATTGAGTATATCAAAAGCACTATATTGGCTACAAGTGAGCCCTGCTTTGCCAGTAGCTCTGGAAGGGAATATACTATTTGGAGGAGTTTGCAGGTATAGTAATGTGTCTGGCTATTCAGAGATCTGTTTGAAAGATAGTCTTTCTAAGGAGAAAATTTTTAAAAAATAGATTCAGCATTTATTGGAATAGGTTCAATATGTCCAGTTTTAATTGCATTTTCTGGGTTAAAGGGAAAACCTATACTTTTTGTATTCATTTCCAGAAATATGAATAATGCATCAATTCATCTCGATTTCCTCCTTTTCCCCAATATGTGCAGGTTGCAAAATATATTTTAAGTATTTTTAATATTTTTAAGCATTTCAGTATTTCATTTTAAGTATTTTTGAAGTATCATTTGCTTCAAAATGATGCTTTTAAAATGGATAAATCCTTTTATGACACATAAAAGTTGTTGAATTAAAAGGATAATTCAAGATACAAAGAAAATAGGAGAAAGTCAAAGAAAGTAGGAATGAGGGCTACTCCTTGCACGATAGTATTGAGGACTAGACAAAGCATCTAGTATATTCTACATATTGCTTTTACAGTCTGGATTTATGTAGAAAAATCCTAATATATTTCCTATTAATAAAATTAATATTCTCATGTATTTGTGTGTGTGTGCACGTGCATATGTGAGTATGGGTGTGTCATTCTGATACTTTTATTACTGTTTAATCACTAAACATTTATCATTGAAAAGTAACCAGATTAGAAATAGAATATTTTTTTTTATTAAACACAATCCAGGTTTATATACACATTCAATAATTACCCTCTAAACAGTTGTTCCCATTTCTTTTAATCAACAACGACTGTTGTACATTGCACAGAGTTATTTCAAGTGAGATGGGTAGCTATCTACAACAAAATCTCAATTCTCTTTGGCCAAAATAAAGTTGCTTTATGATGAAGGTAGTTGCAACCTATCAGATATTCAGACTTTAATTTTAGGATCTATATTTTGCTGAAATGAAACTTTTTTCCCAGCACTCTGACCAGGCAATATCAACCATTAATAGACACATAGATATTAACAACATCTAAAGCAGGGGAGAAATCCAGCAGGTTCTGACAGATTCTGGAGAACCGGTAGTGGAAATTTTGAATAGTTCAGAGAATAGGTTGCAGGAATTTTGAATAGTTCAGAGAACTGGCAAATACCACCTCTGGCTGATCCCAGAGTGGGGTGGGAATGGAGATTTTGCAGTATCCTTCCCCTGCCATGCCCACCAAGCCACACTCACCAAGCCACAACATGCCCAGCAAACCACACCCTCAGAACCGGTAGTAAAAAAATTGAATTCACCACTGATCTATAGATTATGCAAAAGAGACAATCAACCAGTCCAAAAGAGAACAAAAAGACTGCAGCACCTCTAGGGTTGCCAGGTCTGCTTCCAAAAAATAGTGGACAAGCATATGTGTGTGTGTGTGTGTGTGTTAAGTAGTAAAAAAAAAATACAGTTAAATTATATATTTTCTTACAAACATTTTAACACATATTAAAATAATCACTTCAAAACTTTACTTAAAATTCAAAACATCAAATATATTATAATAATATGTAAAATATTAAATTACATTTTACTTTGCTGTCGTGTGTATTTTTTATTTGACTGCGCAGCTTTGATCAATTCTTTGTGTTTAAGGAATAATTCTTTAATTTCAGTACAACGTTGAGAAATATTAAAAAATATACAAAGTTCATTTCGAACTGATGGTACAAGCAGTCGGTTAAGTTCGTCAGTCCACAAATTTCCCATGACGCTGAAAATTCATTCACTGTTTGCATTTGATACCGGAATTGATGCACAATATTGGAACAGTTTCAGTAAACTCAGAGCTGGCTCTTTCTTGAAAAAGTACGTCCACTTATCAAGGGATGAATTGCTCTGTAGATGAACATAAACTTCTTCTAAGGCAGAAATTTCATCGAAGAGAGTGTTGGGTGGAAGTTCTTCTCGCCATGGTGATAATAACCAGATGTTCGTCATTTCTTCTAAAGTTGGAGGATTATTGCGATCAATTAGATTGAAACAATTTTATATACTTTTATTAAATATCTTGTGAAACAATTGAGTATGATTAATACTTTTTCGGAGAATCGAGTTCAATGGATATTCGATCTTTGTCTCATTCTAACTTATGAATTAAAGACAAAATGCGATTCTCCTATCCTTATTCTCTTAGACTGTACAGCTTTAGATTACGTACCATTTCATCATAAAGCTTTTGAATAAAAAAATGTCCACTATTTTGTGAAAAAAAATAGTGAACATAATGTGAAAAAAGCGGACTGTCCGCTCAAATAGTGGACACCTGGCAACTTTAAGCACCTCTCCACCAGTAATCAGCATCCAGATCAGAATAGATTAACTCCAAGGTTAACTTCAGACTAACTATCAAGTAAGCAATACACCAATCAAGAAACTGCCAAAGAGCCATCAGTAAACAGCAACTGTAATTTTTTTAAAATCTTGGCAAGTATTAAGGTCAAGACATATAAAACAGAGATTTTTTTCCCATCCTTAAAAGCTACTAGACATATTTGGTTCATAAGCCCATTGTCATGTAACCCACATGTGAAAGTGGAGGGGGTGATATTCTAATTATTCTATTGCAACATAAACAAAATCTTATTTTCACTTTAATAGCAACAATATCTTTTAACCCTGAATAGCTTGCTACAGATATCAGAATGGCTTCATCAAAGATAAAGTTTAAAGGACACATTGAAATATAGAAATGTTTGATTATGTTTTTATGCATTTGGGTGAATATATATGATAAAAGCTGAGAGGTGACCTATTTGAAATTTACAAATCTATAAAGAATAAATTAGATTTCCATCCCTAACCCTCTATGCTATGATCAACCAATTATTTCCACAATGATAAATTATTTCTTTTCTAATCTATTCTGTCTGACTAGACTTAGAAATTAAGTAAGAGTAGAATTTACAGAGATTTGTAATACAGTAGGTAAATTATTCACAGGAGTGGTGTTGCTGGTATTCAGGGACTAGCCTTCACACAATAGGGACTTGTTGTTGTGATATTTTTAATCTCCTGAAATCACACTCCTTCCTAATAATTCCAACAGTAATTTCCCCCTTCATACTGAGGCATTCTTGCCTCAATGTTTCTTCCATTTTCTAATCTTCTGTGGAATCTTTTATTCTTCTTACCTGTCACTGCTCCTTATATCAAGTTTTGCCACCATGCATTCAATTCTTTATTGTCTCTCTGCACATTACTTTATTGGCTCTTTAAATTCACTAAGAGTCTTATGTATGCTAATTATTTTTTTGAATTTCATATTAGATGAAATATTTTATGCGTTCAGTTTCTGAATTTGTTTCTAAGGTTATTTGCAAAACACTTCTCCTGGTGCAACACAGTTCCTCTATGATGATTGATACTTGGGACTAAACAGTCACTCTTGTCAACTGAAGCTTCAGAGGAGAATGATTTAAACATTTACTACTATACAGCATTTCCTACATAATTGATACTAGTATTAAAGTATCTGCTTTTCATATACTATTTGCCACAGTTTGATTTCTACTAGCTTCCTCAACTATTTTGGCCCAACAATCAATACTATAGTTTAGTACATGGAGGAAACACCACAATATCAGAACCTAAAGGAACCAAATGTTGTAAGCAACAGGAGATGGAGAAAAACAATTTTGTACACAGGTGACTTTTTCAATTTGTGGTAGGGTAAAATAAAATCAGTGCTAGGCTCCTTGGGCAGCAAACTGCCTGTTATATATGCTTAAAAATGATGATCGCATTTTGGTTTATCAAATTAAGGACAGATGGAAAAGCATTTTACCTCAGAATTTTTCTATAATGTACTTATCCTTAAATTTTAAGCTTATGTTGTATTGTATAATGTACGTATATAGTGAGAATTTCTGATTGATTGATTAATATATGTTTGAAAACTCCTATTACTGATGTATGAATGCTGAAAATTATTTTTTAAAGAAAATACAGAAGTTGGCGAAGGAAAGTAAATATTTTTTTTGTTTTTTGTTTTGTTTTTATTAAATTTATATACTGCCCTCCTCCCGAAGGACTCAGGGTGGTGAACAGCCACAGAATAAAACACATGGATCCAAAAATTTAAAAGTAGAATAAAAGTGAATTAAATAATTTGGCTAAGACAAATTTAAAATACCCAATAATTTAAAAAACAAATTAAAATTTACATTAAACAGGGGAAAAGATTTAGGCCAGGCCAGCTTGATGAAATAAAAAATTCTTAAGTGCGCGACGGAAGGTACGCAGATCCGGGATCATCCCTATTTCCGGGGCGAGCTCATTCCAGATCGTAGGTGCTCCCACAGAGAAGGCTCTCCCCCTAGGGGCTGCCAGTCGACATTGTTTGGCCAACGGCACCTGGAGGAGCCCCTCTCTATGGGAGCGTACTGGCCAGTGGGAGGCTATTGGTGGTAGTAGGCGGTCCCGTAGATAGCCAGGTCCTAAGCCATGGAGCTCTCTAAAGGTGATAACCAAGACCTTGAAGCGCACCCAGAAGACCACCGGGAGCAAGTACAGCTTGCGCAGGAGAGGTGTTATATGGGAACGCCACGTTGTTCCCATAACCACTCACGCAGCCGCACTCTGCACAAGTTGGAGCCTCCGAGTGCTCCTCAAGGGGAGCCCCATGTAGAGAATGTTACAATAGTCCAGACGAAAGATGACAAGGGCATGAGTGACTATGCATAGGGAGTCCTGATCTAGAAAGGGACGCAACTGGCGAATCAGGCAAACCTGATAAAAAATCCTCCCAGTCACGGCCGTCAAGTGCTCTTCTAAAGACAGCTGTGAATCCAGGAGGACACCCAAGTTGTGCGCCCTTTCCGTGGGGGCCAATGACTCGCCCCCAATAGTCAGTGATGGCACCAACTGACTATATCGGAACATCGGAAACCACAGCCACTCGGTCTTGGATAGGTTGAGCCTGAGCCTATTCCTCCCCATCCAGATCTGCATGGCCTCCAGGCACCGGGACATCACTTCAAGGGCATTGTTGGGGTGGAGATGTACAGCTGGGTGTCATCAGCGTACTGATGGTATCTCACCCCAAAACCACGGATGATCTCGTCCAGTGGCTTCACATAAATGTTGAACAGGAGGGGTGAGAGGACTGACCCTTGTGGCACCCGCCTATGAGGGCCTCGGGGTTGACCTCTGCCCCCCCTGTCAACACAGACTGCGACCGGTCATAGAGAAAGGAGGAGAACCACTGCAACACAGTGCCTCCCATCTCCACTCTTCCAACCCTTGCAGCATGATACCATGGTCGATGGTATCAAAAGCCGCTGAGAGATCTAACAGGACCAGGATAGCGGAGCACACCCTGTCCCGAGCCCTCCAGAGATCATCAACCAATGCGACCAATGCCGTTTCCATGCTGTACCCAGGCCTGAAGCCCGACTGGAACAGATCCAGATACATCGTTTCATCCAGGTGCTGGGGGAGCTGTTGCGCAACCACACTCTCAACAACCTTCACCACAAAGCGGAGGTTGGAGACCAGACAATAATTTACCAACATTGCCGGGTCCAGGGAAGGCTTCTTGAGGAGAGGCCTCACCACTGCTTCTTTCAAGGTGGCGGGGAAGTCACCCTCACTCAACGAAGCATTTGTAATCCCCTGGAGCCAGCCTCGTGTCACCTCCTGGGAAGCCAGCACTAGCCAGGAAGGACACGGGTCCAATAAACAAGTGGTCACATTCAGTCTGCCCAGAATCCTGTCCACGTCCTCAGGGATCACAGGATCAAACTCATCCCAGATAACATTCTCAAGACCTGGCCCAGTCCCTCCCCCTGAGACTATCCAGTCAGAGTCCAGAACGTCCCAAATCTGAGTGATTTTGTCATGCAGATACTGAACAAAATCCTGGGCCCTCCCCTCCAAGGGGTCCTTCTGTGCTTCCTGGTGGAGCAGGGAGTGGGTCACCCTAAAGAGGGCAGCTGGGTGATTATCTGATGATGCAATAAGAGCAGCAAAATAGCTACATTTTGCTGCTTTTATCGCCACTAAGTAATTCCTAATATGGGATCTTATTAGTGTCCAGTCAGATTCAGAAAGACTGACCCTCCAACTACTCTCTAGGCATCTTTTCTGGTGCTTCAACTCTCTCAGCTCCTTGGAGAACCAAGGAGCCAATTGAGATCGGCACCAAGTCAGAGGCCGCAAAGGCACGACCCGATCCAGAGCTCCAGCGGCTGCCCTATCCCAGGTGGCCACTAGGTCTCCAGTTGAGGCGTGTGCCAGAGCCTCAGGAAATGGCCCAAGCTCCATCTGGAACCTATCTGGTTCCCTCAGGCGCCTGGGGTGGAACCATCTTTCCGGCTCCGCCTCCCTGCGGCGGGGTGGAGCGGTTCGAAAGTCGAGACGAAGGAGAGAGTGATCTGACCATGACAAGGGCTCGGTAGCTATATCCCCTATCTCAAGTTCACTCAACCACTGTCCAGAGACAAAAATCAGATCCAGCGTGTTTCCCCCCGTGTGGGTAGGGCCATGAATTAACTGGTTCAGGTCCATAGCTGTCATGGAACTCTCGAGCCACCTCAGACATCTCACCCACAGACGGCATAAGTAAGAAGATACTGACTCAGAAAAAGATTTCAGGTTTCCTCCATTTATATAATCACCCTTTGAGTATCCTTTTCAGGAATGTTGAGATAAAATATAACCAAAACTCAGGAATGTATATCCTTTGCATGAAATATAACCTTTCCAACTCAGTAAAGTATATGTTTTTATCTAAGCTTAAACATTATTTCCATGTACAAAGTAATTTGTTGTGACAACAACTCAACCAAGTTATATACAGATTGGCATGGATCCACCCAGGGTCCTTTTATTGTAAAAATTGCAGCAATACTGGAATGCATTTCATATACCTTAACTATCAAAAATAAAGCAAGAAAACATTTTTAAAAAGCAAAGATTAAAATTTGCCTTAGAGACGTTTTAATAATTCCTTGCAATATTATAACAACAGAGCAGCTTTGAGCAGAAAATTCCAATTTTGGTAGTGATACTTTGAAAGTGGACTGAGAGTTTTGCAAATTTGTATTCACAGAAAACTATTTTACTTTTACTGCTCAGAGAGGACAATAGGCACACACCTCTCAGCTCAAACATACATAAAAGGAGCAGTCAGAGGATAAGAGAAGAAAAGAAAATAGAGATGCAAATCCATCAATTGACACAACAACAAAACATGGACGGTAGTGTATACCTTCATGACAACATCTTGAGGATTTGACTTTTGTGAGCAATAAGACCAAAGTAATGTTGTGCACAGATGGTTCCTCCTATTTGGGTCAGGGTGAAATAAAAGCAAAGCGGTAGCCACTTTGTGAAGTGAGCTGCTGGTTAAATATACTAAAAATATTGGTCACATAGTTGGTTTATCAAATTAAAGGCAGTTGGAAAAGCGTAGCTTTAGTCAGTCTCAAGAGAAACTATTGTATCTCTCTTTGATATCTTTAGAATCCTTTTACCTCCTCCATAGCCCAAAATATCATTTCTCAATCATTATGTAGTTTAGCTCAGTGTGTTGGCTTATTTCAAAAAGTTTTATAGCACCTTTACTGCCTTTATGCCAAACTAAGTCGTTCCCTATGTTCCATGCTGGCCGCTTGACTTTGACTTTAAATTGTTCAAATTTGGTCTTTTTGATCTTTTATTATCATTGATCTTGGGCTTTATTGGTCTATCCTTCTCTCTCTTCAAAAACATTATTTCCAGTTGCTTTATTCTTTAACTTCTCATTCCTGCCAATAAATCTATGTTTGAATTTATATTGTATTTTTGGGGTCATTTGGTACCATCTTTATTCCTTTATTAATTTAAAGGTTGGGAGCAGAAAAAAAGTGAAAGGGAGAAAGAGGAAAATGAGGCATGTGGGGAATAGAAAGGAATCAAAGAAAAGGATAATTAGAAAGAGAGCCAATAATATCCTATGGATGTAAAAGGAAAAGTTGTTTGAAAGGTTTAGAGTGTGGAATACAATAGCCATCTTTTGTTATGGCAAAAGTATAAAAAAGTCAAGTAGTGCATAATCTGTAAGGAAGTGAAAATATTTAAATTACAGTATTATAAAATACATCCTACCTTGTCCTTTTCTATCCCAGTTCTTTGCATTATTGTATTCTCTTTTTTCTCTATATCATTTGGGAACCTAAATTATTTCTGTTAAAAATAACTTTGTAGAGACAATGTTCACATGACAGTTATATAATTTATAAAGAGGATGATAAGCACATTAATTGTGAGTTCAATGTGTACAAACTTTGCTTATTGGAATATTTTTTGGTCAGGCTTCACTAATTGTGTAGCAACCTTATGGTGAATGTAATATGGCATGTAAAAACATCTGATATATATTCATGTAATTGCATGAATATTTTTCAATGGAATTGGTGTGTAAAAATTTTGTCTTAAGAGTCATCTATTGGAATATGTCCAGTCAAGCTTTTTATTGGAATATATTTATAAGCCTGCTGTTTATTAAAGCATGTGTGTCAAGACATTTTCCTATAATATTTACTATTTAACTATCTGTTATGTCATGTTGTACTTGCCAGGCTTTGAAAAAGTTGTGGAAAATCTGAAGTTCAAGTGATAGAAGGAATTTTCATGATACAAAATTCATTACAGGATGCAAACCCATTATAAAAATTTATGAACTTCAAATTGCCCAAATGATCGTCTTTTCCCCAAAAGAATAGCAAAAGAAGGAAGGAAGAAAAATAAGCAACCTCAGCTGTGTCTGTTCCTTACACTACAGCAAAATCTATCAGATTAAACTTCCAAACTTTACATAAGTGTACAAGATCATGATTATCATAGATTTAATATAATATATATATATATATATATATATATATATATATATATATATATATTGCCTTATTGCACTGTGCGATCATATTTTATTATAAATATGCTCTTTAAATGTCATGTTTGATTATTTTTATTTAAACTTGATGTTTGAAAAATATGTGTATATAAACAGTATTTTTTCTGTTGCATTAGCTTTGAACATCTAACACAAACAAATCTGTATTGAAATACTTAACTGATGTTAAGTTAATATCACCAATCCACATCTATCATACACATGTAACAATTTATAGTTTTGTCTAGATTCTAGTTAAAATGGTATAATAAGTGTGTTTGTTTGTTTATTTCAATTTTTATATGAAATATGACTGCAACGGGGCATAAATCTCTCCAGAGACTTTTTGTACCTTATATAACTGCCCCCATTGATATCAGATTAGGGCTGGTTCATTTATGCATATCCATCTTCTGTTATCATCTCAATTGAAAATCCACAGCTCAAGTATAACTATTTCTATTAGAAATTCCCATATGAAGGCAACCATATGTGTAAATCTGATCATAACTCTTTCTATAGTTATCAAGCAATAATGAAGAACTTTGTGGCACAGTGGTTAGAATGCAGTACTGCAAGCTACTTCTCACCTGCTCAAGGTTGACTCAGCCTTCCGAGGTCAGTAAAATGAGAACCCAGATTGTTGGGGGAATATGCTGACTCTGTAAACTGCTTAGAGATGGCTGTAAAGTACTGTGAAGTGGTATATAAGTCTAAGTGTTATTGTTAGGTGCTATAAAATAGCCAAAAATGTACTTTCTATGTCACAGTTCTTTGTTTTTGGCATGAGATACATTCATTGTAATAAATGCTGTACTTTAACCTTCAAATTACCATCCTGGTGGGCTGGACAACTGAAAGTAGCATCTTGTTCGAGGGTTTTATGCACATGATGATAAGGAATTGTTTTTAATATAAGTAAGTTTTTTTCTACAAAGGAACAAAAACAGACCTGCTTTATTTTAGAACCTAACTTTTTTTTCCCAAAAATTAATTTTGCAACATATAGGAGAATAAGGGGAAAAGGTTTAGTTTATGCTTTTGATTTAAGATGCTATATAATTTGCTACAACAAATAATTGATTATTTTATTGTATTATGTATGGCTACCACTTCTATTCTCCATATATAGAAGGCAGACCTTTAATTTAAAGAATGTTTATGGTTATTAAGGGTCTCTGTGGGCCTTTCCATTACCCAATATCTCTAAAGCTCTTTAAAGCAAGCATCAACTTCCTTCACAACTTTGATCTTGGAACACTGGCAGCACTGTGAGAATAAGTGAATTTAAGTACTCTCTCTCTAGTTGATCAATTAAAGCTTTGAAAAATTACTCTGCCAATGCCATAATCAAACTAAAACCAAGCCTAGTTGACTGCCACCACCACCACCACCAGCCACATCATCATCATAATCATCATTCTCTCACTTCTGCTCTATATAGAAAAATAAGTCCTACAGGAAATATAATTGTAAGAAGAAATTAGAGCAAACAGATACAGAGAAATCCAAACACAAGTACTGTGTGAATGAAGCTAATGAAGACTCTTGCAGTGTTAAGAGTATGTGAGTGTTATGGAATGTTTAAAATAGGCTGAATGGCACTCTGGACTAAGATCAGGAGAGAGAGAGAGAGAGAGAGAGAGAGAGAGAGAGAGAGAGAGAGAGAGAGAGAGAGAGAGAGAAACTGGATTAACTAGCAAGAAATTATTGCAGCAGTCTCAGGATAAAACAATCAAGGTATGTGTTAAGAAAGCTCATGACTCATTTATAAATCTCCTCCTCCTCACATATTATGAATAATTACCAAATGAATGTTAGTAACTCTCTCAGATTCTCATTAATCAAGAATTTCAGACTGGAAAAAAATGGGCAGTTAAGAAACCTTGTAGAGAAGTAAGGGAAAGACACAATAGATGATAGGAAAGTTAGTAAGACCAAATCACAACAAGTTGCCTTATCTACATATAATTTAAGGTGATGGGGGCACATCCAAGAGGGATTACAAATAAAATAATCTGTCTTGGTTGACCATGGATTGTCATCGATGGAAAAAGATAAATAGACCTGAATAACATCAGTATAACAGTGGTATTGAAATGTATCAGGGCACCCAAAAAAAATAGTAAAAAAGTTTTTAAAAAATCAGACCTAGGCCTGTTTCCTGACAGACACTGCCTTAATTTTTTATCTTCTAGAGTAAGATCTGTCCCCACAGAGTAAAACGATTTAGAGAAGATTTAAAATTATGGTATCAAAACCATTGGTATTAGATGTCCTTGTACTACAGTATGCAAAGATGTATTGTTGAGTGAATACAAGTCAAAATATAGTTTTAGATTACATGATCTAAAAAATTATGACAATACATTACATGCCAGACCCAAAAAAAGCAACATATTTCAATTGTATTTACCAAAGAAATTGTTATTCTTCACTTGTTGCAAGTGAAGCACACAGTAGAGGATGAAATCGGAAGCCTACTGTAAAGGCATACAGTATATAAGTAAGGGAAAGCAAAGAAAACATGTTAATAAATGTTGGCAAGGAAATATTTGAATGTGATGAACTCAAAGGCCTATAAAAATGTAATAGTTATAATAATAAAGTAGAATACCAGAAAGATACAAAAAAAACCCTCTAAGTGGTTAATGCTTAGAAGAAGTTGTCAGTGGCTTCAGTCTGGGCCCTCAAAATGGAAACATCAGGATTTAATATTTGCAGTATTAGGACAAAAACTAGTAATAAATGCTATAAAAATGAAATTAAGAAAAAAAAGTGGAAACAACAGTAAATATAGATTATGCAAAGAAGAAAATTAAACTCTGGTCCATCAGATAAGTGACTGTTGAAAAATAACCAAAAAAGATTATGTAGAAGAATTTTTGAATTTAAGCCACCAGCAAGTCTTCATTGAAGCACAAATTAGTTTAGTAATCAGGGGAAGATAAGACTAAAGTGGGAGTGGGGAATTTACAGCCTCTTTATAGACTTATGCAAATTATAATATGCATTTAATTTTTATACATTATTGGATTACAGCATGTGTGTGTTAATGTGCATAGTAATAAGGTGTTATAGAAGAGGGAATGGTTCAATACAGTATCTCCCTTGAATTGAAGCAAATGTTTGAGGAATCCTTCTCTGAGTCCACCATATATTTGTAACTGCTATAGAAAAAGGCTTGTGTTCTCAATCATTTGTTGCCCTAGTTAGTATTCTTGCAGTTAACACTTTCATTACTTCATTTTACTGGTTGCAACATTCTTGTCTCCAAGCATTCATAGCACTTAATTGATTATAGCTGGAACTAATGCTTTGTTTTCTCTGGGAAGATTATTTGAGTAATGGGTATTTTAGCTTAACTCCAAGATGTCTATTTCAATTATAAGACAAGACATGATTGTGCAGCAAAATTCTCTCACTGGAATATATGTACAACTATGGTTTTGATGCTGGTATGACCATAACATTAGAAAAATTGCTCCAGAATGACCATGTAATGATCTTCTAAATTCCGATGGAAAAATATTTCGAACTTTTATACCAGAAGTCACAATAGTTGAAAAATTGGCAATACCAAATGACCAAAAGAGGGTGAATGGCTAAAAGGGAACTTTAAAAAAAGATAAAATATTAGGATTTAACAATTGAAAATCAGAAGCTATGGAATAACTAACGGAAGTTTTTTTCCCTGAACTATTGGAGCACTTGGAGGTATCTTTGTCAACCATTCAGTCGTGTTCAATCCTTGACTACTTTATGGATCAACACTTTCTGTCTTGCACCACTTCCTTCAGCAGACACCTCGTTGACAGGAAGCTGCTGATAAGCTTGTGCTAGATTAATTTAGCAAAAAATTTCCCGCGGCCCAATGAGTGTAGTAAATGGTGAACCACAGGTACTGGGTAGGGTTTGCCTGCATTGCTCGGTTCAGTGTGCACTTATAGTCTCCACATAGGTGCACAGACCATCAGGCTTGATGGGAACAACAATAGGCATCTCCTATCTTGCATGGTCCACAGGTTCTAATATACCCTGAGCCAATAATTTGTCAATCTCTACGTCTACTTTGGCCCGATGTGCAAAAGGCACTCTTCTAGCCTTGAGGCTAGATAGATAGTTTCTAAAATCACAATACAAGGCAGCACCTAGCTATTCTTGAGGACATGGGGCATAATGGCCTCTCCGTTTAGCCAGCAGAATATCCCATGAAACATCTTGGACCTTCTGGAATGCTAAAAGAGCCCTAGCATTTTCAAACATATCATGACCACAAATACTGAGGAAAACAACTTGCTTACATTCTCCTGGTAGTCCCTTGTAATCGTTGGTTGCCATAAAACAATCAACTCGATCCAAAAAAGAGTCCCAAGTTTCTGTTGCCTGATTAAAAGGTGCGAATTTAGCCAGGATGGCTAAATTGGATTTGTGTTCAATTTCCTTGCCTTTATGCAAAAAAATGCCTGTTATACCTTTATGCTTTTTGGTCACATAATTCCTATCCTTAATATCATCTGACCCTAGCCTTTCTTGATTTCACAATTTTTAGTTTGTAAAAAATAAACAGGCTTGCTTACAATTAGCTACATATTATGGCAGCATTTGGACAATTCTTAGACATTGGGTGAAACTTGAATTGATCCCAAATTACTTATTTCCGTTCTATATACTGGACATCTTCCATCAATCTAATTTTCCATCTCTTATATGATCTTTCTCTTTGATCCTCTCTTTGTTTTCTTTCTCATTTCTCAACTTCCTTTCATATCACCATCCCTCATCTCCATCCTCCTTTGTCTCAAGGCAAAGGTGAGTCCAGTAAGGCTGGGAAGAATCTATTTGATAAGCATAGGCAATTTTACTCCCCCTCCCCTTTGTGGCTTGGAGTTTTCAATTAATAGGAATGAGGGGAAGGGAAACTTTTGTCTTGTTTGAGTGAATAGATATTTGCCATTCACTACACATATTAGAAATACAAAGCCTCATTTTATAGTGTTCTGGCCAAGCTCATATAATCTACATCAACATTACCTGCTAAGGTCATTCTTTAAATTGATGGCACTCTCTAAGTGGAGTAGCTATGTAATCTGAATTTTTCTGAATCTTCAGCTTCTTTTCAAAAATGAGTGTTTTATGGTACAAAATACATTTTAAGGTTGTATAAAAAGTTCTAATGAAAAATGTATAAGTAGCCCTAAAGTGATTTTATTATTAGCTTTTTTATGATGTTCTCTAGCCTTACAAACTTTCTGTTCCTAACTTTGGGTTTAATTTTGCTTTCTTTAGATGAAGAAGAATTTATAGTCAGTGAATCATTTATAGTTATGGTTTTCTGTTGATATATTCAGTACTTTGATATGGCATATTGGTGCCAAGAAAGAATCACAGAAATACTTCAGAGATAGCAATGATAACATTGTGATAAACTGTGAATCACTTTGTTTTTTAATATACACCACAATGTAAGCTATCTACAAATGTGGATCGAATAAGTTTTGCAAGTGTTTCTTTATGTGCATTTATGCAAGTATTCAAATATATTTTTGCATGTTATAAGAGTCAGGTAGCAAATTGGGAATAAAATTTGGCTTTATGGTAGTTTTTCTTAGAGTGCTTCTCAATAAAACGATAATTTTGTGCTTGCACCTTAACAACAAATTAGCATTTGAAGCACCCCAAATTTACTTAAACAACAACTTACTCCCCTATAATCTGCAGCCAAAGTACCTTGGAGTAACACTGGACTGTACTCTCTCCTATAAGAAACACCTAAAGAATATGGTGGTAAAAAACAATGTTAGGAACAATATACTCCAGAAATTATGTGGAACTGAATGAGTAACTTCAGCTGCTACCATCAAGCCATCAGCATTATGGTTGGTCTACTCCGCAGCAGAATACTATGCCCCTGTATGGCTTAACAGCTGCCACCATGTGGATTATAAGTGAATGTATTAAAACCAGTCTGAGTTGCTGGCTTCCTATTCTGAGCCATATAGCATCACCAGCTTTATGAAGGCAAAATGCACTAGTGAGAGAAAAAATATATGAACAAATCTCTGCTACTGGTGCATGCCGACCTTCCTAATTTATCAGCCAAAAGACTCAAGAAGAAGCCCCTAGTGACACTTGCACAATATCTGCCCAACAACTTTAATATTGATTCCCACTGGAAAGCCAAATGGATCACCGAATGCCCAGACATAGGAAGACATATAAATGACCCCAGGAAATAGGGGTCAGGTTTTGAAATACCATGTCAATAATGGACAAACCTGAATAGGATACAGAGCAGTGGTGGGTTGTCCCCGATTCGGACTGGTTCGCAAGAACCGGTAGTAAAACCGGCAGGAGGCCCTGCCCACCACCCCTGATGTCGTCATTGGCATTCTGCGCATGCACAGAAGCAAAGTGTTCATGTGAGCAAAACGAGCGCGAGTGCGCAATCCTGTTGCGAACCGGTAGTAAAGGTAAGTAGAACCCACTCCTGATACAGACCACACATGACACCTGCCAGGACTCTCTGTCTAAATGTGGCATAGTATTCTCCCCTAAATGTGGCATAGTATTCTCCCCTCAGTTTGACTATGGGATCCCACACCAAACTGAACATCACATTGTGACTGTAAACTGTAAACTGATAATTAGATTTAACTTCACTTTTCCTAAAGTATTAAGAATCAAGACAACAGTTCTAAAACATGTGACCAAGATGGCACTTTGTAAAGCAAGGGCTGCCAATCACTGTCATTATTAAAACATTAATGATACCCTAATTGACTGTAGCTTAATTATTTAAGAATCTATTTTTGGATATATCAATTGCACACTATTAAAAAAAGAAATATAACATAAAAAAGTCTACTCAAATTTCTTTTAGTAACTTCCAGGAAGGACTAAACTTTCTGATTTTAACACAAAATATCATTTCTGTAGAATTATGATAAGGAATTGCATCAACAAGTAATTTCTTAGTTTTAAAATGCAAGATTACCAAGTATTGTTCAAATTGCTGATTAAAAGACTTCTTCTACATTGCTGAGAAATAAGGTGATGCTATAGAAGTTTGCATTGGACTTCTGATACAGTATATACAGTATAAAGGGTTATTGCATATTGTGATATATGTATTCCTTTAAAGTTTTATCTGATCTGGATTAAACTATTAGAAGCTAATCTCATAAAATTCGTTTGCCCATTGCCTTGGTTCTATTAAGGCTATTTTGCTTCTGAATAAAACAAAACAATGCAAAGTTTTTAAGATTTTTGTATGAAAAGGGATTGGTTAACTATTCCTACCTTGTTCCATTTCAGTAGTTTACCAGATAAATTATGTAACAAACATACATATAGTATATCAGCCAAAAATCCATTTATAAATGTATATTGATGATTTGACTGGTTTTTAATATAAATTTCAGAGGCAAACTTCCATATAATTGATATATCTGAAAAATAATTCATATAACCTACTTAAGTATGATTAGGCAGTTTTAATATGTGTTGATTCTTTTATCTGCTTAGATATTAAAGGGAAAAAAGTGAAATTTCACATGACTTTTTAAAAAATTAAACATAATAATGATAATAAGACCCTAAACTTAATCATTGTCAATAAGAAAGTCAAAACATTCTAGATAGCAGACACTGTAGTAATATCTGAAAACAGCAAAATATAAAGAGAAAGAACTGGGGGGGGGGGAATCACAAAATATAAAGATTTGCATTTCTACTGATATCATTTGACTCATACATTTAATCTCATTATGTGCAGTTTATCATGTTTCTATTCCAAAGCTTTCTTGAAGAATCACAATATAAATTTATGAATTTAAATTAAGTGCCCCCCAATGCTGTTCAAATTGAATTCAAAGGACAAAGATCTGCCAAGATAATTCCTCGATTATGGAATCCTTCTTCTAGAACAGCATCACATTGTCATCACATGATGTATCGTGACTTTTTTCCCTTTCACTAAAATGGGAGTGAGCATAGCCATATGTGATTCATTGGGCCCACGAGCTGCGAGTTTAACACCCCTGTTCTAGAAGCTAGTTGACAGTGAAATTGCAACAGCAAATAAAGTTATGGTTGCTCATTCAAGCCTTGTATTATAGTGATCCTACAGTATTTAAGTTTTCCATTTATATTGAATAGGTATTTTGCTATTACATTTATGCTATATTTTATTGAGTTTGTTGAGTTTATTTTTTTCATGTTGTATCTTATTCTGAGATCCAATAGCAATAGCACTTAGACTTATATACTGCTTTACAGTGCCTTACAGCCCTCTCAAAGTGGTTTTACAGAGTCAGCATATTGTCCCCAACAATTTGGGTTCTCATTTTACCCACCTTGGATGGATGGAAGGTTGAGTCAACCTTGAGCCTGGTGGGATTTGAACTGCCAAATTGCAGCCAGCCGGCAGCCAGCAGAAGTAGCCTGCAGTATTGCACTGTAACCACTGCACCACTGAGGCTCAATGTATAGTTTATACATCGTTTATAATATATAAAATTATACATTCAATTTTATGGTATATATTGGAGGTAATGATAGACTTCGGATTTTGCTAAGGAATAATTGATGGGATTCTGTTCTTGCAAAGTTCGTATCCTTGTACTTTCCTTGTAAATTACACCAATATAATAAAATGAGTCTTAAGGATTCTAATTTTTTTTTCAGAAAAAAATCTAACAGATAATATGTTATTAGAACAAGAGTAAAACAGCAAAAAAGGAATGCATTGTCAAAAGTGCCATTGTCTATCATTCTCTTCAATTGTTTATTAAGTAAGGATATGTACTTTCTCTGTTAACAAAATTGAAAGTAGGTGTTTCCAGGTCAGGTAAAGGAAATGAGATGGGACAAGGGAGTGCCTGAACCCTGGGAAATTAAACAACAGAATTACCCATTACAACCACAAGATAATAATTTAAAGATATCATTCTCATACCCTGAAAAAATAAAATAAATAAAATGGCAAATAATAAAATAAAATCCAGTTCTGGAGCATTATTTGAGTGGTATTACTGTGTATTTAATCCTGTTTATGATTTTAGAATGTCCATCTTTAATTAAACTAATCTCAGAATGAAGTAATGCTATTCTTCCATAAGATTGTGTTATATTGTACAGAAAGAACATCATTCTTTTCATTCTTCTCAATCAAATCATAATTGCATAATAGCTTTGTACATTATAATCTTTATTTCAAAATTCTCCAGATCATGAAACCTGATCATTTTGTTTTTTAAATTTCCTGTAACCCTAATCATGAGAAATTTTAGTGAAAGAAAATTTGCTGTTTTTTAGTGAAGTTTTTGTGTGTGTGTTTGTTTTACCCTCAGTATTTCACAGGATCTAATTAAGTTGTCCTGGAACTCTAGGGTTCTATGGAACGTAGTCTGAACAACACTTGTCTAAATCCTTGTTTCACCTCTTGAATTTCAACACTTCCCAGTTTGCCTTTCATTGTAGCAGAACATTATTTGCATTCATAAGATTTGCCCTGCAAATGGTGAAATAGCTCCTACCTTATATAATACTTATATTATCCAGGCTTATGTCCAAGCATTAAAGAAATGTACATTAAATGTTTACATGTAAAGTAGTTCTATACAAACATTGGCTGTAGATTAATTGTTGGATGTTAGGATAATGCAACTCTCTTTTTAAGCAAGAGTAGATAACATAACTGCATGCAAAGCTGAAATAAATTCTTCAAATCGCCTGGAGCTCTTCCAATTTCAGTTCTAAATTTCAGCAATATGACTGTTGAAAATTCATACAGCAGTTATTTTCTATTTGAAGTGGGAAACTCTGCAAGTCCTAAAATAATAAGTGTGACTTTAATGGCACTATAGCTTCTCTCAACATATTAACTACAGGGGGCATTGGAGTATATTTAGACAATTATGGATTGACTCTTTGTCCTATTTTATATATCATCCTCCTTACTTTATGATATTGCAAGTCTCAGCATTTGTTTCCACACAGACAGAGTGTAAAATATGCTGTTTACTCTAATTCTAGTAGCACATTATTAGCTAGATGCTAAGACCTGACTATCTCTATTATATTTCCTTAATGCATCTCATTTCCATTATATTTAAATTTTTATATATATTTAAATTTTCATTACTCATTACTAATCATTACTCAGGATAGTAGTTTTGTTGTCAGCAATGTTTATGCACATATAGAACTGTTTTCCTTCTCTAACAATGACCTCTGAAATTTTCAGTTCCCTGTAATCTGCCCCCTTTGCATTAACTCCTGACTATAAAATGGTTCTCCAACTCTGTTTTTTTTAAAAAAATATTATATATTACCTATCAAGCTCTAATCTAGCACAATAATTTTTTTTACAGTCATGTGAAAAATATGGACATGTATTTTTTAAAATTAATTTGCATAGTCTCATTGATTTTAGATATTTTATTGCAATATTCTTTTTGTAAAGTTTTCCTTGATTTTGTCCTTGACTTTTTCTTGGCAAAAGCCTAAAGATTTTATATATGTTTTTGAACATTTTTCAACATTTTGCCACTTTCCCAAGCTTGTGCTTATTTTTTCTGAGAACATATGTTCACCATAATTGTTACATATTACTGTAGATGTCTATGTACAGTGTATTAGCTAGTTCCTGTTACTCAGTGGTGTTATATGTAATCTATTAGAATGTATGTACAATCCACTTTTCTTTATTTTTGAGAAAAATAAAGATCGATATTATATTATATTTTCCCATGACTACGGTTATACATAATTGCCACCCATACTTTAATAAAGGAAAGGAATTTGCTATTATGACTCAATGTATACTCTACATAGTGACTGGTTTTGTTGGCATATATATGTAGCCAGATCTTTTCTATGAGGTTCAGGACTCTACTGGGAATTGATAATAACACTTTATTTATTATTTATTATTATAGAGTTATTTATAATACAAACAAACAAAGAGAAAAACACAATACAAAAACTGACTCATTGCTTATAGTTTCTAGTAGAAAAGAGTTCACTATCTAACAGTTGTACAGGATCATCACTGCAACAGGTCATACACTGAACTTAGCCAAAAGCAGCAAACAATCAGCAACCAGTCTTAGTGCCAAATTATAGCACATCAAGAATAAACAAAAGTCCATAATATCTTGCCAGGTCAGGCTAAGCTCATGAATATTAGATCCTGAAGTATCAATCAGAAGACTATCTTTAGATATGATAATGTCATATGATAATGTTAAATAGAAGATGTTTAACGGATTCACAATATCTTTGGGGCAAGTGGGAAACCTATATTTCTGTATCTTCAAATCCCGGTTTTTTTGTAATCTGAAAGTTGCAATATCTGAGACATCCAGCACACATGGAGGATCAACATAATCACCCATTACTATCTGGATCAATAGCAGCAGCATCAAGATCCTTCCCATCTTCCAGCTGTTCTGCCCCAGCTCATATCCCAAAGAATGCAGCACACAAAAAGTCCGTTCAAACTTTAGTTTACTGAATAAACCAGTCTTTTACAACAACAGCTGTTAATTAATTGCATTAACAGCTGCCAAGAATTCAAAGAATAATAACTGAAAACTGACTATGGTTGGCAGAATGCCCAGAAGCAATTTGCAGAAAGCTGATAAGATAAGCAAGACAAGACACGAAGGTATGTGAACGAAGTTGTTCTCTGCAAATTGCTTCAGTTGGCGTTCTTCCTTACATAGGCTAAGGGAGTGGCCAATTAGCCCCAAGCCTTACTCTCAGAGAGACCTCCTCCTAAGAAGCCACTCCTGCCTTTTGGCAGTTCTGTGCACCCGTGCATTGAGAAGAGGCTCTTCCTCTTCGTCCTATTCACTTAAGGGAGCTTCTGGAGGTTCTGAAGGCCCTGGCTGAATCCCCTCCTCTGGCATCACATTTTCTCCAGCCTCCTCATTGTCTGACTCAAGTGTCAGCTGCAAAGGCTGCTGGCACAACACCACACCAGCCTCCTCACTGTCTAAATCAGGTGCTAGCTGCACAGGCCGCAAACGGGCCACAACACTAACTGAGCTAGAACCTTCTTCTATTTAGCTCAGTCTCCTGCTTGGTGGTAAATGGAGCCAGTTTGGAATAGTGCCTTAACCACTATACAAAACTGTCTTTCAACAATTCAATACTAATAATTTATTCTTGGTTGCTTATATAATCAGATATTGGAATTTGTATATTTATATCAGGCACCATTCATTTCACCCCTATTTTCTAAACCTTAGTAGTTGAGAATATTCTTTTTTCGTGTTATGTTTTCTCCCAGTATTTCAAGTCTGTTAGAAGTATATGCTAGTCAAGAAAGTGGAACCTCTCAGCACTATTGCACATATTTGAGCTCTCCTTTTTTCACTGCATGATTATAAGAGCCACTCCATTACTGAAGTATCTCTATGGCTTTATTCTCAGACTATTCAGTTAAAAGGAATAGGGACGGAACTTCAGAAAGGAAATAACTATTGCACATTTTGTCTCTTCTGGAATAATTTTTTCTACCCAATCTTAGCACAGCAGAATGTAAACTATATGTTATATAAATTTCCATGCCATACTAGATGCATTTGGATTAGCAAAAATCAGAGCCTTTTCAGTTTTAGATGGATTCATAAATCACATTGCTTGGCAATTTTTAAAGAAGCAAGGAAATCCATATTGCTCTTCATTCCCAGTTTTTCACAATTTATGTATTTTACTACAGCTTTTGTTGCCCTTTCATAACATCCACGATCTAATTTCAATAGTGAGAGTAAAACTGAAAGTATGCATGTGCAGGAAGGATATGCCATATCAAAGTAGAGGTTCAAACAGATATTACCAATAAAATTCTAAACAAACAATTTAAAAGGAGAGTAGGATAAAATACAATAATAGTTATAGGATAAAATACAATAATTTAACATATAAATATGTAAAATAGAATAAAATGATATAAATTATAGTTCTGTATCACCATGCAATCTACCCCAATCAGGCCCACATATGCCGCTCTCAGTCGGACCATTGTAGTCAGAAATTGTGCTATATTAAATGTCTTTTTCAGATTCTGGACACACATGAGATATGTTGTTTTAATATGGACCTTCCACTGGCTCATACATTTAATATGTAGATGAGGTACTTATCTCTTGCTGCCTTATATAAACAGCAATCGAATAATATATGGATCAGGATTTTCTACCTCTTCAGCTCCACAGATACATGTATGTTCATTGTATGGGATAGAATGGAATCTCCCAAATCTAGCCATTGTATCAAGCTGTTTGAATCTCTTTGGGGAAATGTCTCCCTGAGATGTTTTGGCAGTTGTAATTTTAAATAGTTGTCCATTTGGAAGGTACATTTATATTTGCTCAGCCATTTCAGGCTACAAGCCTTACTAAGGCATTTTTACCATAAAGGCATTTTTAAAAGTTTACTTCTCTACAAACTTTTTCAAAAATGAATATTTGCTTAAGAAACAAAAATCAAAAATTTGGGAACAATCCTAATAAATATTTATTTCATACATACTGAATGTTAAAAGTTAATATTATAATGTTCTCTACTTTCTCAAAATGAATCTGATCTTAATTCAATAGTTGGAATAATAAAATAAGTCCTTCATAGGGCAGTAGATTACACGAAATAAGCACTTTGACTGTGTATTGACAATAAATACAATGACACAGTACCCTCATAGAAAAGACCTATATTTATTCCTAGAATTCAAGGGGTGAAAGAGAATAGTGCTGATAAATATATGCACTTAAATATCTCTGAACTACTGAAAATAATGCAATGTTGCACTAAGATATGCATGCAAAATAAAGTTTTATAGCAAATATTAAATGCAGGTGCCCACCATCCTGTGTTGGAAAAAAAACCGCACAGCAAAAACATATTCAGGAAACATGTATGCAAACAGAGAGTCTTCTACTTTTGTACAACATATATCAGAAAAGTTAAGCCATCAATAGATGCAAAATGGAGAATATCAGAAAATAAAATAGGTACCAAAGATTGTCATAATAGCAAGCACTGGTTTGAAACTTACACTTTTGGTATTTTTTAAGAAAACCAAACTGTTTAAAAGTTTTCAATTACAAAAGTATGAGATATGAATAGACAATAGACAACAAATAGAAGCAAATGTCTACAGGTAACAGATACATATTTTATTTTGCTGATAGTTGGATGTTCAGTAAGAAATCTGTCATAGTTGATTTTCTGCATGAAGCATTATAAATGCATACTGCACAGATGGCAGTTTCTGGTTCAGATCCAATGATGTCATGGTTTTGACCAGTTTCTTGGGGCATGAACTATATTTTTTAAAGAGGTATTTTGACTTTACAACCTTCCTGCTCTATAACAATGCATTTTTTAAAGTGACTTATATTTAGAGTACAGCCATCAACTAAATTTCCATATGTCCATTCATAAATCCACTAATTTTCCCACCAAAAGACAAATATGTCACATAAAATGTTTTATGAAATAATCTTGTGCAGCTAATCACATAGCAAAGTTTATAATAGCAATTTTTTTATAAAGAATAAATACAAGTTGCTTTATATAGTTCCACATATATAATATAGATTTTTTTCCCCTGTAAGATATAATATCTTGGAGAGATTTTTAGTGCTGCTTTCAAAGGAACACTCTTCTAAGTTTGTGATGATAGCCTGCCCATCTTAGACTAGGCTTCTGCTTTGTAAAAGCTCTCATGAATTTGAAGAGGGAAGATTTGTTATGGCAATCAAAGCTGGTTGTCTTGATTTGTGCATTCCTTGCTTCCTTTCATATTGTGTGTCATATGCTTGCATTTGTGTGTAATTTATGCAAAGAAGTTTCTTTCCGTAGTGTATTTGAATATAAAACATTTTTATAGAGGACAAAAGTGAAAAAAAAAAGATAGGAAGGGGAAAGGCTAAAAGATGAAAATTGTACCTCGAAATGATGCAGCAGCAGGATCTCAGAAGGAAATTGCAGCACTTAAATCTCTCCATCCTAGTAAATTTGACAGAATTGTAGAAGACACACAGATGTTATCAAGTGATGATTGTGCTATTAAACAAAGGGACAGAAAATATTGAGAATGAATCAGAGAGAGAAAAAGAGAAGGAGATTGATGTAAAGAGGTTGAAGTAAGAAGCAAGATGATTAAAGTAGGGACCTTAAGATAAATAGAGCAGAAAATGGGATAACCAGGCCAAATGATTGTCTAAGACTAATAGGAATTACATTTGTATTGAAACGAGACTGTACTACTAAATTAGAAATAAAAAGCAGCAAATAATCTTTAAATTGCATTTGGCCTAAAGAATCTTTGAATATTTAGATATTTGCATTTATCCACTTTGCCATTTACAATTACTGAAGCCTGCAGCAAAATTAGAAAGGACTTGTGATGCATTGATAGTGTAATACTTGGCTGCATCTTGTAGTATAGCATCAAAGTATCTGATTATATCAATGTCCTAGATCTTTACTTTATCAAAAATGGTTCCCCTGAGCAAACAGTGCTATACTGATTTATTATATCAGCTGATGGGTTTGACCTTTATTACTTTTCAAGAATCTAAGAACACAGTCCGGTTAATATTTTCATATGCAATTGAAATAAAATGTGGTTTGCCCAGTGAAAGCAGCTAGAGAACTGTATTCCAAGTTTATTTTAAAAAGCTGTTAGAGATGCATCAATTGCTAGAAAAGCATCTGCATTTAGAAAAGTAATTATATAAAAAGTCTTTCAGACACTATAAATGTTAAGAAGCCAAGCATTCCTTTATTTTTACTAAACTTTGGAAAAAGAAAATGTGTAGGTGTGGCTGTCACTTTTCTCTGCAAGATAGCTGTTAATTGTACTCTGCATTAAGAGAATACCAAATGCAATTAAATGAAATCTTGGTTATATTTGTGTTTCACTTAATATTAGTACCCTGATAATCACATGTGAAAGGTAAAGACTAGTTATATGGGAAAAAACTGAACAGCTCTTAAAGTATTGTTTTTCAACTGAGTTTGAAGCAATTGTGTCTTTTATTAAAAGAGTTATATTTCATGGTTTCAGGATGCTACGAACTCTTTAGCTTTTATTTATTTATTTTATTTATTTATTATTAATTAAGGATAGTGAGTTATTATGAAGCAGTAAGATTTAGAGAGTAATCTAAATCTAAATCCATCTGTAGATGGAAACCCTGGGCAAGGATAATTATGCCAACTATTTATGTTGAAGATTTCATTAAACTAATTAAGTTATTCAGTTGCTTTTTCTCTGTTTTTAACCTGTATTCTTTAAAATCAGGTATTTATTTATTTATTTATTTTTATTTATTTGGTAAGATTTTTATACCGCCCTTCTCCTTCCGAACTCAGGGCGGTGCACAGCCAACTAAAAACATTTATGTACAAAAATTAAGAAAAAATTTGAAATAATTTAAATAGATTTGGCCCATAATTTAAAAATCGAATTAAAATCAGTATCAAAACTTTAAAATCAGTAACATGGAGTCAGGCCAGCCCAGCTAACTGGAAGAAATGAGTTTTAAGGGCCCGACGAAAAGTCCGGAGATCTGGGATCACTCATATCTCTGGGGGGAGATCGTTCCAGAGGGTGGGCACCACCACAGAAAAGGCTCTCCCCCTGGGGGTCACCAGCCGACATTGTCTGGCCGACGGCACCCTGAGGAGGCCCTCTCTGTGGGAGAGAACTGGCTGGTGGGAGACAGTTGGTGGCAGAAGGTGATCCCGTAAATACCCTGGCCCTAAGCCATGGAGCGCTTTAAAGGTGGTGACCAACACCTTGAAGCGCACCCGGAAGTCCACCGGAAGCCAATGCAGCTCACGCAGGAGAGGTGTCACATGGGAGTGCCCCGTTGTTCCCATAATCCCCTGCATGGCCACATTCTGCACCAGTTGGAGCCTCCGGATGCACCCCAAGGGGAGTCCCATGTAGAGAGCATTACAGTAGTCTAGACAAGAAGTGACGAGTGCTTGAGTGACCGTGCGTAAGGAGTCCCGATCTAGAAAGGGGCACAACTGGCATATCAGGTGAACTGATAAAAAGCCCCCCTGGCCATGGCCATCATATGCTCTTCTAAAGACAGCCGTGAGTCCAGGAGGACACCCTAGTTGCGAGCCCTTTCCGTGGGGGCCAATGATTCACCCCCAATAACCAGCGATGGCTCCAGCTGGCTATACCGGGACGCCCGCAGCCACAGCCACTCAGTCTTGGAAGGGTTGAGGCAAAGCCTGTTTCTCCCCATGCTGACCCGCATGGCCTCCAGGCACTGGGACATCACTTCCAAGGCATTGTTGGGGTGGTCTGGGGTGGAGATGTACAGCTGGGTGTCGTCAGCATACTGATGGAACTCCACCCCAAAACCACGGATGATCTCGCCCAGCGGCTTCATATAAATGTTGAACAGGAGGGGCGAGAGGACTGACCCTTGTGGCACCCCACAAACAAGGCACCTTGGGGTCGACTGCTGCCCCCCTGTCAACACAGATTGCGACCAGTCCGAGAGATAGGAGGAGAACCACCACAAAACGGTGCCTCCCACTCTTAATCCCCCCAACTGGCATAACATGATACCATGGTTGATGGTATCAAAAGCCACTGAGAGATCTAACAGGACCAGGATAGAGGAATAACCCCTACCCCGAGCCCTCCAGAGATCATCCACCAAGGTAACCAATGCCATTTCCGTGCTGTGCCCAGGCCTGAATCTGGACTGGAGCGGATCTAAATAGACAGCTTCATCCAGGTACTGGGGAAGCTGTCGCGCCACCACACTCTCAACAACCTTCGTGATAAAACGAAGGTTGGAGACTGGACGATAGTTAACCAAAACAGCCGGATCCAGAGAGGGCTTCTTGAGGAGGGGCCTCACCACTGCCTCTTTCAAGGCGGCCGGCAGGACGCCCTCACTCAAAGAAGTGTTAACAATTCCCTGGAGCCAGCCTCGTGTAACCTCCCGGGAAGCCAGCACCAACCAGAACGGACACGGGTCCAATAAACATGTGGTCGCATTCAGCCATCCCAGGATCCTGTCCACGTCCTCGGGAGCCACAGGATTGAACTCATCCCAGATAACACTCTCAAGACCTGCCTCAGTCATCTCATCTGAACTGACCCAGTCAGTGGCCAAGTCTTCTTGAATCTGAGTGATTTTATCATGCAGATACTGTACAAAATTTTCAGCTCAACCCTGCAAGGGGTCATCCCGCACTCCCAGATGAAGGAGGGAGCGGGTCACCCTAAACAGGGCGGATGGGCAGTTATGTGATGACGCGATAAGAGCGACAAAATGGTTAGATTTCGCCACTTTTATCACCACCAGGTAGGCCTTAATATGAGACCTTACCAGTGTCAGGTCAGATTCAGAGCGGCTGGCCCTCCAACCGCTCTCTAGGCGTCTTTTCTGGCGCTTCATCTCTCTCAGCTTCTCGGTAAACCATGATCTTGCTGACAAGATCAACTTTTTTCTTTTTAAAAGAAGTTGCTATAATTATTTTACCTCCAGATATGAAGATGACTGTAAAATTCACAATTTTTCCTCCTCTTCCTTCCTCCTCCTCCTCCTCTGATTTTTGTACTGTTTATAGTAGTTATATGTATTGCGCTTTCCCCTTTATTCTAAAATGAAACATTTTAGAAAAATTTTAAAATTCATTAATTTCAAGAAGATTATGATTAGTTTATTATTTTGTTTTGATCTGAATTCATCTCCTCTACTATATTTATGCTTAAAATATGTAGAAATGGGTAGAGACACTGTTTATTATGTAAATAGAAACAGAAACATAGAAATATAGAAAAGTCATGTCAGAAAATAGTAGCAACAGCCTCCTGGATCACTATAGTGATATATATTTATAAATCTTTCTATACTCTGCAGATATCCTGAAGGAAAGAACAGGTGATCTAAAGCACAAGAAATTAAATCCAAATTTTGATAAGCTGAAGAGATAGGTTTTAATTATATCCTAAATTCTTTCAGGAATTTAGTAGCAATTACATGTTTGAATATCTTTTTAGCAGATCTACTATTGCTGACAGACAAATAACAAATTTGGGCTAAAGAAATTGGCTACATTTCCTTTGAAGGCAGACAATTGAGGGTAACTATGGAACTGCTGGTATACATTACCTGAATTCTGCTTGCTTAATTATCTGCTTAATCAGTCTTTCAAAGAAAATGATGTATTTCTACCCTTGTTATGCTAACAAAAAAGGATTCTTCATTCCCTATGTTGTCTGTTCAATCCTGACAGCTTACAACATACACAAAAGAGAAATTTTAATTGATCTTTTAGCTGTGAAGCACCATTATGAAGCTCAATGCATTCCTAATCTTCATTTCCATTTGCTTTATACTATAGCTGCTCAACTAGATAAGGAATACATTCTTCAGTTATTGCCTCCTCATTGAGTAGATAAATCAAGTAAGAGAAGGAGTGAGCAACTTAGAAAAATCAAGATTTCATGATTTGGTTACGGTCCCTCCTCCTGACCCTGTCTTTGAAATCACTTTTCTGCTTTTATATTTATAACAAATGAAAATGGAACTTATATCTGGTGAGGAAAAAACCAATTGTAAAGCAGATGAAAAGTAGGAAGATCTTTCTTGCTCCCTATGTTCTATAGGCTATTTGTCCTTATAATTGTTTTAAAATTTAAACCCTAAGTAGCAGCCAGATGCTTAGTCTACAATTCAGTTGGTTACATACAGCAGTTCTAGCTCTCTCTCACCAGCAGTAGGTACCCTCAGGTCCTGAGGCAATTTTGTAAGTAAGTGCTTCTTTGACCTACCACCCCTTCTCCACATCACTGTATTATTTGAAGGCACTACCAGGGAAAAAAAGATTAGTCTCTGCTGTTGTCCTGGCTATGCTAGAAAAAAAGAAGAAAACTTCAGTGTAACCTATAAAACTGTAGTACAAACAATTGTTTTAATTTAAGCAATATTTGAAACTGTATTTCTTAAAACATCCAGAAAAATTGCAATCAGAGTACTTTGTAGTACTCTGTGTAAGGAGGGTTTGTTTCAAGACTGAAACATTTAAATTGTCCATTTTCACATGTAAAATTAAAAACCAATGATATACTGTCAATCCTCTCTATCTGAAGCCAGAATTATATGTATTCAATCAATTTGTTCTGTCAAAATTACTTATCCTCCTCGGATTCAAAATAATGTTAAATCCAAAAGGTAGACATCAAGAAAGATTCTTCTTGTTTCCAGAAGCAATAATCATGCCTCCCTAAAAAAAGGTATTGTCCTGGCAAAATGCCTTCCTCTCATAAAATCTAGTGAAATGTGTCAGTCTTCAGCAACAAGTTTAATGAAGAAATATCCATTATATTATATGTATTTAATTAGTCTAGATCCGTGATGGCGAACCTATGGCACGGGTGCCACAGGTGGCACGCGGATCCATATTGGTGGGCACGCGAGTGTTGCCCTAGCTCAGCTCCAGTGCGCATGCGCACACCAGACAACTGTTTTTCAGGCTTTCAAGTCCCACCGGAAGTCAGGAAATTGCCTGTTTCTGGCCTCCGGGAGGAAGGGGAAGGCTGTTTTTGCCCTCCCCAGGCTCCCAGAGAGCCTTTGGAGCCTAGGGAGGGGAAAAAATGGACCTACTGGGCCACCATGCCATCGCGTGCCAAAAGCAGGGGAAAGTGTGGGGGGGTCACGTGCGCATGCGCGGGAGGGCGGGTGCATTGAATTATGGATGTGGGCACCCGCACCCGCGACCCCCCACGCTCCCTCCGCTTTTGGCACGCGACGGCAAAAAGGTTAGCCATCACTGGTCTAGATCATGGGTGTCCAACTTTTTGGCTTGCCTGGGCTGCATTGAATGAAAAGGACTTGGCTTGGGCCACATATAAAATAACCTGTACAATATAGCTAATGTATATAATTAACAAACTTATTTTAAAAGTTTATGTTCTTGTGGGGCCACATTACTAGCTGTCCAAGGTCACATGCAGCCTGTTGGCTGCAGGTTGGACTTGCTGGACTAGATAGATAGATGTCAGAAGGTATACCCAATAATGCTGTTAAAGTTGCATGGAACAAAGAAAAGCTGTGATAGCAGTCCAGATAAATTGCTTGCTTTGCAGCATCCTTCTCTCACCTCATATTTAAGAAGGTCAAATTCCTATGCCAGTAGCAAATCTTTATGACACCAGCAAGCCTCACATTTTAACATCCTCTTGGTATCCACAGGAAGCTTTGATATGTAGGTCAGCTGTTCTTTAGTTTTGCTGATTTTATCAAGGATAAAAGATAATAAAATCCATTCAGGCTTTCTCATGTTTAGAAAAAGAGTGTCATACTGTTACAATAATATGAGGGGATACTTTATAGGGCATCTGTGTCTTTGATAAGTTAATACCTATGCATTATTTACTTGATATCTATGCCTATTGATTTACTTAGTTTCCATGCCTACAATGTCCTGGTTACAATGGTTTGTGTCCTCTCTGCTCTGAGGAACCAAGTGCTCCTAGTTCTAAAAAGATAATACATTTTAGTTCTTTATATCTATGGTTTTAAAGCAATTACCATTTGATTCTTAGAATATGATATAACATTATCACATTACATCATATTCTAAGAATCCTATGTAACAATGACACTGACACTGATAACATTACATCATATTTTAAGAATCCTATGCAACACTGATGTTGCTCTGAAATCAGAGCTCTTGGCTTTATTTGTTGGAAGCTAGCTGAGGACCATATGGTACTTCTTTGCTAGCTTAATAAAGAAACCAAAATATATATAAAATTTATATTTCGCTGATAAAGAAATAAAGGGAGACTAATATAGATCTATTTCAAGCTATTTAGCTCTCATCAACTAGGCATACCCTTACTTGGATTCAAACTTGGGCTGCCTGCATGTTAGGCAGTTGTATTAATCTCTGAGCCACAAGTTCTCCTCCCTTCATCAGCTTGAGCCAGGGGAGAAATTAAGTCATACATATATTGTATATATGTATAAAAATATATAAAAGGGATGCGGTGGCTCGGTGGCTAAGATGCTGACCTTGTCGATCAAAAGGTTGGCAGTTCAGCAGTTCGAATCCCTAGTGCCGCATAATGGGGTGAACTCCCATTATTTGTCCTAGCTTCTGTCAACCTAGCAGTTTGAAAGCACATAAAAATAGGGACCACCTTGGTGGGAAGGTAACAGTGTTCCATTGCCTTTGGCGTTTAGTCATGCTGGCCACATGACCACAGAGACGTCTTCGGACAGCACTGGCTATTCGACTTTGAAATGGACATGAGCACCGCCCCCTAGAGTCGGGAATGACTAGCACATATGTGTGAGGGGAACCACAAAACAAACTAAGTGGCAATACTGGTTATCCAGTATCCAGTAAAACAAACTGGCCCTAGTTTGGGAATGGGGTGGTAATAAGCTGCTGTATATTTCTTATACATTTAATAAAGCTGGAGGAATCTTAGAATGGAAAAATATGAGTGTGGTTTTAAAATTAGAAGAAGACTTAATAGCCTATGCTGATGACACTACTCTGGTAATTGAATTACTGAGAGTCAAGTGAAGAAGCTAAGAGACTAAGATTAGATATAAAGAAAATTTAACTAATGGCAAAAGGGACAACAATCAGTCTTAGAATTGACAATGCATATACTGAAGTGGTGGATAGCTTCTGCCTTTTAGTATTAATGATCAATAATAAAGGAGCAGAAGTTAGGAAATACACTATATATTAGTCCTTTTTGCCATTAGTTAAATTTTGGACACATTGTGAGGAAACCCAACTCTCTTGAAAGTCTATAATGTTGGAGAAAATGGAAAGAAAAAAAGAGGATGACCACCAGCAAGATATATCAATGCAATTACAGTTTATGGTTTAGAGACTTGAAAGACTTGGTTAAAGGTATATCATCCTGGAGAAGACCTAAGTATATGACTGCTAAAAGCTGACATTGCCTTGATAACATTGCTTTGATTAATCAATCAATTAATCAATTTGTTATGTTTTAATTATATTTGTAGGTTTCTATGTACATAATTTATAGAATTGCCCAGTATCTCAGTCTACTTGCATTTGCTGGCAAAGATTCATTTCAGCAAAACCTTATTTTCAACATATTTCCAGATGCATTAACCTATAATTCCATACAAATCTCAAAAGCTGAAGATTCAGGAATTATAGTTCCAGTAATCAGAACAGATAATTTTGGTAAATGCTGTTTTAACACTTAATATTGCTTTTAAATTGTAATAGTAACTACTCATTAATTTTAAAGATTTTTCTAGTTAGAAAATCTTTTGAAACATATTTCAAACTTAAAAATACCTCCCTTTGCTGCGGAAAAAATAAACTAAAATTATATCAAGATAATGTACCACATTATCTTGTGATCTAGAGTCGGAAATGACTAGCACATATATGCAAGGGGAACTTTTACCTTTTTTAATGTATCACATATTTAGGTACTTTGAGAAAATCATTCTTCCTAGCTAGTAAACTTGATATCTAAGTGCTTTTTAATACAGTTAATGTTTTTAAATGGTCTTGTTTAATATTGCCTCTGAAATGAACAATGTTATTTCTCTTTATTCTCCTCCCACTTATGACTGTATGACTGTAACCTTGTTGCTGGTATCCTTACAATTTATATTGACTGTTTCCTAATATGATTTTATTGCTTATTTGTTCCCTATGACTATCATTAAGCGTTGTACCTTATGATTCTTGACAAATGTATCTTTTCTTTTACGTACACTGAGATCATATGCACCAAGACAAATTCCTTGTGTGTCCAATCACACTTGGCCAATAAAGAATTCTACTCTACTCTACTCTTTCTCTTTATAAAAATTCTCTGATAATTTCAATATTCTTTTCAAGTTCTTACTGATTTTTTCTTTATATTTTTGTTTCTAGAATCTTTCCAGATTTATGTAACTGATATTCCTCATGTCTTTTTATCTTTATTTTTACAGATAAAGTTTTCCAGGATTTGTCATGGAAAATACATTAGAGTTCACCTACTTCTTGTAGGACTCTAGATGTAAGCTAACTATTGTAGATCCTGGGGATTTAAACTCTTTCAAAATAAAGACATATTTATTTCTCAGGTATTTGTCAGTCTCAAGCTTCGATCTTGTCTCTCATCTTGTTCAACATAATTTCCAAATTAACATGCTCTTGTTTTACTGAAAAAGAAAAACTCCAAAGTAAGAGTTGACTAATTCTTTCTTTTCTTTGTTACCTGTTAGCATTTTGCTTCTTAATTAAGCAGCAGGGAATGCTGATACTTAGAAATGTTCTTACTAAATTAGAGAAATAGGCTCAAAATAACAGTATAAAATTAAACAGAAAAATGCAAAGTTGTCTAAAAAGACGAACAACACTGTGAGAAAATTAGAAGTAGCAATTATCTGCATTTATTGCATCCGCACCTGGCAGATGTGTTCAGACCCTTATATGGAAAGATGGGTAAGGTAAAATATATGCAGGGGTACAGGATGAATGTATGAGTTTCTGTGCAGTTACTGTATCCATGCTATACTGGACACTAGGTAGGAAACACCTATGTGAACAAACTGCCATTTTTTGATTAGGGATTCTTTCAAGCTTGTGGAATCCAAAGAAATGAATAGACTCCAATGCCACCTAAGCCTGAAACATACAAATTGGATTTATAGCACTTCTTGTTTCTTTTGGAGCTAGACAGAGTATCAAAGTTATAAATATTTATTTTGGAAATGGATAATACTGTCTGTTTTGAAGAATGTGGTTCTGCATTGTCTCTTGAAGAAGCCATCTCTGGATTCAGTTATGTTTGACAACTTCTACCTTGTCTTCAGCATTCCTGGGAAAATAGTTAGGTAATCAACTACAGAAGAAATATATTATCTAGATCCTCTTTCAGTCTAGTCAGTCACCATAAACTGAAAGCATATTAATCAACTTTATTTAAGGATTTACAGGATCCATTTAAGGATGGATAAGAGACTTTTAACAGGCCCACTTTTGATGGTCATATTTGAGGGTCACTTTTGATGGTTATGCTGGGAATGTTCAATTCTGGAAAAACAACAGCTTTATATGTGAATGTAATCACAGTTACATAGGAATTTGTGCATAGGGATATGAGAATTGAAAATGATAAGATAAAGCATAGGAAGATAAAATGTTAGTGAAATCTATGAACTCCCTTCTAGGGACCCATACATCACTTTTTGCAAAAGTTTTACCAGATTGTTTTAGATAGTCCTAAAACAATCACATTCTCTTCTTCACTACTTTTATTCAGATCAGTTGGGTCATAGCATAACTATGTTTTGTTCATATTCTTTTTTATTGCTTTAATGTATTGTGAGCTATCCAGATTTGCATCTGCAAGATGATTGGCCATATAAATCAAATGAATCAAACAAAAATGCAAACATGGAAAATAGAACGATAAGGACAAAAAAATTACAGATTGAATGGGTGAATAAAACAAATACTATAACATGTGTGGCAATGTATATGTGTTTTTTTCTGCCATCCCTTTGCTATAGGCCAAGTCAGAAAACATGCTTCACGAAGAGTAATGGAACTCTGCTTTATTGTTGCAAGGTATGATAATAGAATCTTGAAATCTCAGCAGAATTTCTCTCTTCCTTCTTTTTGTACCAAAGAGAATTGAGGCATGGCAATCCTGGGTTTCTTTCTTATCTCTTTTTTATTATTTTAGGGCTAAACTGATTTTATGTAGCTATTTTTAAATTCTTATCAAGTTATTCCTGTATTATTCCCCAGAACATTTGGATTTGTTACCTACAGGTAATATTCAATAAGATATGCATGAAGAATAAAATTGCCTCTGATAAACTCCTATATCATCTCGACATCTTCAACTTATGATCAACCAGCTACTCTAAGAAACTCTTCTTCAGATGAATCTGCATTAAATTAGAAATGTTAATCTTGTTTGCATTCAATACAGTAATGATTTATCGAAGAAGTTTTGTTTTGTTTTGTTTTTAAGTGTAAAATGCAAATTATTGGTCTGGAATGGTTGAAGTTGAAAACATTTTTCCTGATGGTGAACTTTGTAATTATTCTAAATATTCAAAAACTTTCTTTGGATAGGTTTACTTTCCAAACTACTTCCACTAATTGGTGACTAGGACAAAGAAAATTATGTATCTCTAAAAGAGGCATTAATTATGTCTAACATTACATCTTTAAGTCAACTCTTAAAGCATCCCTGGCCTACTCTCGAGTTGCCATAAGCAAGGGGGATGAGAAACTGACAAAATGGCATGGCAGCCAAAGACAGATGCACATTCCAGACTTATATCTTTCAATTCTGTATCACAGGGTTACCCACAGCAGCCAGAGGGTAGAGGTCTCTACAACCTGTGAAATTGCTCCATTGGCGAATGTGATTGATGACACACCCTGGCGGGGACGGGGGAAACAGGGTCATGATTGGGGTGTAACTTATGTAGGGTCAGAGCTGGCTTCACTTGGGAACATGCTGACATGAAGCTCCTAATAAATAACTGGTTGTATCTGTGTTTCTCACTATTTCACTGTACAGAGGAAATAGAGTTAGGGACATTTTTCTTAAGGCCTTGATCTTCACTCATCAAATTCAGTAGTTTCTTCTAATTAGATCAGTGTATACTATTAAGTACCATCCACCATGTTTCCAGTCAGAACCAGAGCGATAATGGCAAGATGCAAATGCAGTAACTAGACAGGATTCAAGCCCCACTTTCATTCTTCTCTCACCATGATTTATGTTCGTGACAAAATGAAAGTATTAAAAATTTGATGGATCACTGTACAGAGCAAACAGCAAACTCCACCGTGGTACAACTATGGATGACATGGGATATTGCTGTCTTGCCACCTGGTATGAAAGAGAACTCCCAAGAGCTGACATGACAAGGCAGTTTCCAAAATAATAGTTAAAAAAAAACTATTCTCTCCTGCAACTCCCAAAGAAATATAGCAAAAATATAATTGAAGCTACATTTTGTATACATACACGTACACACATACATGTACAAAGTGAGGCAGCAAAAATATAATTGCACATAAACATTTTAAAAATGAGTCAAAAACTACTGCTAAGAAAGGAAAAGTTATCTGCATGTTTTTGTGTGTATCCATTTATAATATATATATATTCTCAGATTACTATTGGGAAGCAAGATGCATAGATATCCATTTCACTTCTCAGGTTACTAAATGAAAAAGGACAAAATCAATACCAAAGAAATTGCATTTCCAGCTTCAAAGTATTGTGAACAATGAAGGGAAAATAAATGTGTAACAACTGTCAAAAAGCAAGCATTTGGCGATCGCTTCTTGATACGTAGGATTGTATTTTGCAATGGTGATTTATAAAGAAAATGATGTGACCTGTGCAGTGGACAATAATAGAGTTTAGATCTGAAGGAAGTAAAAAAATATTTTCCTCATGGTATTTCAATCATATACAATTAACTTCTGTAGGGATATAAGATATCTTATATCTCATAATATAAACCCTATGACACTTTCAAAATACAGTTTTCTGTCTGCTCTTCACAATACATTTGGGTATTACATTGTTAGAGTGTTTGTACCATGTATGTTTTATTACTCTATGAATTAAATTGTAAACTGCAATGAATCCATTAGGAATCCTAAACATACACATTTATATAAAAACAACAGAACAACAACAACTGTGGTATGTTCTAGCCAAACTTAGTTTAAACAACTGTTAACAGAACAATTTGTGCAGAAAGTTTATATGTTTCTCAGCCTCACCACACAAAATAGACAAGATAAAAGATGGGTTGTATTTTTATCTGCCTTACCTACTTTTTCTCTTTGTTAAATTCATTACTACAGTTAGTGTCTGGAATGATATTTTCTCCTCTGTTCTATGGTATGAATAAGCTGTGAATTAATTGCAACTAAAATTTATGTAATCTTTTCCAGGCATGCTCCTATCACATATCCTGTTGATCGTATGGCTGGTAGAACATATGCACCTAGTAGCAAGATTTCCACCATTGATAAAGGGATGACTGTACAATGCTATTTATTATTTATAAGAATCTTGCCTTTAACAATATATAGCTGTTCTGTTATATTCCTAAAATTAGACTAGTCACATTAATGATGCCATTTAAGATCTAAATGTTCTAATTTATTGCATGCATACTAAACTGTGGTAGTTATTTTACAAATGATATGACTTCCCATAATTTTGTTAGGTTGCTTTTTTTTCAGATTCATTCAATCTGTCATCTACTGTTGCTACATTTTCAAGCTATACTTATCTCATCTGATATTCTAAAACATTATCAAAATTAAACACTGTTTAGCAATGTGTATTGATAAACACATTCTGATACAGAAAACAAAAAGGAATCTTGACTATATGATGATAAACATAAAATCATGGTTTGGAAAGAGTCATTTCAACAGTTAAGTCCAACCTTCTACTTGATGTCAAAATTCAGAATAATACATCTTTGATAGATGGCTATCTAACCTTGACTTGAACAAATCCAGTGAAAATGGGCCAACCAACTCTCGGAATTGATTTTGCTGTCATACAGCTCTTATTGCTAGAACATAGACATAGAGATGTAGACATATATATTTCAGTTAGAATGTTTCTTTTTCTAAGTTAAAGAAATTATTATGTGGCTATAATAAAAGGAGTACAACTGCTTTCCTGTGTCATGCTTAAAGGGGTTCAAGAGTTTTATTTTTTTATTGCCTTATTTCTTTTAAGGAATCACTTTTTCTAAGATCCAGAAATCTTCATATTCATCTATCTCTACATTTGGTCATTTCATTTAATCTTTTGGTGTCTTTAACCACATGTAATATTGATAGTAAAGTTATGAATAAACTGATATATTCCTTCTTATAGGCTAGAAACTATGATTCTGTTAATGCAATCCCAAATTGCTTTCTCTGTTTTGTTTTCCCTATCTTTTATGAATCTTAAGATTTAATCCTACTTTTCATACTGCTATTAATAATTCCCAGTTGGGAAAAATGTCATTTAAAAAAAAATCAGCACCAAGATAAGATTGGAAAGATTTTCTTTGTTACAGTTTGCTTGTGTTGTCTTTGCTGAATGGTTGATATATTGTTTGTTTCTTAGTTTTTGGTCTCTTATTTTGAACGTTTCTAAGGAATCTTTTATTGTTCTTAACATGATTTTCAAATTTCAGATCATTCTTAGTTTTCATGTTCCTACTAGCCAGACCAATTTGCATTCACATCCTTGGTACCAGATCCCTTTTTAGTCCTTCTATGTGTCATTTGTTTGTTTGTTTGTTTTCAGATCTTAATTGAACTTTTTTGCAACTACGCTGTAGTTTGTTTTGTTTTTGTTTTACATTAGTTTTTTTGTTTTTTTCCTCTTTGTCTCTTCATAGAATTGTTGCAATTATGTTTTAATAACCCCTAATTTAAGAACTACCATTTTGTGCTCTTTATTTTCCATTACTTATACCATCATGGTACTCTGATGTTCTAAATTTATTAAAATCTGTGTGTGTTTGTGTGTGTGTTTTTGTATACATGTGTGTACACACACACACACACACAAAACTAGGTTACTTCCAGCATAAATAAATCAGAGGTGAGTTTCAGCAGGTTCTGACCAGTTCTGCAGAACCGGTAGCAGAAATTTTGAGTAGTTCGGAGAACCGGTAAATACCACCTCTGATTGGCCCCGTCCCCATCTATTCTCTGCCTCCCAAGTCCCAGCTGATTGGGAGCAAATGGAGATTTTGCAGTAATCTTCCCCTAGAGTGGGTGGGAATGGAGATTTTACAGTATCCTTCCCCTGCCATGCCCACCAAGCCACACCCACCAAGCCATGCCACATCCACCAAGCCACACTCACAGAACTGGTAGTAAAAAAATTTGAAACCCACCACTGAAATAAATTTCTATAAATAGCATAAATGATAAAGGAGAGCTGTATGGCTTTTCACACACTGTTAAGAGGAGAAAATTGTCAGTAAAACAAAGCACAAAATTCCTAGAAGATGCTATTTCATGCTACGCTATTTCATATTTAAGAACTTCTTATTTATCTTAAGAAGTCCTTAAATATGAAATAGCATATTATCTCTTTCCCATTAGCTTCATATGTGACAAAATCCCACATCTTAATCATTATCGAGTCTAAAATATCTTCTGTATTTTACTTAGTTTCCAGATCTCAGTTATTAAATTATTTCTGCTTTCAGTACTGAGAACTAAAGCTTAACTTATTTATTTCCCATGTTGTGACCATTAGTTAATAGTTAACAAAGCCAATGAACTTTATAAGATAAAGTCTATTTCTTCATTGAATGGTTTAAGAGTCCTCATTAAAGAAACACTCTTGTTTCTTTCTACATTATACAAGTCGTTATTAGAAATCCTTATTTTCATCAGACTCAGTTTAAAGTTTTCCTGATAACTTGGTGGGTGGGTGTGATTTACTACATACATGCTGGGGTGAGAGCCCAGCTTTTTGAGTCGCGCCTGGGAGACCAAACTTATGAGGAATGTTTCCGTGCCGCGGTGAGAGGGTGGCGGTGTCTGTCATCTTATACCCTACCTGGTGTGCTGTGAGGGGGCACCTGGGTGGGTGGGAGGTGTTCCTTGAGGAATGGTGTGGTTGGACCTATGTCAACAGCGTCTGTCCAGGGCAGCCGTGCCCCTATTTATTCATGGCTGAAGATGGTTACGCAATTTTATACAAGAGCAGACTTATACGCTTTAAGGAATGCCCCCCATTCCTGGAAGTGGCCTACCGGCCTTGCCAAGAAATACCACAAGGACGGGTCCTGGGATCCCGAGAGGTGGCATGAGGGCGTTGGGGTTTTAAAAAATTCTTTATATTCTTTTTTAATTCGCTTTTTAAGGGGTGGGAGGAAGGATGTTTGTACGACGGGGGTGGGTTTGGGGGGCAACCCACAGATGTCGGGGGGTGGTAGGTTACCTCCTGGGAGGGCATTTCCATCGGCATAGTGGGTGGGAGGGGCAGATATGGTGGGAGCAAGGGGCCACATCATGTTAGGGGAGGACGCACTCGCTACTTGCGAGCAATTGCGTGCTCTGACCCCCAATGCTCCTCTCACTTCCCGGGTTGTTCAGACCTTCAGGCCTGGGGCCTCTGGTTGATGTTGTGCAATGCCAGGTCCGTGGTAAATAAAGCCCCCCCTCATTTGTGATCTGGCTCAGGAGGAGGGTGCGGACCTGGTAGGTATCACGGTGACCTGATTGGGCCAGGAGGGGGGTCCCCCTTGTTGAGATGTGCCCACTGGATTTCCATGCATTCCATCAGCTGAGGGCCCAGGGGAGGGGGGGTGACGGTTCTAGTAAAGGAGGGTCTTGCCCCAAGGGAGGACACTGTACCTCAGATAGCCAGATGTGAGTCTCTCCTGGTGAAGTGGCCACAATGGAGGCAGATGGGCTTGCTGATTACATACCTGACTCTCCGCCATGTGTCGGCTAACCTGCCCGAGCTACTCAGCATGATTGCCAAGGTGGCGGTGGAGACCCCCAGGCTTATGGTCATGGGGGACTTCAACCTGCCATCTGTCGGCGAAGCATCTGAGGTGGCTTGGGACTTCATGGCTTCCATGACGGCCATGGACCTGACCCAGCTAATTCATGGACCTACTCACACAGGAGGACACACTCTGGACTTGGTTTTCGTCTCTGGGCAGTGGATGAATGATCTTGAGATAGGGGCAGTAGTGATTGAGCCCTTGTCATGGTCTGATCATTCCCTCCTTAGGCTTGACTTTCTAACCGCCACACCCCACCACAGGGAGGCGGAACAGATCAGATGGTTCCATCCCAGGTACCTGATGGATCTTGATAGGTTCCAGATGGAGCTTGGGCCATTTCCTGAGGCTCTGACTCATGACTCAGCCGAGGAGCTGGTGGCTGCCTGGGATAGGGCATCCGCAGGCACTTTGGACCAAGTCGTGCCTTTGCAGCCTCTGACCTGTCACCTAGTCTACTTGGCTCCTTGGTTCTCTGAGGAGCTGAGGCAGATGAAGCACTGGAAAAGATGCCTAGAGAGTAGTTGGAGGTCCAGTCATTCTGAATCCAACCGAACACAGGTAAGAGCTCATATTAAGACCTACCTAGTGGTGATAAAAGCGGCAAAATTTGACTATTTTTCTGCTCTTATTGCATCAGCAGATAACTGCCCAGCCTCCCTGTTTAGGGTGACCAGCTCCCTCCTCTATCCGGGAGCGTCGGAGGATCCCTTGCAGGGTCATGCTGAGGATTTTGTTCAGTATCTGCACGATAAAATCACTCAGATTCGGGAAGGTCTGGTCTCTGACTGGGTAGGTAGAAATGGGATGATGGTGGCCGGTCTTGACAATGTCATTTGGGAGGAGTTCGACCCTGTTGCGCCCGAGGATGTGGACAGGATACTGGGGCGGCTGAACGCAACCACATGTTTATTGGATCCGTCTCCCTCCTGGTTAGTCCTGTCCTCCTGGGAGGTTACACGAGGCTGGCTCCAGGGGATTATCAACGCTTCCTTGGGTGAGGGTGTCTTGCCATCCGCCTTGAAAGAGGCGGTGGTGAGGCCCTTCCTCAAGAAGCCCGCTCTGGATCTGGCTGTTTTAGCTAACTATCATCCGGTCTCCAACCTTCCCTTTGTGGCGAAGGTTGTCGAGAGTGTGGTGGCGTGACAGCTTCCTGGGTACCTGGATGAAACTATCTATCTGGACCTACGCCAGTCTGGCTTCAGGCCTGGGCACAGCACGGAAATGGGATTGATCGCCTTGGTGGATGGTCTCTGGAGGGTTCGGGATAGGGGATGTTCCTCTATCCTGGTCCTGTTAGATCTCTCAGTGGCTTTTGATACCATCGACCATGGTATCATGCTGCGCAGGTTGGAGGGGCTGGGAGTGGGGGGCACCATTCTACGGTGGTTCTCCTCCTATCTCTCAGACCGGATGCAGTCGGTGTTGGCAGGGAGGCAGAGGTCGACCCCGAGGCACCTTGTTTGTGGGGTGCCACAGGGATCGGTCCTCTCGCCCCTTCTGTTCAACATTTATGTGAAGCCGCTGGGTGAGATCATCCATGGCTTTGGGGTGGAATTCCATCAGTATGCTGATGACACTCAGCTGTACATCTCCAACCCAGGCCATCCTAACAATGCCCTTGAAGTGATGTCCCGGTGCCTGGAGGCCATGTGGATCTGGATGGGGAGTAACAGGCTTCAACTCAACCCCTCCAAGACCGAGTGGCTATGGCTTCCGGCGTCCCGATATAGCCAGCTGGTGCCATTGCTGGCTATTGGGGCTGAGTTACTGGCCCCCATGGAGAGGGCCCACAACTTGGGTGTCCTCCTGGATGCACGGCTGTCTTTAGAAAAGCATATGACGGCCGTGGCCAGGGGGGCTTTTCATCAGGTTTGCCTGATTCGCCAGTTGCATCCCTTTCTGGATCGGGACTCCTTATGCACAGTCACTCAGGCACTCGTCACTTCCCGCCTGGACTATTGCAATGCTCTCTACATGGGGGCTCCCCTTGAGGTGCATCCGGAGGCTCCAGCTGGTGCAGAATGCGGCCACACGGGGGATTATGGGAGCGAGGGGGCGCTCCCATGTGACACCTCTCCTGTGTGAGCTGCATTGGCTCCTGGTGGACTTCCAGGTGCGCTTCAAGGTGTTGGTCACCACCTTTAAAGCGCTCCATGGCATCGGACCTGGGTATTTGCGGAACCGCCTTCTGTCGCCAATAGCCTCCCACCGGCCAGTACGCTCCCACAGAGAGGGACTCCTCTGGGTGCCATCTGCGAGGCAGTGTCAGCTGGTGATCCCCAGGGGGAGGGCCTTCTCTGTGGCAGCACCTGCCCTCTGCAACGACCTGCCCCAGAGATATGCAGGATATCAGATATCCGGGCTTTTCGCCGTGCCCTAAAAACTTTTCTTTTCCAACAAGCAGGGCTGGCATAAAGCCCCCCCCCCCTTTTGAGATTTTAGATTTTAAATTGTCCAATTGGGTTTTAGTTATGAGGTTTTTAAATTTATGGCCAAAGTTTTATAATTCTTTTAAATTTTTAAATTTTGTATTGAATGTTTTTTATTTCCAGCTGTGCACCGCCCTGAGTCCAGCAGGAGAAGGGTGGTATATAAATTAAAACAAATAAAATAAATAAATAAAATAAACTTTTGCCAAACATATGTTTACCAATTTGTATGAGTAGTAACCTCCACTATGCTCTGGATAATTCAGATGATGGTTAGAGAAACCGAATATCTACCATGGTCATTGTTTGCATAGCTTATAATAGAACATAATAGAATATAACAGAGTACCAGAGTAACAAGGGATCTTGGAGCTTTCTAGTCTAATTCTCTATTCAAGCAAGAGACCCTATACTTCGGACACATGGTAGTCCAATCTTATCAATGCCTTGGTAAGGGCACATTTGCAATACTGCATCCAATTTTGGTTACCATAGTATAAAAAGATGTTGAGACTCTGGAAAGAATGAAGAGAAGAGCGACAAAGATAATTGGGGGGGTCTCAAAACTAAAACACTCTGAAAGAAGAGCAACAAAGATGACTAGAGGCTAAAACATATGAAAGGTTGTAGGAATTCCTGCAACTGTTCTTCTTAAGTTTTAGCCTCCAGTCCCATAATCATCTTTCTTCCTCTTCTCTGAAACCTTCTTAGAGTCTCCATTTCTTTTATGTCATGGTAACTAAAATTGGATGCAATGTTCTAAATGTGGATTTACCAAGGCATTATAAAGTATAGTTTGGTTGCAGTATTTCTTTTCTTTCCAGTTCTGTTCCATGGACTGGAAAAGTGTACTGTAAATCCCCAAGGTTTTGAGGCTTGTTCATTAAAGTATGTGGTAATACAGTTGCAATTTTCTTTGTGGTATTATTTGTGTCCACATGGATTATCAGGAAAGATTTTTGTGGTGGACTTGATGAATCTTGAAAATAGTTCTGGCAATCATTTATCTATTCTTCTTAGAGACAGACAATTCCCACCCTGCTGAGTCAGGTCAGCACACATTATTTTTGTTCTCAGTAGGAATGAGTCATGAACTACCAAGTCTCTTCTTTTGTCTTACTGCAGAATGCAGTTGGATCTCTTCTGCTCTTTAGGGATTTCCTGTCTACTCATGTTCTGTTATATTTGCTTCTACAGTGAAGGCTGAATGCTTTTTCTTTCTTCTGGTTATCTCTCTTGTCTACTAGGCTTCATACATTTCTTGATTGTCTTCTTTATGGAATTGCATCATCTGTCACTTCTTGTAGTATTACCTTTCTTTGATCTTATTAACTTTTATTTACTCTTTTCAACTAGAATGTGACAATGTGTTGCTTCAATATTCTGCCTTTTTCTTCAAGTGCCATGACAAATCTGCATTTCATAGAAATATATAACACATCATTTTTAGACAGAAAACAGCAAAAGCCAGTCTACTCTTCATTTTATTTCTTAATGTAATGCCATAATAATAATAATAATAATAATAATAATTATTATTATTATTATTATTATTATTATTATTTAATCTGTAGTGAGAATCACAGCGTTTGAGGCTGGTTAATAGCTCAGCAGCTCGAGTCTTACCCAAGGACCTAGGAACTATTAAGGTATTAAGGTATTAAGGAGGATGTAAGCTGTTCCGAGTAAGGTGGTTTTTTGTAGAGTCAAAATGTTCAAGTCTGGTAAATTTAGAATTTCTAAATAGCAGGGTAGCCCTTTGGGTATTGCTCCAAGGGCTCCAATTACAATCGGGACAAAACACTTTTTTTTTCCCCACAGTCGCTCAAGTTCAATTTGCAAGTCCCAGTACTTTATGATTTTTTCTTGCTGCTTATCTTCAATCCGTGCATCACCAGGTATTATAATGTCAATGAACCATACTTTTTTTTTCCAACTATTGTTATGTCAGGTGTGTTGTGGATCAAGTGCCTGTCAGTCTGAGTCCTGAAGTCCCACAAGATCTTGAGTTTCTCATTCTCTAAAACTTTCTCAACCTGATGTTCCCAGTGGTTTTTGCTGTACTCAAATCCAAACTTCTGGCACAATTTCCAGTGAATCATCATAGCAACACGGTCATGGCATTGTAGGTAGTCAGTTTGTGAAATTTTGCTGCACCCACTGATCAGGTGGTTGACTGTCTCATCTTTCTCATTACAGAGGTGGCATTTTCTGTTTGTGGTAACATGTTGAATTTTTGCCTTCATGCAGTTTGTGGCTAGGGCTTGTTCTTGAGCTGCCAAAATAAAGCTTTCTGTTTCTTTTTTCAGTACTCCTGATCTTAACCAGTTCCAAGTTAGTTTCTGGTCAGCTTTGCCTTCAATACTTTTCAAGTATTGGCCATGCAGAGCTTTGTTTTTCCAATTTTCAGCTCGCTAGTCAATTACTTCTTTCTTATATTCTGCTTTTGTTTTAGTTGTCTTTAAAAGGCCTCCTTTGTTTACTTCCTTAATCATTGGTTCTTCACTTTTCTGGATGTAATCATTCAAGCTGTGTTTTTCTTCTTCCACAGTCTGCTTTACTTGTAGGAGTCCTCGACCACCCTCTGCTCTTGGTAAATATAATCGGTCAACATCACTTTTACAGTGCAAGGCATGAGTCATTGTCATAAGCTTCCTTGTTTTTCTGTCCAAATTATCTAACTCCATCTGGGTCCAGTCATCATCATCATCATCATTATTATTATTATTATTATTATCATTATCATTATCATTATCATCATTATTATTATTATTATTGTCGTCGTTGCCATCATCACTATTGATAATCGCACAATCAGCCAGATGTTCAGACTGGGTTTGGCATTTTTGTCTACCTATCAAGTCCTTACCAAAGACCTGGGATAGGCATATTAGCAAAAAAGCAATGGCAGCTCATCTAATGTTACCATCTCAGAACACAAATAGTGGTATCGGTTGATACCAAGCAGGGAGCGTCATGCCCCAGCATATAACTTTTATATACTGTTGTTGCCCACGAGCCTCATCTAGTGGCCAGAGAGGCAAATACCAAGTATATTGTTTGAAGCTGATCCAACCCATTTACCCATCAGCCACACTCTCAAACCAAGTACATGCTGGAAAGCCAGACTCCATTTCCTTTATCATTTGGAGAAGGCAGAAGCACAAAGAAGAATCCATTTTAATCTGTGGCACATGGTCATCCAAGGACAAACCCACATCCCACACATCGCTAGTGAAATTTAAATTGCTTGCATTTATTAATTGTTATGTTCAGCAGTAACTCAATACTGCCTGTCTTGTATTTGGTTCTGATTGTATGTATTCCTATTTTCCCCAGTTTCACCATATCCTGTTCTTTCAATAAAGCATTCAAATCTACACACATGGCCTGTTTTATTGGAGTATAGGTGGGTTAGCTCCATGTCGAGCTGCACACAGACTTTTCTATTTTATGGTCCCACCAGTTCTTGCTTAGAGGCAAATGATATTTCTTGCAGATCTTCCAATTTACCATTGTTGCTACTTTGCCATGCCGCTGCCTGTAGTCAGTCTGTAAGATCTTCTTACAGCAGCTTACCAGGTGGTCCACTGTTTCTTCAGCTTCTTTGCATAGGTGGCACTTACTATTGCTGTCCTCTCAATTCTGGTTTTGCATACATTTGTCTTTAAGGCTTGGCCTTGTGCAGCCAGAATTAATCCCTCAGCCGCTTTCTTTAACTTTCCTGCTCTTAGCCATTGCCAGGTCTTGTTATTATCTGCTTTCCCTGCTACTTTTTTAATGTGCTGGCCATGTAGTGCTTTGTCTTCCCATGCCTCCATTCTGTTCTTCATTTGGCCTTTTTTGTACACCAGTTTGGTCTCTTCAGTAGTCAGTAAGCCTTCCTGGCATACTAACTTCAGTGCATCTTCTTTATTGTCCTTCAGATATTCTTCCAAAGCCCTTTTTCTTCTTCAACCACCTGATGTAATTGCAACATTCCACACCCACCTATTTGCCTTGGTAGGTAGAGTCTGTCAATGTCACTGCAATGATGAAGGGCATGATTCAGTGTCATTATTTTTCTTATCTTCCTATCCATTGCTTTTAATTCTGCTTGAGTCCAGTTCACTATTCCAGCTGTGAAACTAATGACTGGTATTGCCCAGATTTTGATTGCCTTGATGGTATTTCCTCCACTGAGTTTGGACTTTAAGATCTTTTTCATTCTCTTGATGTATTCACCTCTAATCTTCTTCTTGACTTCAGTGTGCTTGATGTTGTTAGCTTGAAGGATACCCAGGTATTTGTAGTAATCATCTTCATCCAGACTCTTAATGTTATTTTCATGAGGTGTCTTGATTCTTTCAGTTTTCACTATTTTTCCTTGTTTGATAGTGAGTGTGGCACATTTGTCCAATCCAAACTCCATTGCAATATCTTGGCTATATATATGAACAGTGTTGAGGATTGATTCTATTTCAGAAGGTGTTTTTCTATATAGCTTTAGATCATCCATGTAAAGGAGATGGGATACTCTGGGAGATGTTTTTGATGTTTGATAGGCATGGCCTGAGTTATTCAGTATTGTTGACAGAGGAAACAGTGCAATGATAAATAGTAGTGGTGGTAGTGAATCTCCTTGAAATATTCTTTTCTTGATATTAACTTCTCAGTTTCTCATCATTGACCTGCAGCTGTGTCTTCCATTGTGCCATTAATCTTTCCACAAAGCTTCTGATGTTTCTATTATTTCTAGGCACTTGATTATCCAGTCCTGTGGCAGAGAGTCAAATGCCTTTTTGTAGTCAATCTATGCTACATTCAAGTTGGTCTTCCTTCTCTTTTAGTTTTCCAAACTCATTTTGTCAATTAGCAGTTGATCTTTTGTTCCTCTGCTATTGGGGCGGTTTCCTTTCTGCTCAGGTAGAGATTGTTTTCAACTAGATGTTGTTGGACTACATCAGCTGCCACACCAGTTAACAATTTGAATAACTGATAACTGATTACAATAATAATGTGCATGTCAAGGTTAAAAGTTGGAAGACAAGGATTATATACATTTAATTGTATTATTTTGTTAGCCTTGTGTAAAAAGTATATTGGCCCAGACCACAAAATATGTATGGATGTTAAAGGAAAATTACAAATAAAACATATACATTAAAAAAAAAAACAATTTGAAAGTTTTTGGTAAGCAGGTAATTGGCCTGGAATTGCTTGGTGCTGCCTGTTTTGCTGGATCTTTCATTATAGTTTTTGCCAGATGTTAGTCACTCTTCAATTTCAACTCCTTGTAGTATGTTGTTAAACCAGTGGTGAAATGTAAAATTTGTTACTACCGGTTCTGTGGGCATGGCTTGATGGTGGTGGGTAATATGACTGAGTGGGCATGGCCAACTTTTTTTTTTTACTTTTAAAATCATTTTTTTCTACAACCTCTTCAGTTTTAAAGCCTCTGATGATCCCAGCTGACTTGCCTGATCGGCAGAGGCTTTCTTTCTTTTTTTTAAAGCCTCTGACAATCCCAGCTGACTTGCCTAATCTGCTTTTTTTCCCTTTAAAAACATTTTTTATATAACCTCTTTGGACGAAGATGTTGTAGAAAAAATGCTTTTAAAAGCCTCTGATGATCCCAGCTGAGCCGTGCGATCATCAAGCCTTTTTTTTTAAGTTTTAAAAGCATTTTTTTGGCCAAAGAAATTGTAGAAAAAATGCTTTTAAAAATTAAAAAAAAGCCTCTGATGATTGCGCGGCTCAGCTGGGCAATGAGGGGAGGCAAGGATTTTTGCTACCGGTTCTCTGAACCACCTGTCTCCATCGCTACCAGATCAAGCGATCCGGTCCGAACTGGGAGCATTTCACCCCTGTGTTAAACTGCTTGGCAATGAGTGGGTATAAACCAGTTAGATGTTTTAACCAAAAACCATGCAGTTCACCTTCACCTGATGATGACAAATTCTTGATCTTCTTTGCTCTTTTCTCTACCACTTCTGCTATTATTACTTTCTTTCATTTCAACTTCTTTTTTCTTCTTATCCACCTCTTTTAACCAAGCTGCATCCTTGTTGTATTTCTTTAGGTTATCCCATATCTGTGCCCAGAACTGCACTGTTTCTTCCTTGTCAGGTAATGACTAATTCACTGCAGTTTCTCCATTGATGGATTGATAGAAACATATTGGCAGTGTTTGGATTGGATTGAAATTGGAGGTTCTGCCTATAATTTGCAATTCAAGCTTCGTATCTGTTAATCTTCTTGGCTATTGCTGTTATTTGCTGTTTTATTATTTCCAGTGCTTTCTTGATCTTCCTTGTTTCTAAGTGATATTTTTTGATTAGGTATTATTTGGTCTTCTTGTTCTTCAGCTTCTTTTCTTTCATCTGTTCTAGCTTGCTTGCATCTGATCTCAATTTGCTAATCTTATTTTCCAATCTAATCTTTCATTTTTGTGGTGCACTGTTTAGTCCCCCCCCCCCATCTTTGTTGATTTTGCATTCCAGGTATTCAGTTATAACTGCAGCTTTACTGTACATTAGTTGGTTTGTTTCATGCAGTGAGTTAGTGCTTATGCTTGATATTGCAGTATTTGCATCTTTTAATGCTTGTGCTAGCTGTTCCTTTGGAACAAGCTTCAATGCAGGCAGCCTTATTCTGATGTTTTGTGCTGTTCTAGATGCTCAGTTCTTTTACTTCTTTCATTACAGGGTTTTGTTCTTCCTGTGGCAGAGGAGTGGGTGCCTGGTTTCTAAATAAAAACAATTGTATATCTCTGTTGAATTCTTCTACTACCAACTCTCCCTGGTTTGCCTCTACATTCTGAATTACTTCTGGCAAGATTTTGATTTATTTGCCCTGGGTGAACATTTGCAGTTCTTCCAATTCTGCTTCTGTGAATACTTTATTTCATATTATAAATCAACATTGATCTGTTTGCCTCTGTTCTGTTATTTCCAATTCTGGGTATTGTTCTTTCCAGAACTGGTGCATTTTTCCCCCAAATATCCTCTTCTTGTTGGGCTTGTAGTAATAGATCATTATTTCTTTGGTTTCAATCACTGTATATTTGTGACGACACCTTTTCTTCCAGGAGTTCTACAGCTGCTGGCGTTGGTTGCTCAGCCAACAGTCCTGAGTCCTGTAGCCCATTTTTCACCAGATATCCAGGAACTCGAACATCTACCACAGACCTTGTTAACCCAGGTGACATTTGAGCTGGTAAGGCTTTCTGAAATTTACGTCTCACCGTATTTTTTATGAGAAAGACACTCTTTGTCTGACTCCTCTGACGAAATCTGCCCAGTATGTTTGAACCTTGGGCATAGCTATCATCTTCCTCAGAGTACAAAAGCCCCACAATCACATCAAGGTATTGCCTCACTGGGTTGTTGTTGTTGTTGTTGTTGTTGTTATTTCATCTTGTTTCCTTTCTAGGCTCTCATGTTAGCTAAATAAACATAGTGTTTTAAACTTCCTCACTGAATTCAACTGCAGAACCCTCATCTGTTATCCAATTCTCTGACTTGGTAAACTCATTTATTGAAACCTGGCTGGTTTTCTTTGAACATCTTGATCTTTGATTTCTTTTATTTCTAGTTTCTTCAACTGGAAATATGCAGTCTTGTGCAATTTTCTCAGATTGACAGAAAAACCCTGCTGATAGCAATTTTGCAACTACACGTGAAACAAACAAATGAAACAATGTATCTGCTAAGAATCTAGATTTAAAATATATATACATTTTTATCTAATCTAATCTTACATGCACCTTTGCAGTAATATGTCTTTTGGATTTTGTATAAGTGTGTGCTGTATAGCCTGAGGGAATGGATCAACAGTCTTACTGGATATGTGATATTGCTTAATAAATAGTTCCATACCTGATGTACTTCATTATATTATCCTTATGAAGAAAATGAAGTGAAAGGAAAAAAGTACCTTTATCTGATGAACCAATCTCTCTGTTATTTTGGTAAATTTGATACCTCATAAATAACACTGAAAGAAATAATTAATATGCAGTGGATCCAAAACTGGT
>WNWU01000016.1:23311926-23341818 GCA_012654045.1 Ptyas mucosa | reverse complement strand
CTATTCTATTCTATTCTATTCTATTCTATTCTATTCTATTCTATTCTTATGGGGCTTAAGTTAATATTTCCCTTGCTTCCCCCCCCCTTCAAATCAGCTGCAGTTCCTGAATCCTTGTCAAAAGCTGGTTAAGATTAAGCCAAAGGTTATTGATCTTATATTTGACCTTTCATTTGCTCTTATATTAGACAAAGGATCACATTAAAAAAAGGAACAAAGGCAGAACTAAGATGTAACTAGGATTAGGATTTAATGTTTTTTTTAACTTAAATTTAATGAAATATAATAATGTTATTGTGATTATTCACCATATAGTTTTTAATAATCCTTTCCTGTGTCAGTGACCCTTACAACTTGAAACAATTTTAAGCAAGCTAGAAGAATTTGAACAAAACCAGGAACCTCAATTTGTTGCCCTGTTTTATGAAACAATGTCCATTCAAAGTGCATACTAATAAATGTTGAGAAAAGACTTTCTCATATGTAAGAAAATATGTCAGGTGTTAATTAGTTTTGGAAACTTTCTTTTTCTTAGAAATACCTGTATCACTATGATGCAGAAAGAAAAAAAAAAGCATATATTTTTGACTACTGATATTCAGAGGGTAATATCGTTTGATCATAATGGTTTGCCTTGCCTTAAAATCTGAGGAACTCAGAGCAATGCTTCTCTCACCTCTTATATCCTGGGTAGGGTTAACTCAAAGCTTCTGCCATGGTGACCCATGAGCAATTATCTTACCTCTTTATGCAGGATTTGAGCACCTGACATGAAGATGACCTTACTAAAGTGACAGTAGCCTCAATCTGCCACTCAGACCTACTTGAGTCTTCCTCCCCCACCACAGTTCCCTAGAAACAGCTAGTGAATATGATCAAGTTTCCCATTAGAGTCTAATCTTTAGGATAGATCAGGTAAATGTCAGAATGTTATTCTTGTGCTTATGAATTATTCAAAAATATTTTAAAGTAAAGCTATTATTGGCACTGCAGTGACCTGAAAGGAATTTAATTTTTATAGTACTGTAAATGAAATTGATGCTGTCTGAAAAAAGAGGAACATTTTGGAGAGAGGAATTAGCATGTGTCACCCAGTGTTTTCTGCATTTTATTACCAAAGCACATTCTGTCAATCCTTTCCCAACAATTTCACACGAACACCCACAGAGATACGTCTATGTGTGTGCACAAACACATGCACGCACACACATACACAAATGAGTATCATAATAATACAATAAAGTTTCAGAATTCTTTTTTTCATCTTGATCAGAATGAATGTTTTAAAAACATATTTGAGACATCTCCATACAGTTGGCAAAATAATTTTTTGACTAAAGCATTATTATTTAATGTGATGTTTTTCTTTGTTCACATACTAATAAATAGTGAAATATTTTCCAGATCACCTCAATTCTATTTTGGTGAACTGACAACTCTATATATCAAAATAAAATTTTAATTGTTAGCTGTGCATATTTCTGTAATCTTTTCCATATGCATGTACAAATACATATACTGTAAAACCAGTTTAAGTTTAGCAAGATCAACTTTGAGCCTAGAGCCGTGATGGCGAACCTATGGCACGGGTGCCACAGGTGGCATGCGGAGCCATATCGGTGGGCACGCGAGCTCAGCTCTGGCACGCATGCGTGCGCCAGCCAGCTGATTTTCAGGCCTTCCAGGCCCACCAGAAGTCAGGAAACACACTGTTTCCGGCCTCCAGCGGGCCTCTGGGAGGGGGGGGAAGCCGGTTTTGCCCTCCTCAGGCTCCTAGAAAGGCTCTGGAGCCTGGGGAGAGCAAAAAACGGGCCTACTGGGCCCACCATGCCATCATGTGCCAAAAATGGGGGAGCACAGGAGGGGAGGGGCACATAGAATTATGGTTGTGGGCACGCATGCATGTGACCCCACTGCGCTCCCCCCGCTTTTGGCACGCGATGGCAAAAAGGTAGCCATCACTGGCCTAGAGGTATCAGAAAAGCAGAAAAACAGATTTTTAAACATATTAATCTTATTTTTTAAAAAAGATGAAGGACAATTAACAAGAAAACAGAATACCTTATGAGATACTTTATACAAAAATAGTAAGTAGATGAACAATATTAGGAAATGAGATTATTCTGCAGTAGAAAATTCTAAAGGGGGCTTTCCTTCCCCCTTTCAAAACTACTGACAATCTGTAGATTGGAAAGGAGGAAACACATTTAATCCAGCTCTGGTGGTAGATGTCACACTATACCTCAATTACAGATCAGGAATAGTATGCTGGACTGAAACTCTTATCATGGCACAACATGTGTCCACTAAGCATTCCATTAATCATCTAGCTTCATAACTTTTAACAGATATATGATCATCATTATTCTAAGGCTATTTTTAAAAACATTTTTACAACAATGACATGATTATTTTATCCTATATCTGGACAGGCCTAAAGTGAATATTATCGAAGCATGGCAACGGGTACAAAGAGAAAAATGTCATTATAAAATATAATATAAATGTAACACATTAAAAGAAAGGAAAACCGAAGTAAAAATAAGCCTCATAATTTGACAGCAAAAAAATCCACCCAATTATACACCATTATTTAGACTTCCAGTATTAAGATACATTCAATCAGATGCTTTAATGTTAGAATTTTCTGCAAACAACCAAGAACAGATGAAGAAGTGGTACATAGCTGCATCTAATATAAAACCCCAGGGAAAATACAAACATGCTGATCAGGCTGAATGCCAAATTGCAGCTAGAAATAAAAACAAGATAAGACGCATGAAAGAAAAAATGTAGCCCAAAAGTCAATTGAAAAGACAGATAATAAAATGTCTAGAAGGCCAATCAGTTTTTCCCTTTTCTCCACAGTGCTTTTACCTTAATTGGGAAAAAAAATTGTTTAGAAAAACAATAGGGAAACTTGGAACAATCAAAACTTTTTTTCCCTTTCCTAATTGCTACTTGAATATTTTTATCTATTATTTTGAACATTGTTATTAATTTCTGTTTGAATTATGATGATGAAACAGTTTTTCTTCGGAACCCACATTTTGAGACACTTAACTTACCTGGCTGTATTTACCTTATTACTATAGAATGCTATGAATTATATTTGTTATCTAAATAGACTGCATTAACTTCTGTATTGGTGCTAACATAAAAATAAATTATTCATAACAGATCCTGCATTCTTGAATTTCAGGAAAACAAAAGAATAAAGTGCTTCTCAGAAGGAGTTTTGTCCTTTTTCTTAAGTATCTAATTGTATAGGTCATTAGCATGCTCAAGGGGTTAATGCACCCATAAGTCACTTTCCTTAATGTTCCCTAGATTTACTTAATTATCCTTCTGCTATTGCTTACCAATAATAAGAAACATCTTAGAAAACTTACTGGAATAGTAAAATATCCACTATGAATATTTTCACAGAGCCCTAAATAGTTCTGCTAAATGTCTTAAAATGCACTTTGGAATATTATCAGTAATAAAACCAAAAACACCTAATAGTCAATCTTAAACTAGAATACATTCATTTCTTTGTTGAGATTGCAGATTATAAGCAGCTGATTTTTATACAACTCAGCGATACAGCAAATGCTCTATATGAATAAAGCCCAACTTGTAATTTCGTTTATAAGATCTTATTACTTCTATGAGTCCAAGATTATCCAATATTCCAGAAAAAGCCAGCTCAAGCATGAAATCTGTTGATTTTTCTAACAGTAAAGACAGAAACAAAATAATTTGGCTTCTATGTGAATATCTTTCTTTAGTACATCCTTAATGCTAATATTAGTGACTTGGTAGTCTTCCAGGCTACTTGGCTTCTTATTAAGAATATATTTGAAGATTAACTAAAAGAAAATTAGAATGTAAAAATTGTGTTCGATATATAAGAGTATATACAACACCATAATGAGAAGCAGGCAGCACTGATCATTTGCTGATGACCTAGTTTTGATTTTACTGGAACCCCGGAATGGATCACCAAGATAATGGAGTTGGTGGAGAGGGCAAAGTTGACTATTTTGATTAAAGAAAAGTCTTTATCTAACTTTGTTTTTACTTGGAGACTTCTTCTGGAGGTTTTGCTTGTGGTTAAGAGAAATGAAACTTTAATTTTGGATCAGATAACCATTTATGATTATAGACAATTGCATACTATTGTTAATCTTAGAGTAAGAGATTAATAAATTTTACAGTTATTTGTATCTCTACTGAGGAAAGTTACTTCTTTTCTGCTCTTTTCCTTCTTTTCCTTTTTTTTGGGTACTCCTAACTTTGTTCTTTCCTGACTTTCTTTTTTCTGTTTCTTAACTTTTTGGGTTTTTTTACTTAATGTTGAAATTTAATAAAGCATATTTTCTTAAAAAAAGAATACTTTTGAAGAGATTTTTGTTGTTTGGTTTAACATTATTTTTGTTAAATGCTACTGTGCTGCCTCACTCACTCACACTCACATGTCAGTGTGGTTTATGGAGGATTTATTTGTCTCTCCCCAGCAGTTCTCTTCATCCGGCTTTATAACTATCCCAACTGAAGCCAGTCATAAGTAAGCCCAGATTAATTCGCCAGGCAATGGCCAATTAGTCCATAACACAAATAGCAAGCTAGTATTATTATTATTTTATTATTTATTTGATTTTTATACCACCCTTCTCCAAGAGGACTCAGGGTGGTGAACAGTCAAGGTAAAACATAGCATACAAAATTTAAAACAGTTTAAAAAAATATTAAATAATTTCGGCCCACAATTTAAAGCACCCCAATTAAAATCAATTATGAATTAAAACTGAAAGATGGGATCAAGCCAGCCCGGCTAGATGAAATAAGTGAGTTTTAAGGGCCCGACGAAAAGTCTGGAGGTCCAGTATCATATGTATCTCTGAGGGTAGGTCGTTCCAGAGGGCGGGTGCCACCACAGAGAAGGCTCTCTCCCTGGGGGTCTCCAGCTGACATTGTCTGGCCAACGATACCCTGAGGAGGCCCTCTCTGTGTGAGCATACTGGCCAGTGGGAGGCTATTGACAGCAGAAGGCGGTCTCATAGATACCCAGGCCCTAAGCCATGGAGCGCTTTAAAGATAGTCACCAACACCTTGAAGCGCACCCAGAAGACCATCGGGAGCCAGTGCAGGTTGCGCAGGAGGGGTGTCACATGGGAGCGCCTCGTCGCTCCCATAATCCCCCATGTGGCCACATTCTGGACCAATTGGAACTGCCGGGTGCACCCCAAGGGGAGCCCCATGTAGAGAGCATTGCAGTAGTAAGTCCAATAAACAAACATAAAGCCCCCAGGCAAAACTTAAAGTACACCCATGTTAGCTCACAGGTTATAGTAATTCAGAGTCTCAGGAAACACAAATGAGCACACAGTCTCGACCACACATGTTGCATTGTCTCCTTCTGCCTGCCATGCTAAGTAGCTCCTGGTACAGCCCATCAAGAGGGGTTGGACCTGCCAATCTGGCAAACCTCCAATTATCTGCCCTACGTGATCTGAGATCCATTACGGCAGGCAGATTCTCCCTCTCTTCTTCACTGGTCTGCAAGCGGTCCCCAGCTGAAGCCTGTTCTGCCAGCAGTTCAGAATGTGCTAGGAATAATCTCATTCCCCGTCGAGCTAGCCTCTGAGGAAGCCTCTGAGGAGTCATCTAAAGGAGACATCACAGCTGTTGAAGTAGTTACTTATTTATTTTATCTTGTTTTTATATTTTTATCAATAATTCAAGGCAGCAAATATACCTAATACTTTCTCATCCTGTTTTTCATACAACAAACCTTTATTGCAGTTTTAAACTCACTATGAATTGAAAATTTGGTGGAGAGAGAGTGTAAGTGGTGCAAAGTCCCCCAGTTGATTTCCATGCATAAGGTATGACTAGAATTCATAGTCTCCTGGTTCCTAGCCTGGTGTCTTAACCACTAGACCAAACTGGCTGTAGCAATAGTCTTTCACCCTCTCATCATCCTTCTTCTCTACTTTGGTCACCAACTTTACTTGGTGAAAAAATAACACTTTTTAAAAAAGGAGTTGTGTTCCTTTTGGCACTCCTTTGTTACTCTTTTGAAGCCTAATTCACATCACAAATTGTTGTGGGGAAAATAGGAAAAGGAAGAAAGAGTAATAGGTATGTTTGTCTCATCTATAAAAATAATAAGACAGGATTAAAAAATCAAATGGAATCAAAATCAAGACTTGAATGAATCAAATTCATTTTTTTGAATGAATTTGTCTTGCCTTTCATAGTTTCTTTAATCCTATTTATTAATCACTCTGTTGTTCTCTTTGATTTTGTGGGATTTTTTTGCAGACATAGCTAAAATTCCATCACTGCAATTTTAAACTATCTCTTGTAATTATGGGAAAAATTATTCTCCCTGATAATTTTCTTTTCACCAACTCCTTATCATTGCTCTTCTGGAATCTAAGGTCCCTGTGTTAGACTTAATTGGCAAGTATCCATATATATGCACATCATTGTTACTCAATAATGATGAAGATTTGGAGAAGATATTAGATTCCCTTTATGATTAAATGTAGTAGCTAATCATGTTGGCTTCTTGAACGCTTTTCCAGGCACAATAATTTAGGATATTTATAAATGTGGCTTCTGTGCATTTTCTGAATATGTAAGATTGATTCAAGACATCTGTTAGTATTAACTGTTTATTATTCATATGTTTCTCTAATTTCGTTTTCATCAACGTGTATTAATATATTTGTTTATTCCAAATGATTAGCTATCCAACTCTAACGGACACTGAGCATGACATATTTCCTTGTTTTTCTTGATCATTGTATGTTTCTTGTATCAAGTTACTTTGGGGAATTTATATGGATATCTATAATGAAACAGAGAAAGAGTTTATTCCATTATTTTGGAATTATAGTTTGTAGGTATCTACCATATTTTTTGGAGTATAAGATGCACCCTTCCCCCCCAAAAAAAGGCAGTGAAAATTTAGGTGTGTCTTATACACCAAATGTAGCCCCGCCCACCCACTTTGGCCTCTGCCTCCCAGCAGTTACTTCCTTACAGCAAACAGCAAGAAAAAACAGCTCCTTTCAGCTTTAGCACAACCTAATTAGCACAAGCTGATTGGATCGGCTTCCTGACTCTCAGCTGTTTTGCTCTCAGCTGTTTTGCAGGGGCCTCTGCTGCCTGCTGCAAGGAAGAAAATTGCTGGAGCAGATTTTTTTTTCCCTTGTACTAATCAAGCTATGCTGAAAAGAAAAATGAAAGTAAAGCAGGCTGTTTGCTGTTTACTGCAACGAGGCAAAATTGCTCAGAGGCAGAGGCAGAGGGAGATTTCTTTTTCTTCTTTTCCTCACCAAAAAAGATAGGTGCGTCTTATAGTCCGGTGTGTCTTAAAGTCCGAAAAATATGGTGTATTCACAGTGCAACTCTTATCAAGTCATATGTTGAAGTTACTATGTCGATGTACTGCACATATCTGTGTATGACATACATAATGTTGTGGGAAATAATATAACAAGAACCATGTCTTCATGTCAGAATAATCGTTTCAATATTCATACATAGACAAAAAGGAGAAGGCGTTTAGGAAAGCTCATGTCAATCAGATTAACTAACCATATTATAAGGAAATTGCTCTTGAGCCCTCTGGAGTCTAGAAAAATCCATTAGTCTCTGAAGTAGATCATTTTAATAGATCCTCTAGTCATGTAGGGGGAAAAGCTGCTGACAATCTGGCTTCTTTTTGTTTTACATTCTTGTTTATATTGCTAAACTGCTATTTGTTTTATATTGTTCTTGTAAGAGATTGTGTTGAAGTTGAGAAGAAAGAATATCTGTAAACACAAACAACCATTATATAGGGAAACTTGTTATAGGCATATCTATCATGCAAGCATCCAAGATCCAAAAGTTTCAAAGATATCCCATCTTAATGAGCTCAACAATCAAGGATATCTGAAGGTTCCCATCTCAGTTTTCAAAGTTCTAATCACATATTCCTGGCATTAAAACTCCTAAAGAAACTATGTATGAATCTTTCTTCCTAGGGATGCTCTCTCTTCCTGATGATGTTCTGCAGTTAAAGGACCTGAAAGTCATTACACCACAGTCTTTTAGTTGCTGTGTTTGTTAGCTGGCCTGTGTCTTAAATGATTTATTGATATATAAATTCAACAAACAAACAAATACAAAGAAGGATAATTTTCACTGAAAAATCTATTTTCTAGCATCACCTCAGTCCAATCTGGATCAGTTCTTCTGGTAGATGCTGTAAGTGAGTGAGAAAATTGTGCATCTATTGATTACACAACTTATTCTTGAATTTTTAAAGAGTGTAATATTGTAGTTTTGTCCAAGTGCACATTTTAATTTCCTTTTGTGTGTGTTCACTACAATTAAAAAATATGGAAAAGAGAAAATAGGTTGTGATTCTCACTACTTATTTTTAGTTTGCAATCTGGAACTATAGGAAATAAAATCACAGGTCTAATGAAAACTGGCAGCTGTTCACTGAATGGATTATGTATAGATAACAATGGAAGAATCGAAAACATAAGTGAGGGAGGAAAATCTAAATCATAATAAATTACAAACAATGCACTTCTTTTATATGTGTGAAGAAAAGTTTTGTTTCTCTTTCACACCTAAGCTACTGATAGCACTTTAATATGTCTGCCTTTACTTGCCTGTTAAATGTAAAAGTTAATGTAGCTATAATAGCCTTAATTTACAAACCATTTTCCTTGTATACATGATACAATTACACTTTCAATAGCATATATTCTTCCATATTGTAACCTTTGTTAGATCAATGACTACCCTTTGATTCACAAACTCCATGTCTCCATAAAGTGCAATATTCTCAAGAATGTAAATAATGGGTATGTTTATTGAAATGGATGCACAATAATAGTAAGCACAATTGACATCCATACTTTTCAAAGGCCAAATCTTGTGTTGCAGAGTATCTTTATATACAGGAATGTCCAGATTTTTGTGTATCCTACCTTTATGCTTTAATCAATATTAAACAATTATTTTCCAATGATAAACTGTATATGTATGCTCATTTTTAGTCACCATTCATAAGAACTCTGTTACCAGGATTTAGCATTTTTCCTTCTTGATACCAGGAAACCAGTGATTCACTGTAATTGGTAGCTGTAAATCAAGCAATCCTCTCCAATTATTGGCATTTTCCTAGTGGTTCTCTTATTATCATTATAATATATTTCTGTTTCACTACTTCTGAAATACAATCATGCTGCTTAGAATCTTTCAGATCAATTAAACTGCAAGTGTTTTTTTTGTTGGTCAAATTCTTTTCAACTCCAGATAACTTTACCTTTCATCATTATCCACCTGTTCAGAATATTTAAAAGTGTTATTAAAAGTTCACTGTTTTTTGTTTTTGTTTTTTTTTGCCAAGGATATTTCCAGCTTTTTAAAAAAAGAATGGGGTTACCTATATAACTGTTGTATAATAATGATGAAACTTGGTATCTGTTAAAGAACTACATATGAGGAAGAGATCATAGTTAAGCAATAACTGGTCATCTGTATGCTGTGGCCTTTCAAGTGTGTATTTTAATATATTATTTCAATGAAATTTGGCTCTAAATGTAACAGAGCAAGATACAGAGCAATGAAAGGCAGGGAATGTTTAACAATAATATTTTTAGCATTTGCTCAATATACCCTGAAAATATGGGGCCCATGCAGTGGTGAAATCCAAATTTTTTTACTACCAGTTCTGTGGGAGTGGCTTGGTGGGTGTGGTGTGGCTTGGTGGGTGTGGCTTGGTGGACGTGGCAGAGGAAGGATACTGCAAAATCTCCATTCTCACCCAACTCCACAGGAAGGATAGTGCAAAATCCCCATTCCCATCCCTATCTGGGGCCAGCCAGAGTATTTGCCGGTTCTCCAAACTACTCAAAATTTCTGCTACCGGTTCTCCAGAACCTGTCAGAATCTTCTGGATTTCACTTCTGGCACAGTATGCAGCAAGGTTTTCCTGTTTGATAGATTGTGTAAGGATTTTGCATAATAAGGTATCCAGAAAGCAAAATATTCTTCCATTTTGCCAACTTAAATAGGAGTGTAGTAAGATATGCTAAGTGGGGTGGGTGGGTGGGGATCTTCTTTATCTGGCCAGCCACCCCCAATATAGCAGGGCCCCCAGATCAAGTGGCAGAGCTAAGTCTTCAGGCTCTTCTGGAAAGCCAGGAGTATGGAGGTGGACTTCCCATAAATATTATATCCCACTTTTCTTTCTGTGCTATATTTTTTTCCACTTTTTTTTTAAAGCTCTTTCTATGGTTCTGTGATTCATTTAAGCTTTCTGTCAGAGGTGTTGAATTCACTTACCTTCCCTACCAGTTCACAAATGTGAGTAGTCACTCATTATGTCCCGGCAGGTGGGAGGAAGAGCCTCCCGTAGTCACTGCTACTGGTTTGCACAATCTGGACAGAACCGGCTGAATCCCACCACTGCTTTCTGTCCTTTTCACTCACACATATATGTAGTTCTCAACTTGCAATCATTTCTTTAATGATCATTCAATATTACAACTTCACTGGAAAAAAAAGGTTTAGGACCAGTCCTCCCACAAACAACCACTGCAGCACCCTGAAGATCACAATTCAGTGCTTGGCAATAACCATTTATTTATAAGAATTGCAGCATCCCATATCATGTGATCGACATTTGGAACCTTCCCAGTCGACTTCAGATTCAATGGAGGAAGTCAGATTCATTTAACAATCACATGATATACTAAACAGCTGCAGTGATTTGCTTGACAACAGTAATAAAAAAAATAGTAAAATCAGATTTGACTCACTTAACAATTGGCTTCCTTAGCAAAATAAATTCTGTTACCAATTGTAGTTGTAAGTTGATGACTAGCTGTATGAGAGGGTTCTTAACCTCATATACTGATTCAGAAGAAAAGTAGACTCACTAGTGCTTCTTTTCAATAAAAGATTATGAGGGAGGCTTCGTGAAGTTGGAGCACAGTACAGGTAGTCCACAATTAACAGCAGTTTGTTTAGTGACCTTTCAAAGTTACAATATCACTGAAAAAGTGACTTCTAACCAATGTCTATGGACAGTCTCAGTCATCCAGGTCATAGTAGTCTTAAAGGTGCTTTTTCAAGAGGCAGCTGGACTTTCTGTTTTTTCTTTGAAGACATTTTACTTTTCATCTCATCTTATTCAAGAAGCTTCTTGAATGAGAAGCGAAATGACTTCAAAGAAAAACCAGATAGTCCAATTTCCTCTCGAAAAAGCACCTTTGGGATTACTTATGACCATTTTTAATTTACAACTGTTACAGCATCCCCCTGCTCATGTGACCAAAATTCATGGCAACATATTTACAAGGGTTGCAATGACAAGCGAAGTCAATGACGAAACCAGACTCACTTAACAACGGTGTGACTAACTTAAACAACTGCAGTGATTCACTTAACAACTGTGGCAAGAAAAGTCATAACATGGGGTAAAACTCACTCAACAAATGTTTCACTTGGCAGCAGAAATTTTGGCCTCAATTGTGGTCGTAAGTTGAGGAAAGCCGGTATTGTTTCAGTGACTTAAAATTCTGCATCGACTAACTGGGAGAAAAATGCATTTTTGCAAAAGGCAAGTATAGCGCCTGAACAATCTGTATTTGAAATGTTAAAATAGTTTTTCACATTGTAACTAAATAGGAATTAAATACAGAAAATCATTAAAACAGGAAATAAGTGCATATATTCCCACATTATTAAGACTTTTCAAAATCTTCCTTTTATCACATCGATTTTGACAGATCTTTTATATTCAGATCTGAGGTCACCTATTTTTTTCCCATCTGCTATTAAACTGGCAGCCTATAATCCTATTTTTACTGAAAGCTAATCATTAGAAAGTGAATGTCACTCCAACATTACAGCTATATTTTTTAAAGTGAGATCAAAAGCTTATTCAGTTTGGTTTGCTGACCTCCCCTGTACAGTGAGAACTTCCAAATCATTGCCTTCTAGACAATTCTTATAGAGAACTGCTGACACATTGTCCTCATGGAGAAGAAACCTGCAGTTGGTCCTTGTAGCTAACAAAACCTTTTAAGCTCCTGCCAGCAAATCCATGCAGAAGAAATGATTAAGAAAATGCCACCTCCAGGCATCCGGGGGAAAAAAAAAACTTTGCACAATAAACCAGATGGGATAAAATTAGACTATGTTATCAAGTCTGAAAAGCTAAACATTAATGCTGTAATTGCAGCCTAGAAGTGTGCTACAGAATGCTGATAAAGTTGCTTTGAATTAAATATGGATATGGATTAAAATACAAATTGTATTTTTCCCAGTGAAAGTACAAAATATTAGCAGTCATTTCATTTTGGAAAGCACAATTTTAAATAAAAATATGACTGGTAAAATCTTTCCTAGTATAGTCACATAAAGTGCTATCAATTAATTATCAATTAATTTTGATCGCAAATCCAGAAAATATAAAATAATAAAATAGTAGCTAAATTGCCACTTTACTGTAGCTAGCAGACTCCAACCTTAAACGTGAGACTAAAAAATAGAATGCCAAAATAACAAGATTGCAACAAAAATGTATTCGTTATAGGTATTGTGACTGAAAGAAATATAATAAAAAAAGCAAAACCAGAATATCACTAATGTTGCATGAAATTGAAGGAAAAATAATCAAATGACAATAAGGCATAAACAAGTATGAACAAACAAAATTAAAATGAAGTGAATAACTATCACATACGGAGAATCAAGAAAGGAGATAACTATAATATGAAATGATATGACCAGACAAGTTTGGCAGAAAAACCAAAAGAAGCAAAGGAATGAAAATATATCAACATTTAAAGTATGAAGGAAATAGTCCCTCAATATTTCAAATTTAAGTTTGCAGAACATGTTAGGACATACTTGTGTATCAGTTTTTTCTACTTCAAGAATTACATTTTGTGGTAATTCACTAAATTGTACAAATTTAATAAATATTAAAATCACATTTTGAGAAACATACTTTATGTCAATAATTTCTCTTTTGCATTGTAAACTAATTTTTATTCATGAAAATATATACAGATATTATTATTTTATTGCTGCTCATAAGAACAAACTTAGAAACATAGGAAGGCTGATACCATGAATTTCAAAAAGTGGTCCTTGCTTTGAGGTCAGTTTGGATCAGAGAATAGGCAAGGAAGGGTTAATATGGATGGGAATTAAATGGTAAAAGGAAAAAAATAGACAAATTATTGTTTTATGTAAGTTGTATTCAGTCTTAATAAAGAGCATTAGATATTCTTTCAAAGGGTACAGAAATTTGGATAGAATTCGTATGGGTAGATGCTGGGAGTTTGGTGCTCTGACATTTATTTAATGATGAACCAGACAATTGATAAATTCCTATAAATTACTGTAGAATTATGAATCTAGCAGTGACCAGCTCTTCTGGCACCCATGTTTCAATTAAATGTCAATGGTTAAGGTTTTTGCGGGCAGTGTTACTATTATAGCTAAGGGACAATTTTGATTTATATTCACAGATGGTCCAAACTGGACTATCATGCCAGGACAGATTAATAAGGATATTAAACAGAAATAGCATTAATTTTAAAAGGAAAGTAGCTAAATATGTCAGGTACAAATTCACAGATAGTTGCTCTGATGAATAATAAGCCTTTTCTCCATTATGTGGCTCCAAATTGGCACAGTAAAGAAATAGCATAGTATCTTTATTTCTTGGTAATCTTATATACCAAAAAAATAAAGAGACTATTCTATTTCTTTTTTCCTGCTGTAATATTAATAAAGTCTGCAATATAGTTAACTTATTTTCTTTTCTAATAAATTGGGGTGATTCAGGGAAAAGTGAGTATAGCAGCAGTTTGTGGTAGTTAGCACTTACAATATGGAAGAACAAATAACTGAAAAATAACATTTACCTGACCAGAAAAAGTAACCACAGGACAAACTTCAAACCTCAGAATCACTTTTTCAAGCACTTAATTAGAGTTAGAATTTAGAAATTGAGATTATGTTAATATTAAGTTGCAACTGGATACATATTTGGAATAAAACCCAGTTATGAATTTTTCTTTGTTATTGACTAATCCTAAAATCCTTTTAAGGTTCTAAAGAAAATCATGTTTGAATAGCTGTTTACCTTTCCATAAGAATTCCATTTATAACATTGCAATAATACCTTATGAAATGGTTGGATAAACACTCTCTGCCTAATTATGCATGTATAGCAGTTCCCTAAATACAAGTTGAATAAAGATATTATATAAAATATGTTTACAGTTATGATTTATGAGTCCTTAATTTCATCTCAGTGTTCTGCTGACTAGATTTGGCATTGAGAAATTCTTTGCAGATTTATGCTATCTCTTAAGACAGGAGGCAGAAGAATTATAGCACAATAATATTCAAACAGCAGTATACTCTGTTTAAACTCCACAGGTTTCTTTAAATTAATAGCACTTAGCTCGTTCATATTTCTGGAGGATACATGGCAGCAGTTTATAATTACCTAGAACCTTACAAACATTGCTTAGATGCTGTGCAATAAAAAGAAAAGATTGTGAGTGGCAAAATTATACACTATTAGCATTTTTAAAATGTGTATAACTGCATCTAAAAAGAATTGTTATGGTTTTCTAATATCATATCTTTTATCATCCTTACCCAGCTTGGAATTTTACTTCAAAGATTAAATTAAGATTATGTGGGTGGATAGAAAAAAATTAGCAAAGTGACAAATAGCATGAAGCAGCCCTTTAATATATTGAGAACTGCAAGTTGCCCATAAAGCAGTATGATTACTTAATATGAGACATGTGGCCTTTTATTCCAACTTGCTGTCCTCTTTCTGTAATGGAAATTATTGGAATTTATTATTTACAAGGAAGATAATATAATAGAAATCGTAACTGAGAAGAAAGTACTGTCTTGGAGTACTGGCACACAAGCCAGGTTTTAAAACATAGTGCACGGTGGTCAGTTAATTTGAATCTCTCAGAATTCTCCTAAATGATTGATAGATATTGACATCTTTTTCCAAGGTCTCATTGTTGACAATATGTAATTAATCCATCAATTTAGCGTCTCAGCAGACATCTCATGTCTTCAATCTATATACCAGGCTATTGCTTAACCATTTAAAAACTCTTTAAAAAGTTAGAATTGTATTCCTGAATACGATTTGTTACAACATTTTTTATTATTATTATTATTATTATTATTATTATTATTATTATTATTATTTAATTTATATACCGCCCTTCTCCCGAAGGACTTGGGGCAGTGTACAGCCAGTTAAAAACACAAAGTACAAACAGTAATTTAAAAGTAATTAAAAGTATTAAATAATTTCGGGCCAAATTTAAAACCCAAAATTTAAAACACCCAATTTAAAATCAATTTACAAAGATAGCCCTGCCTGACGGAAAAGCAGGCTCTTAAGGGCACAGCGAAACACACGGAGGTTGGAGATCTTGCGTATTTCCGGGAGCAGTTTGTTCCAAAGGGAAGGAGCTCCCACAGAGAAGGCCCTTCCCCTGGGTGTCGCCATCTGACATAACTTGGCTGATAGCACCCTGAGGAGTCCCTCTCTGTGGGAACGAACTGGCCGGTGGGAGGCTACTGGTGGCAGAAGTCGGTCTCGAAGATATCCAGGTCCTACAAATTGATTACAAAAATAATACAAAAAATTCTCACAGGCTGTCACTTGTTTAGGGTTCTAGCCATCTATAACCAGAGTTTTCCACAGTTTTCCACTTCTGCATTTCTTGTATATCTAAACCAATCAGATTATAGTGCATGTATCTGTACAAAACTTCAAAATGTAGCCTGAGAATAGAATTTTAGAAAGGATAACAAAATGTTCAACCCTGAACTACAAATATTCTCCTCTATCGATACCAAAATGTATTTGGTAGGGTTTCGAGTTGTTTAAAATGATATAAATTTGCATCAGTGAAGGATAATTTGGATCATATAAGTAATGAGATTCAGTTCACAAATTAAAGCTACATGCAGCTCAAGAAATCAATTTGGATGGTCTTTTCAAACTTCTCCCCCAATCCTGGACAAAGTGCCTCTAGGCTAGACTGTTAATAAGACTTAAATTGTTAAGTTGCTAAATCAGATGCAGTCCAGCAAGTCATTTAGAGCAAGAATGGTAGTGAAATCTTCTAAGAAAGTCACAAAGGAGCTGCCAACGTTTCTGGTATCTACTTAGTGTCAAAGTAAAGCATATAGTAGAAGATAGTTTTCCATCTGTTGCGTTGCTGATTATTTTCTTGTCTTCCTAAATGCATCACTAGCCATAACGCAGGGTTCAAGATCAGTAACTGCAACTGGTTAAATCCTAAATAAGGGAGTGACACATGACATACTGCACAAAAATATACTAGGCATTTATATTAGGTTTTTCTGAACTCTTCTTTAAGGATCATGTCCACAACCTGTGAATTGTTAACCCTAGACCTTAGTTTAAATTTCCAAGTGACATTACTGACATAAAATGATTCTCTCTTTCTGTTGGATTCATATTTCATTTATAATTATTCTTAGAAAAAGAATTAGATCTCAATTTATACTTCACCTAACTATCTCATAAAGCTAAGAGTTCAAAACTCATAGTAACTAACTACATACTTGTTGAAGAATTGGACAATTATTTCAATATAAAACCTAGTCGACTGGCAATGATTTGAGGAATATCAGCCCAGGGATCTATGGACACCATATTTTAAGATTATGTTGTCAAATGATATAAGAAACATGGCAGGGGAATCTGTGAGGTAAATTAATTGAAGATGGCAGTTATGATGATCATCTTGACTTTTTTCACGTATTACATGGATGGTTCTGAGACATGGTAAATAAGATTCCACAAAAAAACAAGACATGGATTCTACATTAGCTTCCATCAGCAGCAGGTTTTACGAAAGCTGTCACTTGTTCTTTCAAATTTTGTACTAAAGTTTTATTGTTGTGTTCTTGATATTTAACACAGGATCAGGAGTTTTAATTACAATGTTTTCGAATTAATGCATTTATGCTTTCATGAAAGGCATTAGTAATTTTTCTAATATTCAATTTTATTATTTGTGTGTATTTGCAATTTTATTATAATAAAATGCTTTAAGAGGATTTTAGCCAGTCTTTAATGGATTTAGAACAGTCTTTAATAAATTAATAAATACAGGACAAGATGTTAGTCTAGAAAAGAGTTTTAGGAGAGTTAAATGATTAAATAACCTGAAGACCAGGCTTTGTTGGGGCAAGATGTTATATGGAAAGCTGCAACTGTTCCCTTGCTGCATAGAGCATTTAACTGACAGCATTTAAATGAAGAGGGACAACTTGGAACAAATTGGAAGGACCCAACCACATGATGAGCATTTCAACATTAAGGGATGATTCAAACAACATCCAAGCAGAAGTTTAATCTCACTGAGGAAACTTGTGATTTGGGGGGTAAGATCTAAAGAAAATATTTTCAGCTTTAGAGGGGCTAAAGCTGCTGTAACATTATATATATATAATATATATATATATATATATATATATATATATAAAAAATGATATTTAATATTTTTTAAAAATATTGTTGCCAACTGAAACATTAAAGGCTTCAACTTGATGGTTGGTATTGACACTCCCAAGTATCTTATATGCTAAGATATCAAGCAAATAATGTTTCACCATGGTACAATAATATTCAAATCGAAATTACTTTTTCATCCGTAACACTTTTCTCACTATATCACAAATACATTGTGATCTGTTTCAGTTGGCCAAAGAAAGAAACTGGCTTTTCATTTGTTTTTGACTTAGCTTCCCTTGTGTTTATTTATTTGCCTGGGTACGTCTGCTTTTGACCTTGAGTTAAAAATCAGTTAGGTTACTGGTTCTTGATCAATACTTTATTTTATATCTTCTTCTTCTTTTTGCTTCCCCCACCCTCTTCACTGATCTTTCAAACTGGTGACTCTTTAGTTTTAACAAGGCTTGAAACTTGACTTTTATATGTCCCATTGCATAATAATTGAAACAAGATTTCAAACTTGACAGTAGAAAGCCTATATCTTCTTCTTCTTGTGCCATATTGGTCATCGGACATTGGCGATCATGTTGGTAATCCTATTTTTGTCAACAGCCATATGAAAAAGTGCTGCTGAGTTTTGTCCAAACCAGTCCCTTAGGTTTTGAAGCTATGATGTTCTTCTGCCTGGACCTTGTTTTCCTTCATCTTTCCCTGGAGTATTAAGTGAAGGATGCCATATTTTTCTGGGTGTTGCATCACATGTCCAAAATATTCTAACTTTCACTTTTTAATGACTTTGATTATTTCCCTTTGCTTTCTCAGGTGGCTTGTCACCCCCTCATTTGTGATTTTGTTAATCCATTTTATACGTAACAGTCGTCTGTAAATCCACATTTCAAATGCTTCTAGTTTCTTCAAGTGGTTTTCTGTCAGAGACCAACTCTCTACTCCGTAGAGCAGGATAGAAAAGATGTAACATCTGACAAGCCTGATTTTCAGTCTTAGGCTTATGTCATGACTACAGGAGACCTTTTTTCATTTTGAAGAATACTATTCGAGCTTTCTCTATCCTTGTCTTTACTTCACTGATCATGTCCCAGCTTTCATGTAAATTAAAACTGAGGTACGTGATCTTTTCAACTTTTTCTAGTTTCCTTCTGAATTTATCAGTGGTAAATTAATGGGTTGTTTGCTGACGACCATGATCTTGGTTTTTGAGGTGTTAAGCTTCAAGCCATATTTTTCAGATATTTCTGAAACTTTGTTGATGAGGAGCTGAAGGTCCTCATGCTTACTGGCAAGCAGAACTGTATCATCAGCATATCTTAAATTGTTGATCTGAACACCATTTACTTTGAGACCAGCATCAATGTTTTCCAGTGCTTTGTTGAAAATTGACTCAGAGTAGATATTAAACAACAGCGGAGACAGAATATAGCCCTGTCTGACCCCTCTTCGTATTTCTGCATCATCTGAGTATTTTTGGCCTAGTCTCACATTTGCTATCTGATGCCAATATAGATTCTTTATGATTTGGATGTTTTTGCCATCTAGCCCCACTTGTTTCAGGATTTGTAATAGTTTGCTGTGTCTTATTTTATCAAATGCTTTTTCAAAATCGATGAAGCACATGTAAACACTGTGATTGACATCTCTACAGTTCTGTACAAGAACTTGAATGCTGAATAGGGCATCTCGTGTACCAAGATTGTTTCTGAAACCAAATTGTGTGTTACTTAGACACTCCTCAATTTTGTTGTATATTTTTGTGTGAATTATTCTCAGGAAGATTTTCAGGACATGACTCATTCAGCTTATTGTTCTGTATTCGGTACACTTCTTTGCACTTATTTTTTGGGGGATTGTCACAAAGGTTGACTTTAGCCAATCATTTGGTATCTTTCCTGTTTCATATATTCAATTGAAGAACTGCAGTAAAAATTTCTTCCCATTGTCTTCCAGCAATTTTAAAATTTCTACTGGGATATCATCAGGTCCTGTGGCTTTTCTTATTTTTGCTATTTTTATTGCGTGTTCAACCTCCTCCATAGTAATATTTGGTCCAGTTGTTATAGTTCCCATATCAATATCATCCCCAGTGTCCTCAAAAAGTTCTTCAATATATTCCTTCCATCTTTTTAGTTTTTCATCTTCATCCAAGATGATTTTCCCCTTCTTGTCAACTAAGTTGTTGGTTTTCTTTCTGTTGACACTGGCTGCTTCTTTCACTTTTTTGTGTAAGTTGAAATTATCATGAATATGTTCTGTCTCTTCTATTTCTTTGCATCTCTTTGCAAACCACTTTTCTTTTGCCAGTCAAATTTTTCTTCTAATTGTTTTCTGAAATTCATTGTATTTTTCTTTGTTTTTATTTTTATAAGAGTTCTTTCATCCATGAGATGAAGAATTTCATCTGTCATCCACTGTTGTTTCTTGTGGTACCTCTCTCTTTGTTTTGAGTTTGTTACTTCTACTATTGCATTTTAAAATTTATTCCAGTTCACTTCTATATCTTAATTATTTAGGTTGCTTGTTTCTCTTAAATGAATGTCTAGTTCTTCTTTTATCTTATCTCCATGTTTAATGATGAAGTCACTGTCAATTCTTGAGTTAGGAGGATTCGGGTTTTTCATCTTTTTTAGTTTCAGCTGGACTTTGGCAAGTAGTAAATTATGATCGGATGGTACATCTGTGCCTAGGTATGTCTTTATTAATTTTACTGAGTTTCTAAATCTTTTGTTTATTGTAAAATAGTCAGTTTGGTTCCTTACTATATTATTTTGTGTATCTGCCGATGATCTCCAAGTGTAAAGGTGTCTTTTTGGTAACTTGAAAAAAGTATTCATCACATATTGCCTATGTTCCTTGAAGAAGTCTATAAATCTGTCACCTCTACCATTTCTGGTTCCTAAAGCAAAGTTTCCAACTACAGGAGCATCACTTCCTTTTCCCACTTTTGCATTGAAGTCCCCCATAAGTATTGTGATATCATTACGTTTTAGACCTATGTCTTAAAGGAGATAAACCCAATTGTTTCCCATTTTCTTTAAAAGCCAAATTAATGTACAGGTAGATTTCAGTTTATAATGTAATTATCATCTTAGAACAAGCATATAAAACAAAAAACTTAGTTTTATGAAATAGGTAATACAATACTCTTTGTTGGCAGAAAAGAGAGAAGATAACAGAAAGGAAAAAAGAAAAGAAAAAGAAAACCAGTTGTCTGTTGACTGGGAACTAATAGATTTCACTATTAGATAGGTTTTATTATTATATTATTTTATTATTATTATTATTATTATTATTATTATTATTATTATTATTATTATTTATTAAATAGATTTGAAGGCTTGTTCCACATTTGAGAACCATTTCTTTAGAAAATTTCTTCTCCTAACTGTGAACTCCACAATTAACTAAAAGCACTATAGTATCCATGTGTTGGAACTGAATAACAAGAAACATCTATGATAATATTTCAGATTTTTTCTATGATTTACCTAATAGTCCTTTAGATTTATCTAATATCATCTTAAATAAATATAAATTATCTAGTTTTTGCAAATAATAACAGGATAAGAACAACAGAGCTTAACTATCATGGTTACTTAATGCAATGTATTATTTTCCGTGCACAGAGTTTGAATTCAAACAACACAGGAACATAAATGCAATGAAGTCAGTTATCATTAAAAACTTTCAGTTTCTTCTAGAACTGTAGGAGATGGGAAGGCATGACTTTTATTTCTCATAAATTCTCTAAAACTCTCCTTGGGTAAATACTTATGACTCTTGTATAAAGCTACCAGGTATATTAAATCACTTCAAACATGACTAACATAGAAAATAAATAAGACAAATACTTTATTTTTTCCCCACTCAGTATTTAGACCTTGCGTCTAAGTCGTCTAAAATGATCACTTCTATTCAATGAAAAAAAGATAGCTGTAATAGTTTTCTGTAGAAGTTAAACATATTAAATTTGACTGGAATTGCATTATTACTAGATATTCCTTCTTCCTTAGAAAATTCCAGTTTTAAAATATATGACCTGCTTACGTCTCATTTCAAAACTATTGCCTTTAGAGACAATGCTGAAGTTAAGACAACTTTGCATTTTCCTGACAAACCACATGAGAAAAGTTTTAATGGCATGATATGTTTGTTAATAGAAGCAATTACACAGGTCCAACAGTGAGCTCCTCTTTGCAAAAATTCTTCAAGCCAGTCATTAGCTTTGACAGTCATCATTTGGGAATATTGTATTTCTGGTTTTCTGCTTTGGACAATGGCTTTCACTGTAAGAGGAATGGATGCTATTATTCTATAATCATGTTTGTTTGTTTCTCATGTTAAGTATCACATACATCATACAGGGGCATTTTATAGCCCACAGGCCACATCTGGCCATTTAACTATCCCTGTCCAGCCTGTGTGAAGTCAATTAGCAATTAAAAATCAAAAATAAATAAGCACACTGCCGAAGACAGGATAAGAAGCTGAGTTAGGTCCTGCAGCTCTGCATAGTTGCCATGTGTGCCTTTAGTTGTCAACTGAAAGAGAGTGAGGAGATAAACAACTTTTCTGTGCCTGTGCAGCATTTGGTCTTTCTTTGGAACAGTCTGAGGAGTGAAGGTGATGGTGTTTAAAGACATCAAATTAGGTTACATTGATTTGGCCCTCCACAACACTCAGTTTCTCATGTGCCCCCATGGAAAAATTAATTGCCCAGCCCTGATATACAGCAATAGTTTTATAAATGGTATGTTTAAATTATGGACAGTGAGCACAGCATAGAAACATCTAGAAGTAGCATTAATAACCATGATCAGATATAAAGATATTCTTTTTCACATCAATTTGTTACAATTTTAATCTTTAAATATTTATCTACAGTCCTTACAGTATATTTTCTAATATATTTTATAAACTTTGAAACTTGTAGGAAGATATTCTTTACATTTATACCAAATTGCTAACTAGTTTAAACTTAGTAAAGACCTATGTGGATAATAAGTAATCCACTAGAAATTGCAGAAACAATTAGTGTTCATGTTGTAAACAAATATAAATGGCAGGAATATTAATGTAAAAAGGAAATGGTAGTATCTTCCATAGACACAGCTATTTTACTGATCTGAGTTGGATATATTTAACAGAAGAAAACATTTGTCTTAAGAAACATTCCAAAGATCTAGCTAAAGGACTAATACCGACATTTGTATTAATTACTATGTAGAGTAAGTAATAACTGAAGAATCATGTTCCTTCAGGGAACTGAACCAAACATATAGTTCAGCTTTGATTAATATGTGCTTTTACTATGCATTATTCTAAACTAGTACTCAATATGTAAGTTGATATCTATTTCCACTTCTAATCAGATTTATCATGAAGTTCTTCAGACACATTTTCATTCACTTGTTTAACAATAAACAATATGGACAGTGATTTATTAATTGGAATGCTTGATGCTCTGAAGAAAAAGCCAGCATGTGTACTGATGTTATGAAACCTTATGGCTTGCTAGCCTTGTATTTTATTAATTAAAATAAATTTATTAATTAAAATAAAGTAAATCAATTTGCAGAATTTGGAATAAAATTTATTTGTTCCATAGAAGGGACAATATATATTCATTTATTGAGCAGCTTCTATTTTTAATTTTCCTACCATAACCACAGAATTTCTCAGAAGTACTTGAAGATCATTTTACTGTAGCAAAATGAAATAATGTGAAATCTTGAACTGCGTATTTTTTTCAGTGGATACATGAAGATATAGCCACTGACCAGACTAGTTACATCCAACTGTTCAAAAATTGTGAGAGTTAATGGAAAGTAGAGTTCCATTGACTATATGGAGTAGATAGGAAAGGAATCTCTATATTTTTACTTTTAAGGCTTAAAACCATTACATTACTGCTAGGAATTACTATGTGCTGACTCAAGGCCATTCCAGGAAGTGTTGCAGAAGGACACAGGTTGTTTTCAGAGCATGGGGTATTTTACTTTTGAATTTAAATTAGAAATGCACTTCTCCGGTGCCTCAATAAAGCAAGGCTAATTCATCTGTATAAATGGTTCCAGTCACATAAATGCTGATATGAAATAAATCATGCACAGACATACATAACTGTAGACTGTCAACTATCCCAGAAAATACATATTGAAATGTAGAGTTAATTTTGCATTTTTTCCCTGCATTTTCAGAGATGTTTTTGTTTCCAGTAATATCCACCTGGGTCCTGCTCTAATTGCTATAGAAAACTTCAAATTATTTCTAGCATCAATGAATTAATAAGTATTAGCCAATCAGTGTTTTATTTCTAATCCCAAAGAAATCCATTTATAATCCATGAAAAATGATAGCGGTTTTCTCTTTTTTTCCCCTAGAGAAAAGTATACGTATGTTTATACTGAACAAATAAGAAAGAAACTGAGAAAAATAATGCAGCTATAGATCTGTAAAACGTTTATATGGAAAAAAGGCGGGAAAAAACTTTGTATTGTTAAAGGACTTTGTACACATATGGACATCTATAATTATGATGATGATAGGTTATTTTTGCATACAAGTGGAAATCCAGTGTAACACTGACCTTTTCAGATGCATGACCATAGGAGAGAGCCACATGGAAGAATTTTGTTTTCTTATAACATCACTGTGGCAAGCAAGCCAATACAAAAGCAGGAATGATTAAAGAGCCAGCATCTCCCAGTTACTTTTGAATAGAGGTGTACAAAAGATAATGTAATGCTGAAATAAATTTCCTGGAGTTTCCTAGCAGTCTTTAAAACAGAGAGTGAGATGGTGAGTGATGGAACAGAAACAATAAAAACCCACCTTGCATCCTTCTAGACAACTTCAGTGTTAAACATGATGATCTCAGTTTCTACTTTCCATCAATTAAGACCATGAACCATGAAAGACCATTTTATATCATAATTTAGATAGGACAGCCTGGGGTGGGGGGGAATCTAATATTCACCCATTTAAATTTGGGGGAAAATGTATCAATCAGCAGTTAAGATAATGTACAATATTTGCTGGTTATATTCCTTATAATCTTTTTTTAAAAAAATAATAATAATATAGAAATCGACCAACAGATTGAATGAGATTGCGTAGAGAATCAATGATCATCTGTAATGATTTATAGACTTACAAGCTCTATATGGATAGAAGAATTTTATAATCTCCATAGAGGGAGATTTTAGGAAGAAGACTTATACAAGTAAGGGAATGTGTCAGTTAGCCAGTAGCGGTGAGAACAATCTACTCCTAGTTTTAGGATATGGGGCATGCAGTACCTATTTCTTTTAATTGGCTGAATCCTTGTAGGAAGATAGTGACTGGAGTTTATAGTTCTGAAGGTTGACAGTTTCTTAGATGAATAATATGAGAAAAAGGCAGGGTTGACTAGAATGACAGCAACTAGCTAACTACGTTGTCTTATAGTTAAAAGGGATTTGTTAGGAAGTAATAGTTCAGTGATACAAAAAAAAGGAAAAAGAAAGGAAAGGAAAAGAAAGAATAGGAGAGGAGATGGGAGGAGAGGAGAGGAAAAGAGAAGAGAGGGAAAAAGGAAAAGAGAAAAGAAAAGAGACATCAGGAAATAGAAAGACATTTGGCAGAAAATTTCTTCTGAGAAAAGGTGAAACAATGAATGATAACAAGATAAGCATTCCAGGGGAAACCAGATGGGCAGCATCAAGGTCTTGTGCTTTGTTGCAAAGCTTGGATTTTGAATCATTGGGAACCCTAGCCTCAGTCTGCTACTGGTCAGTTTTATCAATAATATCCATCCTCCTCCTCATTATTATTGGTTTCTTTTAGGATTAGTTCTACTTTTTATTGTGTTTATAAATCCTCTTTTCTGTTCTATCATACATTTTTATAACTGCTATAATCCGTTTTAGCACTTTGCTTTCTGTATGACTTATGCTGTTTTATGACTATGATTAAGTTCTGCTATCCGATTAATTTCAGATTTTGATTTAAAAAGTTATATACAAATACTTTTAATAAAGAAATAGTTTTGCTCTTGGAAACATCCTGATTAATTTTCTCTCTAAAAAATCTTTATAAATTATATTTCTCTCTCTCTTGCCCCCACATTTTTTTTTGTTAATAGCTGCCTGATTTTGCAATTTTTTCTAAATTAGATCAAAATGGTTTAGCATGTTTTTAGGAGTCAAGCCATTGTCTTAGCTGTTGTGTGAACAAGATCTTTATATTAACTAATAATATGATTCATTTGTTTGTGTATAATATATTATATTAATGCAGTGATTTCATTTAACTGTTTTTAAGTTTAGTGCTTTTATCAACTCACCTATAACCTTGAATTTACTTTTCAGCTCATGCTTTAAAATTGTAAATTGCTCTTTAAACTCTTAAGTACTATATAATAAATAATTAACATGTATAGCATCAATATCAAAATAGAAACCTGTGCACTATGTCAAGATTGCAAAAATGACATGAATTTATGATTTAAATATGATTTTTTGTGACACAAGTATATAAATGGTGCCACTGATGTAATGACACCATTTTGCTGCCTTTCTCAAAACAGGTCTACAATGATAATAGTTGATTTAATTAGGTAAAATGTGCTCAAATAGAAATTAAATTAAAATTTGTCCTCATTGTCTAACTTTATAGATATTTCATAGAAAGAAACATACATGTATTAAATATAAATATTTTGATTTTTATCTAGATAATGAATTGTCAGTTAAAATAGGTTAATTAAAACTAAATGTTTAATAGAATTCAAAAGGTCATTTGGATTTTTCTTCCTTTCCTCGATTTATTCTCCCTTCCCAAGAATAAAGATATTTCAAGTTAATTCACTTCATAAAATAGGAAAAACAGCATGAAGATGTACACTGTATTCCTTTGTCTTTTACTAACCAGAACACTTTATATTTGTACTTGAACTTTGCAAGTTTCAATTAAAGAGACATGTGGTACATCAAGTGTATTGTGGTATAATTTTTTATGCATTCTACTTCATTTTATTAAATGCATCACTGTAGACCATATAAGTTTATACTATTAAAATGAGTTTATTTTTAGAGTATGATGAAGCTATTGATTTTTCTACTGCCAAGCAAAAATTTGGCTCTGTCTCTGGAAATCATTTAACCTTTTTTTTCATCATAACATAGCTATAATTATTAAATTTAAAAAAATATTTTATTAACTGAAGAATTTTATAGCTTGCCTCAATTTAGTTGGACTCTAGTGGTTTACAATACAGTAATATACAGTACTTATTGTAATAAATTGCAATATAATAAATATATCACAATATACTACATACATAGCACAAACTTTGTATGTAAGAGGTAGACTGCAAAATGAGACTGAACATTAACATTCTAAAGTGCAATTAGTTGAGTGCATTTGAAAACTCATTAAAAGAAATGAGTGATGGACATTCTGGTTGTTTATTGCTAGCACATTCTAATTGGTATCTCATCATGGGGATTCTAATAGTCTATTCTTCTTTCATTTATTTAAGCTTTTTCTAATCCCATCAGTGCTAGTAGCTACTAAATTCATTTTATAATACTGAATTGCATGTAACTTTTTTTCAGAAACTGAAACTGAAAAGGTTAAACTAGTTAAAATAGTCACCGTATTGTTCTTCTATAACTGACACTGGCATTGCATCACCACATTGGCAAAACCACCCAAATAATCCTATTATGTGAGTGCTTGGAATTGGTTAACTCATTAAAAAAAAAGGCCCTAGGAAAATCAATTGCTGCTGTTCTCAAAGAAATTTGGAAAATAAAATAAGTTCCACTTCCATAATATAGTGTTGCCATATGCCATTCTTCTCTGTACTTTGTCACTGCCATCCCCATTTCATAATTAAAACTGACTCCTCAAATCTTTTTAATTTTTTGCAAATTAGATATGCATTTGGGAAGATATCAATATTTATATCTTGCTTGCCAACTCTCTCATAAAACCCTTCTCTTTTCTGAATGTATGCTGATTTTCTGTTACCTCTGTATACAGTATATATAGTGACCCTTAGGCCAGTTTATGCAGTGGCATGAAGTTCCATTCTAAAATGTACCCAGATGACTTCCCACTGGCTTCATATTACCACCTTTGCAAAATGCTAGAGAAACCCTTTCGAAGTCTTCAGTCACTTTGATAATTCATCCTAAATATATGAGAATGCTGCGACAATTTCACTTTCTCCTATAGTTTGCCTTTTAATTTGGTGTTTCAACAGCTCTACAGTTTTTGTGGAAAAGGACAAATGAGGAAACCAAAGAGAGGAAATGGTTGGTTATCCTGAATGCAGTAGTGGGATTCAAGTAATTTAACAACCAGTTCTCTGCCCTAATGATTTCTTCCAACAATCAGTTTGCTAAACTGCTCAGAAAGTTAACTACCAGTTCTCCCGAAGTGGTGCGAACTGGCTGAATCCCACCACTGCCTAAATGTGATAAAATGACCATGTAGCACATAACAGCATGGCAGCTAGAAATTTCCACCCTGTTGCCCTAGTGATTTAGGAATAGATGCTATAACAGAGTTACATCACTTGGAAAACCAAAAATTTTGCAACATTATCAGCACAGTTTTGCCACTAAAAAATGTCACAAAACCTTTGAATATTCATTGAAATCAAAGGGATTGAGCATGAAAGATTTATACTGAAGAATAGTCTGCCATTCACATCTTGTGCCAGTCAGAATCACTGAAGAAAATTCCATTTACTGCAATAAAGTCTTCAAATGTACATTTTTTTTAAATCTAAGAGTGAAAGACAACCAGCTGTTTATAAGAGTGGGAATGAATTCTGAAATTACAGAATTAAATTAGGTAAAATGGTAAATAGTGTTGTTGAGAATCATGTCGATTAGAAAAAAAAAACATTGGGGCAAACATGTTTTATATAAGCCATCATAAGCGATTATCATCCTGATACCATCCTTTTCTCTACCTCTATTGTGATACAACAATAACACTCTCATTCATTGCTTTTTTATTTTTTTTATTAAAAAATGTAGTTGTGATTTCCAGGATCATATTTTATTTATTACTAAACTGAGGGAAGGCACCAGAAGAAATGAATTTTCCCTTTTCTCAGTAAAAAAGAATGTAGGTAAATTGACATAAAATAGAAATCTGAAAATATTTTTATTTATAGTTGGATGTTTTCACATTGGCAAAGGAGTGAGTCAGGACAGTGCAGTCTGCTCTTAATTATTCAAATTATATGCTGAATATTTATTGAAAGATGCTGTATTTGAATAAACATAGTTTTAAAATTGGACAAAGAAATGGAACCTTAAATAAAGATTTTTTTTACTGGAGCTAAAAATGAGCTGGTTCAAATTATCTTACTTTAGACAAACTCTGCAAACAACTAACTCTCTGGAAAATGCTTTAATTCTTGGAAAGGTGGAAGAAAAAAGAAAAAGAAGAAAACCAGCAGTAAGGTGTATAAACTCAGAAACAGTAGATGCACCAGAAAGGGTGGGAACATATCATAATGAGATAAATTATCAGTATGGTTATCAATTAAATTAGGCTCAAGGATTGTTTACGCTACCAAAGGTGTAACAATTTATTTGAAACATTATTTTAAAGAATCTACTTGGTTCTTTAGTTAAGTGCATGTGGGAATGTGTTATTCTTCCACTATTGGACAGCAGTTTCTGACTTAAAGTGTACACTACATATATATTAATATATTGCAGTAAGAACATCGCTCAAGTATTAATATCATCTATTATATTTTGGGATATTTGAAGTCATGTTCCCAAATTACTTTAGAAGTACCCAAATCTGTTGTTAAAGGTAGTAAGTACCCTACTCTGAAGGAAATTTCAAGAATGATCACGAGAGGAGTGGAGATACATTAGAGAACACAGTTGTAACACAAAGGGAGAAAAGAATGTTCTTAAAAGTAAACATTCAGCAAACTCTCTTAATATAGGGAAAAGAAGTTTTTCACATTTAATCTGTGTGTGTTTCCTATTTTGCAACTTGTCTGAGACTGCCCCGCCCCAACAAACAGATTTATTTTAGGGGGGGGATTCATGATGAATAAGATTTATTATTTGTGACTCCAGAGTACAAAACCACTGGAACATTAATTGTCAATTTACTTTCACCACAGATTTCTGAGTTTCATTCTTAATCACATTTTTTTAAATTTTTAAAATTTTATTAGAGCACGAAAAAGAAAAATCAAAAACAAATGTATAATAATTTTTCTATCACGGTGTAACATCACCAAAATATCTATCTATCTATCTATCTATCTATCTATCTATCTATCTATCTAT
>WNWU01000016.1:23276854-23291263 GCA_012654045.1 Ptyas mucosa | reverse complement strand
ATATATATATATATATATATATATATATATATATATATATATATTTCTCTTTCATAGAAAAGCATATATATATATATATTAAAAAGCTTATGTACTGTATATACTCGAATATAAGCCGAGTTTTTCAGCACGTTTTTCAGGCTGAAAAAGCCCCCCTCGGCTTATATTCGAGTCACGAAAAAAATGCCTTTTTAAAAGAAAACAAATGAGTAGACCCCTGTCTGCAAAAATAGAAAAAACAGCCCCTTTCAGGTCAGTATAGGTTAATTACCATAAGTTGATTTGCTCTCAGCTGTTTTACCAGGGCTCTGTTGCTAGCTAGCTAGCTAGCTGCAAAGAGGTAAATTGCTGGAGCATTTTCCCTCCCCCTCCCAGCTATGCTAAAAAAGCGAAACTGAAACTAAAGCAGGGTCTTTGCTGCAACGTGACAAAATGAGGCAGAGAGAGATTTCTTTTTCTTTTGCTTGCAATGTTGGAAAGGCAGATTTCTTTTTCCTCATCAAAAAAAGTAGGTGCAAACAATGGGAAATTCATGGCAAATGGCAAAAGAGGAGAGTTCAAGATTTTAAAACACAAAAGAAAAAGCTCTATTTAACTAGGGAATTGTAATAATTGAGATACTATTAATTGTATATTGTGTTGAAAGCAGAAATGGTTAAGTTGTGGTTTGGAAGAATATATGGGGGAAATTATTTGGTTTATTATTATTGGTAAATATAATTACCAGTAATTGATTTGTAAGAAATTGGATTGCATGGAAATAATTGGAATATTCATGTTCATATTGATTAATATACAAAAAAGATAGTTATATAACTGATTGATTTATATTAAAATGTTGAATTTGTATTGAACAACTGTAATATTACATAATTAACCAATGTGAGGATGGATATAAAAATAGATGACAATGGGAAGGGGTATAATATAGAATAGAAGTGAAAAATTGAATTTGATTAAGATTAGGGATGAGGATGAAGGGTAATATTGTTTTTTTAAAAAAATAGATGAGGAATAAATATGGCAAAAAGGAAATATAGAAATTGTAAATTTAAGTGAAATGACTGAATACTGTTTAAATTTGTGAACCGGCCAAATACTCTGTTCAAAGAAAATACATTGTATGTTTGTATGTGTGTTTCTAATTATTGCTATTTATTCATATTTGTTCTCTTTTATTCTTTAAAGTTGAACAATTCATTCTTTATCTTAATATCTTTATATTTGTTTGGGGTTGGTTTTCTTCCCTTTCATCTTTTTTATTGTACAGCAATCTTTCTCCTCAAACCTACCACCTCTCTCTTTGAGGAAGGGGGGAGAAAGAGAATGAGAGAGAGAGTGGAGGAGAGAGAGAGAGAAAGAGTGGGAGAGAGAAAGAATGAGAAAGAAGGGGGAGAGAGAAATGGTGATAAGATAGGGCAAAAACGTAAAATGTGAGGACAGTCGTAAGTTCGAGGACTGGTCACAAGTGCAAGGACCAGTCAAAAATTACTTTTTCAGCCCTCTGAGTAGTCCATATGCATAAAAGGACTACCCAGAGAGCTGAAAAAAGTGATTTTTTTTATTTTGAAATTTACCAGTGGCCGCTGCATTTACCATCTCCGGCTTATACTCGAGTCAATAAGTTTTCCCAGTTTTTTGTGGTAAAATTGGGGGTCTTGGCTTATATTCGGGTCGGCTTATACTCGAGTATATATGGTACCTATATTTTTAATATGTTTTAAAGTTTTTGCTTTAACATTTTCCTATTCAGAGATATAAGTTCTTGCCCCTGTGCCAAGAAAGAAAACAAAAAACAATGGTAACATTTTAACATAAACATAACAAATATCTCTGGCTGATACCTTTGGTGTCTTCATAGTACATATTTGTAAAGTGTACACTTTTTGCTTTTAGTCTGGCTGAAAAAATTCATCACATATTGTAACTAAACAGCACAGCTTTTGCATTGGGCAACATGACAGCTCACAAGAATGGTACGCCATCCATAATATACAACATACATTTTAACATTTGGAAATTCGCCTGGAATACTCAGTAAAAACAAAACAAACAAAACAGACAAAGCAACATCATTCTTGCATATAGCAATCTGAAAGCACAACTACACAGCAACATAAATTAATCTACATACATAATGCACAACACAGAGTGACGGCAATATTACATTAAAACTCATGAATTCTAATTTCTCCATTGCAATGTAGCTACCTATCAGAAAGCCACTGATCTATTTATTATTCTCTAAATGTTTCCTCTCAAATGCTGAACATGTGGTTAATTGATTCTTTCTTACTCCATCCAATACTTCATTTCAACTGGCAACAGGCAAATCACTAGGTTTCTATTTTTTATTTTTTTTACCAATCAATGGCTGGGTAAGCATACAATATACATTTGATCTCTCAGCATTGGAACATTTGAAACAATAGGGCATAAGATTCCGATCTTCTGGCAACATTTCGGGAAATATTATATTTTGATCCAAATTCAAGAAAAACCCCTGGAATACTTTACAAACTTCCAGATCATTTCTTTGTCCTCATGATATAACACTGAAGACAAAGTAATAAAAGAAATAGAATATAGTGAAAAAATGGCACTAAAATTAAATAAAAAGAAGTCCAAACTAATGACAACAGGTAGAACAAGGAGCAATGTAGCCTACTACATCAAAGTAGTGGACAGCTTCTGCCTCTTAGAATCAGCTACAACAATAAAAGAAAAAAAATGGCCAAGAAATGCATTGCAGACTAGCACTTGTACAGCAATCATGAAGGTTCTTTAAAAAGATATTCAAATATTGTAATGTCTCTAGACACATAAAGATCAGATTTCTGTAAGTCTTGGTATTTCCTGTAGCACTCTATAGTGCTACAGGATAGCACTCTAAGCAGGAGAGGAAAAATATTGATGCCTTTAAATGTTGGTATTGGAAAAAGCTTCTGAGAATAGCATGGATAGCCCAGAATAGAAATAAATAGCTCCTCAAATAAATCATCAGGGTCCTCACTTGAGGCAGAAATTACGAGGTTTAAATTATCTTATTTTGGACACATTACACAAAGATCCAGTTGTCTGAAAAGGACTCTATTGCTAGAAAAGATGGAAGGGGGGAAAAAAGAGAATGACCAACTCTTACAGTGATGTTGACTGAACAGTTGAAAGACCTGAAAAATTAAGTTAAGGGTAGATCATTGTAGAAAAAAATTCTCTCCTTCCATTGAGGATCTGTATACTGCACGAGTCAAAAAGAGTGCTGTGAAAATATTTACAAACCCCTCACATCCTGGATATAAACTGTTTCAACGCCTATTGTCAAAATGACGCTATAGAGCACTGCAAACCAGAACATCTAGACACAAGAACTGTTTTTTCATGAAAGCCATCACTCTGCTAAACAAATAATTCCCTCAACACTGTTAAACTATTTACTAAGTGTGCACTAATATTAATCTTCTCATCATTCCCACCACCCATCTCCTTCCACTTATGACTGTATGACTGTAACTTTGTTGCTTGTATCCTTACGATTTATATTGATATTGATCCTGATTGCTTATTTGTACCCTATGACTATCATTAAGTGTTGTATCTTATGATTCTTGATGAACATATCTTTTCTTTTATGTACACTGAGAACATATGCACCAAGACAAATTTCTTGTGTGTCCAATCACACTTGGCCAATATATATATATTCTAAAAAATTCTATGTGGTTGCTTATTTGATGCCAAATAATCAATATTGTAATAATCCTGATAGATATGTTCCAGTTCTGAAGCCTTCTACTGAGTAGGTTGTCTGAGCCAGGGGTGCTATTCAGCAGGTTCTGACAAGTTCTGGAGAACCGATAGCGGAAATTTTGAGTAGTTTGGCAAACTGGCAAATACCACCTCTGGCTGACCTCAGAGTGGGGTGGGAATGGAGATTTTGCACTAGCCTTCCCCTGCCATGCCCACCAAGCCACGCCTACAGACCTGGTAGTAAAAAAAAATTGAATTCCACCACTGGTCTGAGCTTATTCTTTAAGATCACCCAAAAGGAATCTAAGGCTCTTTCTTCCAAGTGTTGCCCTGAAACTCCCAGCATCTTTTGCAACCACTCAGTTTGGATAGCAGTGCTACAAGCTGCAATCCAGCAACACAGATGAGTAGTTCTGAGAAACTGTTGTTCTGAAATATTTTATTCTGGATTCAAAAAGAGGCAGCAAGAACTGCTTTGTAAATTTCTGTAAATGAGCAGGGTTTCCTTTATTCACAAAATGGCTTCTGGGAAGAATGGGATAATTAGAAACATCTAGTTAATCAATAAGCAAACACCTTTTAATCTTCTCTGGATATTCTGTAACAAAGTAATCTTTTTTTCTTCTTCTGCAATTTGCTATTAAATATTTCCAAATAATATGTTCCAGTCTCATAGCGCTTTTATTTTCCAAGATTAATGTAGGATCCTTACAAGTCTTGTAGTAGGGATTCTTGTCCTAGGGAGAAACTGGAAACACTGCTGGATATATAATGTTGCTAGTTTTATATTATATTTAATTTTCAAATTAATATATATATATTGGGGAGCAGTGAAAATACCAGAGGGATATCATTGAAGATGTTTAGTGCCTATCTCTCCATGTTACATTTCATTCTTTTACATTCTGTATTCTGTGCTAAAGAATGTTTGGCTTCATTGGCTGTATGCCACTCTCAAGCTTATTAAAATTTACACTGATTCTCATCACTTGATAGAATCAGAGCAGCTTGCTACTGCTCACAGAAAAAGCACCCCAGGAAGTGGCACCTGTTATCTTGAATGGCATTTTTTCTTTCCCATAATTACATGTATTCAAAATATTTGCATAAGCATCTTGATGACATCTTCCAAAATTACAGGTTTTAGAATATTGTCTTGCTAATGTTAAGCAGAGCCTGAGGAACATGACAAAGGAATTTTGCCTCATTTGACCACTGGATGTCATTAGTCATATAATAGACAGTATAATAAAATATTTAAACGTTTTTAAGTAAAATATATGTACATATTTTAGAGTATAAGATATCTTCAATAAGATTTTTAGAGATAGAATATTTATATACTACTTGAAATACATATCTCATGATATGTTTATTTAAAAAGGGGGGGAAATACCCATATTCAAAATGCGTACAATGCATTTTGAATTGCAGACCCAATAGTTGTACATAGAAGGATCTCTATGAGAAATACAAAGACCCTATTTACCACATATACTCATGAATGTGTGTACAATTACCGTAATAAACTGCTATAGTAATCAAAAGTACAAAGCATCAGCAATATTCTTGTCAGACTTTTTCTTGATTATAGAGATAAAGCTGTGGGTGATGAATACAGGCCATTTTAACATAGTATAGAAATGCATGCCAGTATTTCTTTGTCAAAAGGATAAATAAGGGGTGGTGTGAAATTTGTTGTTGTTGTTGCACTACAGAGTTAAAGCAAATTGACTTACAAAAACTTAGTAAAAGTATTTACAAAGAAGAGTTTGAAGAAGTTCTACATCAGCCAAATGCTTTGTTGGACAATGAAGCATCTATCAAGAGGAAGATGATGATGAATTGGAGGAAGTAATTGGGCTGAGCTTTGAGGCATGTGACATTCACAACCAAGGAAGTATAGAAAGGACAATGTATAGAATAAATTATTTTTATTATTTTTATTTATTAATTTTTTTACCGCCGTTCTCCCCTAGGTGACTCTGGTGGCAGTAAAAGTGGTTCTGAGGAAAGAAAGAAAAGGAAATAAAAGAGAAAAGGAAAGGAAAGAGATAGAGAGGGGAGAAGGAAGGAAGGAGGGAGGGAGGGAGTGAAGGAAGGAAGGAAGGAAGGAAGGAAGGAAGGAAGGAAGGAAGGAAGGAGGAGGCTGAAAATGAGGATTAGCGGACTTACTCATGTTTTCATTTATTAATGAACTGTGTATGCATTCACAACATTCTTGGTAGCTCACAAAACAAAGAAATAATACATTACAGTGTAAAAATAAGATAATCACAATATGATTAGCCCAAAGGCCCTCTGGTAAAGCTCACCATTCAGCTTCTTCTCTTAGGTAGACACTGTTAGTAAATTGTGATATAATCTGTCAGAGTATGTACATAAACACAAAAAGAATTTCAGGAAATATAGTTAAAAATAGAAATAATTACCAACAAGATCAATTAATAAAATCCTGCATGTTCTGTACAACTTTCAATTAAGTAAAAAATAATATATATTTAATTCGCTGTTGTTGCCCCCAATTTCTGTTTACTATTATAATATTTAATTCTATCAATCCATTCTGGATTCTGACATCATATATTGTAAATTTATAGCCATATTTATTTTGAAAAATGTTTTAGTTTGGAAATGAATTCTCATGAATACTATACCAAAGTTAACAATTTAATAACAATAGGTAAGAACTCAGGGTGCCCAATAGATAAAATTTTGCAGTCAATTTAAAGAATTTTCTGTTTGCTACTGGGTTCCTAGAAATAGTTTGCTAGATAATTCATAATTGAGGTCTTTTTAAAGATATTTGCAAACGGTTAAATATGCCATTTTTGCACTCTGCTGATTATAATTTTAAATGAAGAAAAATTGAACAATGCATCTTCAGTGTAAAAGATTACATTCTAATCTGAACATCTTAAACTTGTCACACCTGCTTTCATTGATATTGACAGGCTCCAAATATGAAACCTGAAACCTTATAAGCTTTCAACTGTCAAAAACTAATTACCATTTAATGCTATATCTAATACCATCATAATCTAAAACTTAATTGCATGTTACCAAAAACTTTGATCCTCACAAAATACAGCTACTGCTGTTCAATTATAAAATACTTCTAGATATTATACAGCGTGCAAACTATTATATACTTCAAAGTATCCCTAGTTTGTTACTTACTAAAACCAAACAAATATGGGTATGTATGTATATATATACATTCATCATTATATTGCTTTCATCATTTATATACATATTGGGAAAAGCTATGAGATTTCTAGTAGCATGAAAAACATTTGAAATTTGAACCAGCTTAAGTTTAAAATGTCTTGCTTTGGAAATTGTGTTTATTACAAAGCAATTATTTTGCATTTAATATGGGCCATTTAAAAACACTCCCAAAATATTTACAGCAATTCATTTCAATTATGAAGTAACTATTATGAAGCAAAAATGGCCCATTCAATTCATAATATTTGCATACCAATAAAGATTTTCCTTTTTTCCCTAGAATTTGAAGATTTAATTGAAGAATTATTAGTACAGTGAGTACAGTAATATTTATTTCTTCCATTGGAATGAAAGGAAAATCTTTCTTGATACAATAAAATGGATTTAGATTTTTATCAATGATATATTTAATTTTTATATTCATATATTCATATAATCTCACTAATTTCTGATTCTAAATGTTTTACCCAGTTATATGAACTCAGTAGAACTTACTTCTGAGTAAACCTCCTTAGAATTCCACTGTCAAATTGCTCATATAAAACAATGAAGAACTTGCAGATTTTAGCAAATTTTGAGTAACAGAAAAATATCATAATTCTCATTCCATCTGCTACCACAATAACACTGCCACATTACATTGTTAGAAAAGAAAGAGAGAGAAACAGAAAATTATGGCAGTAGAGTAGCAAATCTTTCTCACCCACATACACTCTCTCTTCCAGATATATACACTGTATGCAGTCCTTAAATGCAAGCACTTTGTTTTATAGGTTTATAGTTTTATATATATGAAATTAATGTTTATATTCATAAGCACAGTAATATGTAAGTACTTCTTAAAAGTGCTGTGGCTGATTTGCTCTTTTGAATAATGATCTCCAAATTTGGGTATTATTATAGCCTAACATGTTTGAAAAATATATCTTTGCAATTAATACTGATCACTGGTTAATATAATTATATTCTTAAGAAAAAAAATATAATTCAGGAAAATAAATTGGTGTAAGAAGCAGAAAGTGCAAGTAACATTTTAAAATTTATGTGGTTCTTGCTATATTATAACCAATATATGGAATATATTTCACACTAAGTTGGCACATAAGAGTAAAGGAAATAAAATAAATTGAACCTGCAAAATGTTTCAGGATAATACATTTTGTTCTGCATTTTTATGCCTATTCAAAAAAAATTAAATCAGCAAGTGAAAAACCAATATTTATAGTAGCCCTCAAAGTATAACAATATGTTTGTATAAACACAGAATTTATTTAACCACCCAGAGTTATTGGAAGTCTGGGCAGTGTTGAATAACAGCCAAGATTTAACAGCTATTAAAAAGAGTCAGAAGACAAAAAGTCTGTACAGTGCAATAACTGAAGACAAAAGAGTAGAAGACAAAGAACTGAGGAAACATCAGCATATAAAGACCTCGAAATAAAAGTAGAATTATTGCTGCCAAAGAAAGCAAAGATAGTAACAATAGTAATAGATGCCTTGGGTGAAATTCCAAAACATCTGGAGCACCACTTGAATGCCATCAACATTGACAAAATCACTCTCAGTCAATTCCAAAAGTCAGATTATTGAAGAAATCAGCTGGGTGACCAGACCTGGGCAATTCACAGCCCCCAAGTCATATCCAACCCTTTGGCTGTCCCTGTCTGGCCCATATGACATCAACCAGAAATTAGAAATCAAACCCCCCAAAAAAACCACTCTTGAATTTTGAAAGACTAGAGATTCAGTAGATCTAATATTTATCTGGGTTGTAAAAATATGGCAATGAAGAGATGCAAGGAAACTGTTTATAGTGTTTCTTTAGGGCTATTTGACTTGTAGACATCCATTCTAATACCACTGCCAGTATATAATAGAAATAGCAACAAGAAAAGAAGACAACTGAAAGAACAAAAGTTAGCTGAAACATGGCCTATTACTACTCACATGCCTTTGTTAATGAGCCTAAGAAACAAACAAAAACAAAGAAAATTTTCTTAGCTTTGCGGAATATGCTTTTATATTTGTTTTACTTTAATATTTTTATAGCTGACATTATATTATTGTCTATATTGTCTTAATATTATTTCATATAATGTGTGTTGTTTACTCCCTTGTATAATTCAAGAAGGCTTATAGTTACAGATGTTTAGTTTATAATCTAAAATACTAAATTAATGTGTCTTCTTAAAATGAAGGAAGAAAACAGGCAACAGGAGTTTCAATTTTCGATCAGGAAGCCGTTTTCTTTGGCACTATTGACCACGAAGAGGTCAATAGATTAAAGGGGAAATCCTGAGGACCTCGGAGGTGATAAAAATTGCCCCGAAAGTTTAAGGAAAACTCCTTAATCCTGATCGGGAAAAAACCAGCCTCTTTTTGGCTGGCCAGAACGCTGACTGCAACGGATCTGAGGTGATTTTGAGGAAACGTAGTGGAGAGTTGTTGATTGAGCATTAAATACACTATATACACAAATACACAAGGAATTGGAATTGGGAATTAGACAAAGATTTGTTGATTTGTGTTGGATTTATTACAAAAAGAAACAGAAGCAGAGTTGAGACGATAGAGAAGAGACAGAGAAGAGACGTGAATTAGTTTTGAAAGCGAACGAGAGCAATTTAGAGACTTTGTATCAGTGGTGGAGAGACGATACTTAATATCAGTAAAAAAAAAAAGAAAGATTGAAAGTGGATTGACATAATAAGAGGAGTAATTGAAGTATTGTGATAAAACGAAGCAGAGAGTGGAAAGTAGAAAATTGGAGACTCCAGAAAATGGCGGAATAGAAACCAGAGAAAGCGGTGAAGAAAGAAGACAACGGTGGAAGAAGATTTGACAGGTGGTGACTACGTGAGGGATTTCAAAGAGATCCAAGTAGTGGCGATTGACCAGGTCTCAGATTTGAATTTAACGGAGAAGAAGGGTTATTTTTTTGGACTTGATCACAGAGCCATAGCAAACTAGACAGAAATATCCAGAAACTACTTAATAGGAAGACAACAAAACAGTGAGAGAGAGAGTGAGCGTGAAAGTGAAGGAAGCCTTTGAAACAGGGAGAGCGAGCGAGAGCAACGACACAGATTGGCAATTGGAGAAACGGTTGTTTAGGAAAGCAGCTGAGAAGCCAGTAGAAAAACTAACCAAATGATAACGGCAAACAGACTAGTTCAAAGTGTTTTAAAGTGTTGAAATTCGGATATTTGAACCTTTGGCTATTGGATTCTTCTAGAGAGACAGATTTCAAAGACTATAATACAAAAAAAAATTTTTTTTTGGATACAATAACTTCATATATAAGAGTGAAAGAAAAATATATACTAAGTGAAATATATATATATATATATATATATATATATATATATATATATATATATATATATACATCTGATTAATTCTTATAAAATAGTATAATTATTAATCAATACTTTTTAATTGTGAAACACCTGATTAATTGATATCTAATCTACTATATGGATAATTAATTAAGAAATAATTAGAAATAAATAATTTAAGTTAGTAAGGTTGAAATTGATAGTTTTGATTAGATAGATATATAAGATTGATTGATTGATTTGATTGATATATAAGAGGGAAATAGAATTGTATAGTAAGTGCAAAATAATCATATATATATATATATATATATATATATATATATATATATACCTGATTAATTCTTGTAAAACTGTATATTCATTTATTAATAATTTTTTATTGTGAAACACCTGACTAATTGATCTCTAATTTACTATATGGATAATTAATTAAGAACTAATTAGAAACAAATAATTTAAATTAGTAAGATTGAATTTGACAGTATTGATTTGATAGATTATTATACTGATTATTATATTACTATATTGACATTAATTAATATTACTGATTATTACATTGTATTATCAATATCAAAATCTAATGAATTGTTAGAATTCAAATTTTTCCCCAACCTCCTTCATCATATTTTCTTCTTCCTAACGTGAATATATATCTATATATTTACTTAATTATTAATTATTAGAGTGTTAAGGATATTCATAGAATTAATTCATAATCCAATAAGATTAACACTTATTTAGAGGATCTACAACATATAGAATATAAACCCTAGACACTATTACTGATCATAAATAACAATGTTAAAACACAATAAGAGTAGTTCAGTGCATGAAACTTTGGAAGAACCTACAAAAAAGAGTTAAGATGACAAGCATCGGAACAACCACTATAACTAAAGCGAATAAGAAAGTAACCTCAAACCAAGTCTCCATTACAACAGCCCCTGCTCAACAGAGATCTATAGAAACCATGCTTGGAACAGAAAAAGAAAAGATAGGCTCTATCTCCAACATACAAAATATTCAGTCAATCTTGGCAAAGATACAGGAATCGATGAATAAGACCCAGGAAACAATTGCTAACAACCATGAGGAGGCAAAAAGAAATCACGAAGATTTGAAATCTGATGTGGGAGAGATAAATGATAACATTAAGAAAATGGATGACAAGATAGAAAGGATCCAGCAAAACATTGCCAAAAATGAACAAAGGATTCAAAAAACAGAACTTAAAATGGAGCAGACGGTTAAGAAATTAGAAATGCTAGAACAACAACAAATAGCAAGTAATCGAGAAATCGAAGACTCACTTACCTACCTGGAAATGGAAAAGTCAACATTCTATTTAAGATTCCAGAATATAACAGAAACCAAAGAGGAAGACTTAGGAGAGATTATGACGGAGATTTTTGCTGAAAAAACACAAAGAGCTAAGGATGATATTCGAAGGGATATTGATGAAGCTTATAGGGTGCATACCAATTATGCACGTAGGAACAAACTACCAAAGGAAGTGCACGTACGATTCACAAAGAAAACGATAAAAGAGGAGATATATAGAAAAATGAGAGAGAACGTGATTTTCTATAAAGGGAAAGAAATAATAACACTGAAACAAATTCCGAGACGTGTAAGGGAACAGAGGAAAAATTACAGTTTCCTTACAACACAACTAATTAAAAACAAAGTGATGTTCCGTTGGCTACTACCAGAAGGCATCTTGATCTCATGGCAGGACAAGAAAATTAAATTAGATAGTCTGGAAGGAGCCCAGGAATTTTTTGATCAACACTTTGTCCTTGAGGAAGATCAAGAATCCAGAGAGGAATCAGAAAATAAGAGTCAAAAGGAACAATCTATAGAAGAAACAGAAAAAGAACAAGAGGAGAAGAAAAGACAAGAGAGAGAAAGAATGGAGAAAGAAGGAGCAAGGGGAAAAACGCAAAGAATAATAAGAAACACAAGGAAACTAAAGACAACAAATAAATAGGAAGAAAAATGGAACAGGAAATAAAAATGATTTCGATTAATATAAATGGATTAAATGCCCCAACTAAAAGAATCCGGACATTTACTAAATTACAAAAATTGGAGATGGATATAATAAATTTACAGGAAGTTCATATCAAAAAACAACACCAACAGATATTAGAAAATACAAGATTAGGAAACCTTTACACATCACTAGCAGAACAAAAGAAAAGAGGCATTGCAGTTTATATTAGGAAACACCTAAAATCAAAACAGGTATATGCAGATGAGGAAGGAAGAGTTTTAATGATTGAATTACAAATGGAATTAAAAACAATTTTATTGATTTCGATTTATGCGCCAAATGAGAATCAACGTGCCTTCTTCAAAAACATACATAACAAAGTAAAAGATCTAAACTATGAAAACATTTGCATGATAGGTGATTTCAATGCAATCTCAGACATAGAAAAAGATTATTGGAGTACCAGAAAAAAATAAAACTAGGAAAAAGACCCTCCCAGATACTTTTAAGGAAATGGCACAAGAATTATGCCTCCAGGATGCTTGGAGAGAAATAAATAAAGAAAAAAAACAGTACACCTTCTACTCCAATCCACACTCATCCTGGTCCAGAATTGATATGGCCTGGATGACTACAGATCTTAGGAAAGACTTAGAAGAAATAGAAATAATGACAAATATTTGGGCAGACCACAGTCCAGTAAAAATAATTTGGAAAGGCTATCAGAAGAAGAAGAGATGGATGATGAATACTGAGATCTTGAAAGATAAAAACTATGTACAAATGATAGAAAAAGAAATGAAAATATTTTTTAAGATCAACATTAAAGAACAAACCTCTCTCCAGAACTTATGGGACACGGCGAAAGCCTATATAAGAGGTCTGACAATAGCATACATAGCAAAGAAAAACAAGGAAAAACAACAGAAGAAAGACAATTTATTGAAAGATCTTGAAAAATATGAATCTGAGCTACAGAATGAACCCCAAAACAAAAAGATCAAAGAAAAAATAAATTTGACAAAACACAAAATAAATTTGATCACACAAACAGAAATAGCCAGGAAAATCAAATCAATAAAACAAAATTATTTTGAACACGCGAACAAGACAGGACGATGGTTGGCGTACAAATTGAAGAAAGAAAAAGAGAGAAGGACAATATATCAATTACAGGATGACACAGGAGAGATATATTATAGGAACAAAGATAAAAAGAACATAGCTAAAACATTTTTCCAAAAACTGTATGAACAGGAAGAGACCTCAGAAGAAGATATCAAACAATATTTAAATGAAGCTGATATCAAAGAACTAGAGGAAACACATAAGGATTTATTGGACAGACCAATTACAATGACAGAACTAATAGAGGCGAAGAAAAAACAAAAAACAAATAAAACTCCGGGACCAGATGGTATACCCATAGAGTTTTACAAATCTTGCCAACATGTAATAGATGAAATTTTACTTGGAGTCTTGAACGATGCACTGCTAGAAGCTAAAATTCCTAATTCCTGGACAGAGGCCATTATTACGCTGATACCAAAAGAAGAGACAGATCATACACATATAAAAAATTACAGACCAATATCACTTTTAAATGTGGACTACAAATTATTTACATAGATTATCACAGAACGTCTCAATAAAATAATTTATGAATACATTCACTCTGATCAAAATGGCTTTATCCCAAAGAGACAGACAAAAAATAATATGAGATTAATAATGGACATATTAGAATATTATGAAATAAACTCAGATAAACAAGTGGCCATAATCTTTTTAGATGCACAGAAAGCATTTGACAATTTAAATTGGAAATTTCTTGTACTGCAATTGGAAATTATGAAATTCGGCGACAAATTCATAAATATGATAAAGAAAATTTACTCATCTCAAATGGCAAAAATAATAATAAATGGTGACTTAACAGAAGAATTTCAGATATCAAAAGGAGTTAGACAGGGGTGTCCTATGTCCCCCCTATTATTCATATTAGCCTTAGAAACTCTCTTAAAGGAGATCAGAAGAGATAAAGAAATAAAAGGTCTGAAAATCAAAGGGGAAGAATACAAACTTCAAGCCTTC
>WNWU01000016.1:23249325-23266854 GCA_012654045.1 Ptyas mucosa | reverse complement strand
TCTTCTTCTTCTTCTTCTTCTTCTTCTTCTTCTTCTTCTTCTTCTTCTTCTTCTTCTTCTTCTTCTGAATAATATAATGAATACTGAGACGTTACTAGAAAACTATGGCCTAGTCAGGCAAAATACTTTTTAATTTTAGCCCTGTTCATATTGTTATTTAAATTCTCTAATTCATTTAGAAAGTTTAAAAAATTAAAGGTTAGTTGTAGCTTTCATTGCTCTTAAAAATTGCTCTAAAAATGTAAGATCATTTTGGAGCAATGAGCACAGCTACATTTCAATAAAATCAATAAAGTAGTGGAAGTAAGTGGAAGTCATGCTTAATTTTCTTTTTATCATTTGGACTAAAATTAAATCTGTGATTGTTGGATTATGACCTTTGCTCATTATGAACTGTTTCTTCCTATGCTCCATACTCAGCTATGGCATTTTTTTTTCTAATTAGTGATACAGTTTCACTTAACTTTAATGACATTTAATGGTACTTTCTTAGTGTATGACATATTATCAGGACTTACAGAAGATTAGAAGAACAAATAGACTACTGTGCCAGCTTTGGCTGTTCTAGTCCTAGAACCATTGCTTCTAACAGAGCTATTTTGTGGTATGAGGAGCCCACAAGCTGCTGTGTTGTGCTGAGTGGAACCATTAGGAATGTAAAGGAATGTACATTAATTACCTAATAGATGTTATTAAGAATGTTCTAAAGCAATGATTAGAAAAGAAATACCCAGAAATACTCAGGTGCAATAAAAGGGGAACATATAAATTACTTTGGATTAATTTGTACCAGGGATGGGTTCTAAATTTCTTTTACTACCAGTTCTGTGGGCGTGGCTTATTTTGTGGGAGTGACTTGATGGTCATGTGACAATTCTTTAGGATTTAGTAGAGGTACTGGTCTACCAGGCTTTTAACTGCTTGCAGAGCGGTACTGATCTACCCATTTATTTTTTGCAGGCACTGGTCTACCCATTTATTTTTGCAGTCATTGATCTACTCATGTATTTTTGCAGGCATTTGTCTACTCATTTGTTTTCTTTTAACACTGATCAGCTGTAGGGCAGCCCTTTGAAGCCCCACGGCATGAGTTTAAACAGTTTTTTTTCCCTCTAGCCATCAGCTGGGACTCAGGAGGCAGCAATAGATTGGGGGTGGGGCCAAATAAAAAGTAAGAATTATGTGGGGGCGGGGGGCAGGGGGAAGAACTGGTTTGGTGATGTCATATCGTCACCGCTACCGGCTCGGGAGAACCGGACTGAACCGGGAGGGACCCACCACCGATTTGTACCAAATCTTTTATAAAACAAATCTTATATGTATTTGTGCAAAAGAGAGAGAGAGTGTGGGACATCTGATAAGTGAAAATTGCATTATAGCTTTTGAGCAACATTTAACAATAACAGAGTTGGAAGGACCTTGGAGGTCATCTAGTCCAACCCCCTGCTCACACAGGAGACCTGTGCTAGGGATTCGAAACGCTGAACTGCCGACCTTTCTGATCGACAAGCTCAGTGTCTTAGCCACTGAGCCACCTAGTTGGGCAGAACATAAATTGTAATTTACTAAAACAAGTGTTTTAAGTAAATTATGTGGTATAACATTTATTGCCCCCTCTCACATTCTGTTCCTTGAAAGGCCTCTACCCTTCTATCCTTCCATAAAGCCTTGAATTCATGGCTTATACCCCAGGTGCTGGGATAAGATTGTATAATTGCAGATTAAAAGTTTGACTTGGTGCCAGGTCTTTATTGTGCTTAATGCTTTAGTTTAGTTTTATAGTTTTAATATAATTTCCCAAGTTATTTTAACTTTTGATTGGGAGTTACCCATATTTGGTTAGGAGTTGGTGGCTCTATAAAAGTTTTAAATAAATAAATATTTAGTAAACAGTCATAGACGATGGGGGTAAAAAGGTAAAATTTATAAAATTCACTAAAAAGACAAAATAAGATAAGTAGGACAATTCAGCAGAGACTAAAGATGTTGTGAAAAGTATGTGTATATCTCCTATTGTACAGAACTCTTGTATGTATCATCCCAACTTCATGGCAATATTTTAGTCCCCTCAAAGTTCGTGCAACACTATTTAATATATATTAGCATTGTCTCTTTTAACTCCCTATTAATGTTTACAACCCATGTATCCAAAACGATAGATGGCACCGAACATAATTTCTTCATATCTATGTCAGTATGTAAGAATTAGTCTTCTGAGAAACATAAAAATATATTTTAAGAGCATATGGAATCATTTTGCTACTATTCAGCCTGGATCTAACTGTATTTTGTGCTATACTATTTTTAAAAAAAAAAAAGCTGAAGAGGATAAAATGAAACAAGGTACTAATGTAAGTTTTGGCATTTAAAGAAGATATCTTTTTATTTCGGAATAGCACAGCTTCAGTAAGTAAAACATAGATTATGTTGCTGATCAAAACTTCTCAGCTCAATTCATCCTTTTATTACAAGTCATAGAACTTTCTACATCCAATTCTGTCCCACAAGACTATACACATAGTTATAACAATAGGATATAGCTAGAAAAAAATGTCATGGGAAATAAAAAATTGATAAACAAACGAAAGAGATACATATTATATATGTAGTTTATTACTTTGGAAGCATATTGGCTCTGTAAGTGAAAGCAATTTATTTTTTCAGTAGAACTTGTCATAAACTATTTCACCTATACCTAATGACTATTTAAAGCAATCACATATTGGATAGGAAGAAAAAATACAATTTCTTCTAATGTTACCAGTATATGCTTACTTGAATTATTTAATAATCTAATATACTATCCTAATATAAAAATCATATTTAAAATAAAATTATTATGCATTTTAATTTAGAATCTTATCATGTCTGTACTTGCAAACTAAAGCTTTTTTGTCTGTTTCATATGCATTTGAGAAGGTTCCTGTAATATATTTTTGAATGAACTCATTTACTTGCATGCAAATATATATTTTTTTAAATTAAGATTTAAATTAAATCTAAATCAAGAGGTTAAAGGTGCAATATAGTTGGTTAGCATAACATATTGTGCAATTTTTGCCACATAATTAAAACAGTCATTGGACCTGAAATGTGTAAATCTATGGCAAAAGATTTGTGTCCTTGAACAATAAAATTACAGATTCATGAAGTTTTATATATTACTTCTGGAACTTAATAAAACACACACAGAGACACACATACACACTAAAATATATAAGAATGAACAAACTTTTCTGAAGAATTCAAATAGATTCAATATTTACACGTTTTCTAGGAAAGGGATTAGGATACAATAATATATTGTGCTTCTCCTTTATTCAACTTTCATCTCTAGATATCAGATTTGGGGTATTTCTATACCATATTCCCATAGTCACACTTTGTTACCTTCTAGTGTTAGTTTAGACTCTTCCCTTCTAATCCTAGTGAAAAGGGAGAGGTAGGAGGAGTGAAGGGGTGGGAGAGAAGGAAGGAAGGGATAGGGAAGAGCAGAGTAGAGTAGAGTAGAGCAGAGCAGAGACAAAAGAAGAGGCTAAAAGAGACTGTTGAATTGATCTCAATAAACAAAATGTTCATTTAAAAAGCTTCAGGTAACTTCACAATATTCTATGAGATTTTGATAAAAAAATAAAATTATTCAAAACAAATTATTCATTGGTGTGTGAAAATAAATACGAATAGTCCTATAACAGTTCAATTAGTGACTATTCAAAGTTACAACATCACTGAAAAAAGTGACATTACCATTTTTCACACTTATGTGTGATGTTATGACCATTTCAACATCTCCGTGGTCATATGATCAAAATTCAGATGCTTGGCAACTGACTCATATTTATGACATTTGCAATGTCCTGGGATCAGGACCTTTTATGATCTTCTGACAAAGCAAAGCAAAATCAATGGGGAAGCTAGATTCACTTAACAACTGTGCTACTAACTTAACTTAACATCAATGGGAAAGCTAGATTCATTTAACAATTGTGGCAGGAAAGGTCATAAAATGGGGCGAAAGTCACTTAACAAATGTGTCACTTAGCAAAATAAATGTTGGGCTCAATTGTGGTCATAAATTGAGGACTATCTGTACTTGATTCATAATATATTATAACATAATGTATAATTATATATATAGCGCGCGCTCTCTCACACACACACTGATGAATTTTCTCTTTCAAATGCCATTTTCTTTTTTTCTCATCAAGCATAGTTGCAGATTACTTTATTTATGGTCTCATATGGTCTCATAATATTAAATGTGTGCCAAAACATAATGCAGAATGAAATCCAAAAACCATATATGGCAGGACAGAGGGGCTTTCATTCTATAATAATCATTTGCAAAGTATGAATTTGGAAACAGTTCTGATGCTAAGCCATTTGTCTGGTAAGGTCGCTTGATTATACACAATTAGGGACCCATCATTCTTCATGATAATAAAGGAAGGGACAACAGTAACAGCAATGTAATAAATGTGTATTGTCACCTGATTCTCAATTACTTTCAACAATCAAACAAAGAAATTACAATAACTTAAACAAACCAACAAACCAACAAACCAACAAACCAACAAACCAACAAACCAACAAACCAATAAAGCAAAACCTCATAATCACAATGTAAATGGCAGTGTCTTAACTGCATGTATATTGTCCATGCTGCAAGGGCCTCTTTTGTACTTAACAAGGGGACTGCTAACCTTTTAGCTGAAATAAAACATCTTCCACACACTTTATATTTCCTATGCCTATTAGATTGCCTTGAACATACTTCTATGGATGTGTTTTGCAGAACTCACAAATTAAGTACAAAAGAAAGGTGCATATGGAAAAGTTCAAAAGTCAAAGGCTGAAAATTTTGGATTATAGCAATAGCACTTAGACATATATTCACTTCCCAGTGCTTTAAAGCCCTCTCTAGGCAGCTTACAAATGTCAGCATATTGCTGACCAGAATCTGGGTCCTCAAGAGAAAGGCTGAGTCAACCTTGAAGCAGTGGGAATCGAACTGCTGGCAGTCAGCCTGCAATACTGCATTCTAACCACTGCACCACTACAGTGCTTAATTTGTGACTCTATTTTTCAAAAGGAATTGGAAATCTTTTATTAGTGACTTTGGAATGAAACCAGTCCTAACAGAATATGCTACATAATTTCAAATTTGTTTGGTTGTGTTAGTTACACAGATAGTTAATAAAACATATATTTCTATTCTGAGTCATAAAAATGGAGGGACAACTGAAGGAAAACTCATTTGTTTTTATTAGTTTTTTTTCCTGAATATACTTTATTTAGTAAACTATAAGTTTTATAGACAAAGAACTAGCAGTTCTTATATTATTAGCTTTCCTAAGGCACACAGTAAAGATGCCTAAATATAATTTAAAGAGTAAAAATGTTTGGTATGTTCAGAGCTTTCAGGAAAATACTTTTTCATGATAGCATTTTATCAGTCCAAGGTTCAATAACTATGGACATGAGGCAGATATCAAACTGAAATCTTTTTAAACTCATAAGCCATAAGAAATAATAGATGAAGCAAAAAGCAATTAATTGAAAGGCATCCGGTTCTAACAATCTACACTTCACGGACATAGTCTTTTATATAAAATAGTAAATAGATTTTCATTTAATTTTTGGTTATCACACTTTAAGATTTCAGATGATTAGTTTTGCAATCAACATACAGTGAGATGTTTGCTAATGATTTTTACACCTTTGTTAATATGTAACACATTTCAGAATTCTGTAGTTTTTTTTTAATTATTATTATTATGCAAAGACATTTTCCCACACAGTGAACAGTGCCACTGTTACCTGTATGAAAACTGAGAATAGTTAGCAGTCACTCTCTAACAATATGCTAATTGACTCTGTGGTTAAAAGCAAAAAAATGTTAGTGTAATGGTCAAGGAAAGGACGAATAGCAAGCATTGGCAGCTGTAGTCTAGAGCAATTTACCATGAGCTCTAGGAAATCATCATTGAAGAGAACCATGGAGCAGAGAGGTGAAAAGGTGTAAATGTGTCTCGAAGGGCATTGTGGAGTGGTATACTCAGGTATACTTAGTTACTGATCCTCTGTAGTCCAGTTTATGCAGCCAGCATCAGCATCAGCTATTCTGGAATGTAACTTGAGAACTTCCAGTATTTAAGCCTCTACCTTGGAGCACACAGATGATGCAACTAGTTCCATCTACCAACACTTTCAAAATGGGACTGACACCCACACTCTCCCTCCCTCCCCCTCTCTCCTCTCCCCTCTCCCTGCTTTCTCTTTCTCTCTCTCTCTCTCCAACCCCCTCATTAGATTATGCAGTATGTTATTGTTCATTTTCCAATTTGTAAACATTCTTTCACCACATTCTGCCAGCCTACCACTTCCTGATTTCTATTTAGATTTGTCTTGAAGACAATGATGAGTTCCAATTTTCCTAAGCAGTTTCCACAGTTTGACATTTTCAGCACAATCTAAAACCTTTCTATAACCAATAAAGTTCATAGTGACTTTTTGGGGGTATTCTTTGGCTTGCCCTGGAGCCCTGGTGGTGCAGTGGTTAGAATGCAGTATTACAGGTTAATTCTGCCCACAGTCTGGATTTCGATCCTGACAGGCTCAAGGTTGACTCAGCCTTTCATCCTTCTGAAATTGGTAAATTGATGACCCCAATTGTTGGGGGAAAATATGCTGACATTGTAAACTACTCAGAGAGTGCTGTAAAGCACTATGGAGTGGTGTGTGAGTCTAAATGCTATTGTTATTCTCAATTATCCAGCATGCATCAGCCATAATTAGCCCAGAGTCACAATGAGTTGGTTAGCCTTATAAATCTAATCAAATAAAATCAATCCTCTTGTGTCTCTGCCTTTTCTTAAACCATAATTTCCCTTTCTTTATAGGGTTCTCTGAGCTGGATAATTCTAAACATAATTTGTTAGCTTGTGAAATTAAGGATTTTGTATGACAGTTTACACAATCTATTAAATTTCCTGTCTTTAATACTGGCATGTAGAATGATCATCTCCAATCATTTGGCCACTATTCTATAGATTTGCTGTTAGAGCTTGGTTAGAGCTTTTACTGATTCTTCTGCTTTGTTTTGGGGTTTTTGGGTCATGTTTCTGCAGCTGTTTCAGAGTTCCTAAAGCCTTCTGACAGGGCCTACTGTGAATTTATTTTCAAATGCTAGAGATTCTTAACAATTTTTTACATTTGTTTACTCTCTATGCATTATATTACCTCACTGATATAATTATAAAAAGTAAAGAAAGAAGTCTCATATTTTTTTCCATTTTATTGATCCATCATAATAAAAATTTCCCATCTCAAATATACATCAATGTTTACATTTTTATATAAATCTTATTAAAAGTACATTTCACCATAAAGTTCATTACTTAAACTCACCTACTTACCAATAATCATGATTAATCTTATAACCCAGTCCTTCAAATTTGATTATTGCCTATCAATTAACAAAGAAAAAATGATCATTAATATGCTAGAGTGTGTTGAATAAAAAAAAAGAAAATAACCAACCCAAAGAAAACAATTAAACCAACAAATCAAGAAGTAAACAATATTCCAATCAAGGAACCACTAAGTCAAACAAACAAGCTAACAATAAACAACAGCCTAATCAAGGAACCACCAAAAGCATTTCCACCAACCTTGACAGGGCAAGCCACTATTATATAAAATGAAAGCGAACACCACTCTCTTCTAACATTGATGATGTTACCTAGTTTGGTAATGAAATGTCTGCAAGAAAACAACCAAGATCAGAGAGCACCAAGGACTCTACAGTTCAGCCTGAGCTACTAATATGCACTTCTATCTATAAAATAATTACAATTTATTTTCTCAGAGAAAATAAAGAGAAGCGCCATACAAAAAGCTTCACCAATTACATTTGCTGTTAGATCCAAACAAATAGACACTGAGCAAAGTTAAATAGCAGGAAAAATGCAGCCTCGAATATTATAGATTGAAATCTTTCAACAAGTTTTAATCCTTTAATAAAGAACCTCAAAAAGGATCTTCTTGTTCTATAAACTAAATCTACAGTATGTACCAAATCATTTTTAATCCAAAATGATCTAAAAATATTGAAAGCCATAAAGAGAGATACATCTCAGTAACTGAGGGAAGTATCTCTTCAAGTTAATGTAACTTAATTAAAGTGTTTAAGAAATGATGAGCCCATATATCTTATCCATTTTTCTCAGCTACACAAAACAGCTGTTGAATTTGATGAAACCCCTGCCTCACAGCTGGCTACTCATTAGAGCAAGGGTTGGCAACCTTAAACACTCAAAGAGCCACAAAGATCCTAAATGGAAGCTCCCCAATCAATTGTGCAGCTGACCGGAAGTCCGGTTTCCCCACCATACAGTTTCCTCGTAGTGTGGCGTCCTTTTTCCTATGCCGACCAGAAATCTGGTTTCCCCCATCATAGAGTCTCCTCCTAGTGTGCTGTCCTTTTTCCTCTACCTGTCCTAACCAAAAGCCCTATCAATTTTGGAGCCGATTGGTGACAAGGAGCCACAGCAGAGGGATGAAAGAGCCACATGCGGCTCCAGAGCTGTGAGTTGCTGACCCCTGCATTAGAGGATTGAGAAAACCTTGTTTTAGTACACCCTCACAACTACCAGCTGTCTGAAAAACATGTGGTTAATTTCTGAATTGTCCTTGTCTCCAGAAATTTCTTCAGGCATCAGAAGGTTTCTTGTTATATGGTGTATGTGTGATTTTAATGGAAAATGTAAATAAAAAAAAAAAGAAAGCCTGCATGGACCCAAAAAACAAAGCTGGGTATGAGCTACCCATTAAAACAGGATTGTTAAACTCACAGGCTACAGGCTGGATGTATCACATGCTGGCCACGCCCACTCTCAGTTTAGCAAAAGGGAAAAAAGGCCTAATACATCACATGATGCCACCGTGACACGGTGAGTTTGACACCCCTGCTCTAAAAGATCATTAGCTCTTGCTCAGTGATACATTAAGTATCATTTAACTAGTGGTGTCCATCATCCAGGACTATATCAACAATCCTTTGTATTTTTTATCCATGTGGTGTTCTTGGTAAAAAATACTGGAGCATTAATATTGCCTTCTCCCATACAGTATTAATTGATGGGTTTGCCATTGTCACAAAAGTGATCTCTGCCTCCAGCCTCTATGTTACTGCTACCCAAGATAGGTGCCTGCTTGCTTTAAATGCCAACTGGGATGTCCTTCATACTTGGGCAATCCTTCTAGGATTATGTACCCTTTGCAAATCTTCTCAGCATTCTTCACTCATCACAAGGCAGCACAGTAGAACTTCAGAGACAAAATTAAACCACAGATGTAATTCAAACTGACTTAACCATATATCTGATACTATTTATGTATAATGTCTAAGTTTCATTAGCCCCTCAGATGATCTAAAGTTATCATTTTCACATTTGAAAGAAAAAATGAGTTAGATTCTATTTTATCACTGGAGTGTTTGTATAATCAGCTACCTTTGAATATTAAAATTAATTTGTTGATTTCACTGAGTATAGATGGCATTGTTAGGAAAACTGCATAAAGGAAACTTCTCTTAGCAATTCCCAGGGATCAGTTTTCATATATAACTTTTCTATTTTTTATAGATTGTCATACTTGTTAGATAGGACCTAAAATAGAATTTAGTTTTAAAAGAATAAATCACTTCCATCTTAGATAGATGTTGACCCTAGCAGTTTCTGTATTATCAGCTGGTTGGTTGGACTTCCTGAAGGAAAGATTGGAAATAGAATCACTGTGTGAAATAATTTTATAGCCATCATGATTTTACAGTTTTTTTTTCTTTAGTTAACTCATCCTTTGTACTGCATGTTATACTTTCACAACATTTGAGCTGATCTGAACTCTGACATTCTAGTTGGGTATAATAAAAATATTGTATCTTTAGCAGGAGATGACAAACTGTGGCAGTTTTGCCAAGCATTTTTTTTTTTAAAAAAGTTGATAAAACAGTCAGCTTATTGTTATGTAGCTGAGCCACCACTTCATCAAGCATTCTGCTTATTTTCTTTCATTACTGGAATCATGCCTTTCAGCTACTAGACTAAAAAAATCCATTAATATACAATTTAAGCAACAAGAATATTAAACGTGTGTGTGAATAAAATACTGAAGAGAATAAAAGGAAAAATGTGAAATTATCCTTTTAACTGCATGGGACTGTCAAGCAGTTCTTTTGCATCATTCTTTAGGATGTACATTCTTAATGCAGGAAATTAAGCACAGCTTTCTCATTAGTATTAATAGTATCTTCACACTTAATTCTTCATGCTGTGAGTTGGAAATTTAATCATTAGCATATTAGGCATTTGAGTAGTACTAGGCATACTCTTTATGGCAAAAGAAAATTTGCTTTTTCTTAGATATGCAACAAATAGGTGATGAATTAATACTATTACTTTATAAGTCATAGATGTCAGCCTCTGTCATCTAAAATGAGGCATCTAGGATCTACTGTTACCATCTTCAAGATCTAAAAGCAAGATCTGATGAGAGTGTAGTGAGATTTCAAAACTGATGTAAAAAAAGCCCCACAAGGATTCAAAGAATATTATTTTGTTTTTGTAGGATACAATAACATAATGTTTCTCTCTCTATTCCATCTGAAATAAATAAAATTAAGATAGAGTTATTGTGAGCTTTTCTTTTCTTTTTCTTTTTTGCTTCCTTATGCTTGCTTCAATCTCTGGACTATGAAATTGCTTCTCCAAGTCCTTCTTAACATATTTTTCCAAGGTCAACTTAAATTCCATTACATGACCAGACTGACAATTTTTGTCAAATGTCTTAGAACCCAAAGTAAGCTTACAGGATGTATTTTCTGTTTCAATCATACATTCTTCACATTTTCCTTCCTGAACAAACTTGAAATGGGATATTTGCACAAAAATATTAATTATTAAATATTGCTCATGTGATGAGCAAAACATAAAGTTTTGTGTGAAATAAGGCTCTACACCTCAGATAAATTACTTTAAAATGTTCTTACTGTAATCACCACAAATGTTAACATGAATTCAGTTGCTGAGTTAACAGTCAAGAAGGTAGATGCATGAATGAATTAATCCATTATGGCAATAACATGGGATCATTTTATAGACTGGAGCTGAAACTGACAGAGGCAATGACATAACCACAGCTACCCTGAAGTCTAAGCAATAAATTGTAGAGATAATTTTTTTTTAAAAAAATACCATGGCATGATGTGTAGGGATAAATTCTATCATAAGATTGATTACAGTCACATACCGAGGCATCATTTTACTTTAAACACATGTAGTTATTTTTTAAAAAACAGATTCATAAAAATTAGATATTTCAAAGGTTTGCTTTCAATTAAGCAAGAAGTAAAGGAAATTGGAGAAAAATAAATAAATGAACACACTAAAAAATATCATGGACCAGATTCAAACTATTTTATGTTTTACCATGCAAGTGTAACTGTGATTGCTAGATTTCATCTAGCTTTTCCATCTATGATTGCCTTCAAAGTCCAAAAATCCTTTTGTCAATATACATAACCTTTGAACATTCTTCAGTCCAATAGCATTTCTCTAAAAAAAATGACAATAAAACATATTCTCATTATTTTATAGGCCTGATGTTTAGTTACTCATGATTTATGAGAATTATTTGGTCATTAAATTCATTACTTGCAGTTCTTACAATGTTAAGCTTAAACAATTATATGAAATGGATTATGTAGATTGCTTCAGACTCAGATAATAAGCTTTCAAGACAAATGTTAACTTTGAATTTGGATTTGCCTATTCTTAATGCATACTTTTACCATTACACCACATTGCCTGTGATTCAGAATTACAAAAAAAAAATGCTTTGCATGGGAAAATCCTGGGGCTACAAAAAATAAAAATGAATGTTCCTTTTTTGACTTTCTACTGAGAAGCAGGATCTTTTTAACCAGTCATATTTGCAGGAGTTGTTGTTCAAATCTACATTATTATCTGAGGAAACCACTGAGAGTGCTGTGAAGAGAGACAGTAAAACCTCCTCATACTACTAGTTCCTCTATGCCTTAATTTCTCCAATCCCCCATTCACTAATATACAGTGTTGGAATAGTTCTCCAAATTCTCTAGTGCCTCTTGGCTCACAAACTCATACCTCATTTATCAGCAAGTCCTTTCTTTCTTAGGGCAATACTTATATAATCCAACTGTGTGATTGGCAGTAAAAGCACAACTCAAAAGGAATTCTGTATAAGTAGACCTGGTCAAGTTGTTGCTAAAAAGTTTTTTTTCAGTGACTGACAGTATAAATAAGATGAAAATTCTAAAATATTTTTCTCCAGTATTAAAATTGCTATTGAAAAATGATTTGTAAGTACCTAAGAAAAGGACTTAGACCACATAGCCCACAGTTCTATACAATATTTGTGATCATTTACTCTGCCTTTATTAACTAATATATCTGTGCAATAACCAGAAAAAAACTTTTAATTTTATGTTGAGTATATCCTTTCAGCACATTTTTTCAACAAATTCTTGATATGAATTGGCTGCTCTGATAATTGTTTGTTTGCCATAGCAAAGACCCATAAGCCTTCATGCACACTAGACAATAAGCATTCACAATTTAATTGTTTTTGCACATTGCCAAACATGTTTACAAATGATTTTCTGCTGTTAAATCATTTTAAGAGTAGGAATGATAAATAATGTGTCTTACATTCCCTTTGATTCCAAAATAACCCGTATCACAATAGTAAACCTCATTTATTTCTCTCTGATCCATCCCTGTCTACAAATGTAGTAATGTAATGACAAAATCGTGTGGGAATAATTTGTAATTAAATTAAATGCCACAACCAAAAGTGTGTAAAATGCATTTAATCCAAAACAATAAACAAGAACATGATTAATTGCTTCAGTGTTTCTTGCTTTGATGTGTGAAAATAAAGATGCTGCAGCAATTGAGAGCCCTGAATTCATGCAATGTCCACCTGATGTGCAAACCTTTTACACATTTTGTTATACAGCACTTTGTCTTTCACACACACATACAAATTGTTCAAAATCTTATAGTCAAAATAGAAGAGAAGCCTCACATGCAAGTTATTACATGGGGATATGTATTTGACTAATAAGTATTAAGAAATTATTACATCAAGGTTGCAGCAACATAATTTCTCAGATGGAGAATTTAACAAAATAACAAAAAAGTGTCATGTTATTTTTAAACCTATTGATTTCAACTGCACTGAATCCATCTTGATCCAGAAGATATGCTGAGAATGATGAAACCTCTGATATTTCAGATATTGCTGAACAATAAGTGGGTTGCTAAGAGAGAAAGTTCGGGAATTTCTGGATAACTATAGTTTTCCATTTCCAGGGGAGCACAGTAATATGAGTGTGTGGGAAATTATCTTCAGGGTACTGTCTGCTTTGCTTTATATATATTTTAGAGGCTTTGGTATATGCCTGCCTTAAAATGTTAGTGCTAGCTTCCTAAACTTGTACATTCTTTAGTATTGCCAGAGGGATCATTGTCAATAAAAAAGCAACAGTCTCTAGAGAAATGTAAACCTCAAAGGAGAATTTTGCTTTAATCAAAGCCTGAACTGTAACTCCTCTTGAGACCACTCTACACAGGAGTCTATTTTTTTTAATGTAGCAAATGGCTAATCAGGGCATATCAGTATTGTCTCATCTCAAAGCTTTTAACTGAAGTTTTGAGGCAGACCTTCTTATTTCCAAGGCATCAAGTGTTTTATTAAGGCACAGTGCATCACTGAGCACTGAGCTCATTTTTTAAAATGGAATATGTCTACTTCACATGTCATAATAGGATGAATGGATGGGTGGGTGGGTGGATGGGTGGAACATGCTAGATGGTTACCTTTGCAAATGCTAATAATGCTAATATCCTTTCTTTTGGAAATGTACTGAACATATAAGTAGTGGTCATTCTTAGTGATATAATCAGTCTATTGGAATGATGCATGAAAAATATGTTTAAAAATGTATAAAACTCATAAAGTTGGTATAAAGTCTCCCTGAGTCTCTAACTCAGTAATCTTAGCATTGTGAATTAAAATGAGTAAAAACAGTATCCTATTCAGGGATGAAATGCTACCAGTTCAGACAGGTTTGCCTGAACCGGTAGTAAAAAAATGCTACTGGTTCGGGCGAACTGGTATTTCCGATGATCAGCTGTGCCACATGATTTATATTCGCTAGAAAGCAGGAAATCCTGCTTTCTAGCAAATCTAAATTGCTTGGCACAGCTGTTCCTCCATCGCTGTTCTACTTATCTTTGCAGACTCAGAAAAGGCTTCTTAATCCTCTTTTTTCACTGCTGCACGGTAGCGCCTGTGGTGCACCTGCGTGTAAAGTGCACATTTAACGCACACCATGCATGTGTACGCAAAGCTAACTGGTAGCGAAGCAAACCGGTAGCAGACTTTAGAACATTTCACCCCTGATCCTGTTCCAGAAAAAGTTTATAAATGGAAATATATGAATATTCTGCAGAAAAAGGCATTTTATTATATTTTTGTTTTTTAAAAAGGCAAAAAAAAAGGTTTAATAGAAGACAATTTTGAACCGAAGACCTCTGTTTGTCATATGGTAGATTCAAACTACAAAGAATCATTTTTTTGGTTTTAAAAGGTAATAGGGAATTAAAACTTAACTGTTAGTTTATTGAGTTCTAATCAGGAAACTTTCTTTTTATCATACTGAATTTGTTCTATGCTTTATTTATTTTTTTAGACAACAGGAGGCTTTCATGTTTAGCTGCTATTAATCTTGAGCCATTTTAGTGAGTATGGGTAGGGTCTTGCTGACAGACTTCAATAGATTTTTTTTTCAAATTAACAATTCATTGAACAATAGCAAAGTGGCCTCTTTTTGCTTTGTACTTGCCAGGTGTATGACACACATCCAAAAGCTGCTTGCTAAAAATAAACAGTCTGGAGTAGAAACAATAACAATTTTTTTCCAATAAAATGATTGACAAAAATACCACTTTATTGAACATCAAAGTCTCAACCAAAACCAAGTACATAAACAATTTATGACCCAGAGAAATAGAAATTGTTTATATCTTTAGCTCTGATGACAAGATATGTCTTTCCTATCTTAGGCTACTTGAAACTCATATTGTAGCTTTTAAAAATAGTAGAGTTGTCTCTTACAAACACTTGTTAATTTGTCAATGACTGTTTTACATTTTCTTAGCAAGTCAAAACAATTAATGTCTTGGATTTTTTCTTCAGAACAAGCATAATGTATTAAATATGAATTTTCATTAAAATACCTAGGATATATTATGATTAAGAATTAATATTTAGTCATAAGAATTCGAATAGCCACTTTGCTTGCTGTAGAGGAGTTAATAGAGTATTCTATGAAAATGAGCTACAAGTTTTATCAGATAAATTTAGGCCTTCAAGAAGCAAAATCAACTTGATCGTCACATGTTCTTACCTCAGAAGAGTGAGGGAAAATAATCTTCTCTCAAAAGGGCTAAGAAATTACTGAAAGCTTAAGAAGAAAGCTTTCTTTCAAGAAAGCTTAATTTAATCTCTCCAGAACCATTACTACACACCTTTACAAAATTTGGATCAGAATCTGATGATGGGTGAAGATGGTTATCCTAGAAGAATAATTTCATGAAAAGAAACACAGTCATTTGTGTAGTCACAACTAATTTGTTGCTGATCAATATTTGGGAGGACAAGATGTTGAATAACAACTTCTAGAGTCCACTAGCAACACTTCCAGCTAGAGCCATATCTTGTAACCGTCCACCAACAGTTGTCAGATAGTATTAATTCATCTATACTATCAGTGCAGGTTACTACTTCAAATCAGCACAGTGCAAAATAACCTTTCCCCTTACCTTGCAAATCAGAGCTCAGTTTTGCCAACTGAAAAGTTTGCACCAAAAATTATGCTTCAATTCAATAAAAGTATGTTTTTTTTCTTCCATACAGGAAGTCCTATTTACATTCTTGTTCCTGATTAATGAAGTTAATTTTGCCAGTTCCATCATCTTTTCAATCCATCCCAGAGGTGAGATCCAGGCAACCTTAATATTCTTAGCTTCAGAAAAAACTTTTGACAACCTGTTTCTCCAGATTTTATACACTATGAAATGCATTCTCTTTATAAATGTGCATTTGATATCTGAAATGAGCAGAATTCCTGAAACAGATTTCTCTTCCTCTACTTTTCTTTACATTACTGGGTGGAGATGGGAGGTAATATTAGTAAGGCTTTATTACACATATATGCATGTAGCAACTACTTAGCCCCTGAGGTGTATCATTTTCAGTTCTCATATCTGATCTCATCAGGATTGATACATTAGAAAATGTTAGGATATGATGACTGTTGAATAGACAGAATGCATACAAGACAGTAAAAAGAATTGAGTAGTTCCCTGCTATGCTGAAAATAGTCCCACTTTCCAGTAGCATGTCAGCTTCACAAGGAATAAAATGGCTATGCTAAAACAGTTATCAGACCGAAAATCTCACAATCCTGTGTCCACTGGGGTTGATAGGATTTTTTTTTTTTTTGACAATTTTTAATGGGATCAAGCTCGAGGCACTAGATTAACAGCTGCTGGCAAGAGGCACACACTTCTAAAGTGATGTGACAGATTGTGTGTTGCTTCAGCAGCCTGGACAAGTTTGTACATCTCAAGCAAAAGGGCTATTCTGCCTCATTTGCTATGAGAGTGAGATGGCCTAACTAGTCTTTTGAAATCTTCATACATAGCTAGGGGTAGTAAGAAGTAGTTTTGCATTAGGAAAATCTGTAAGTTTTTGAAAGACAAGATCTTAAAAGTAAGACTTTGATGTTTTGCTCTGTACACAATTTTACCATTTCGAAGATATTCTGTCATTCTGTTGATAACAAAACTCCAGGAGCAGATTAAACAAAGAAATAAAGAAATGCTTTTTATATGAAGTTAGGGATTGTTCAATATTGTTGACAGAGAAATCAGTGGTGATAATGAATCTTCTTGAAAAATTCCTCCCTTGATATTAGTGTTTACCAACCTATCACCAATAATAAGCAATCATGTCTTCCACTGTGCCATTAATCTTTGCACAAAGTTTCTGATGTTTCTACTAACTCCTGTTATTTCTAGGCATTTGATTATCCAAACATGTGCCAGGAATCAAATACCTTCTTGTAAACAATCCAAGCTACATTCAAAATCAGATTTCCAAAACCACAATCATATTCAGTTCCAAAGTGGGAGATCAGACTAGAAGCCATGATAAAGAAATTAAGATCAGATGCAAATAATAAAATAAAGGAGAAAAAAAATGAAGTATATAAAGATCAAGACAAGCCTAATAAAATTGTTTAATACTAGAAAAATTGAAGAAGTTTCAAAATCATAAAGCAAAAAATAATTTCAGTTGCTGGGAAAAGTTAACACTAAGAGACAGACTATGTGTGTGTGTGTGTGTGTGTGTGTGTGT
>WNWU01000016.1:23208994-23245431 GCA_012654045.1 Ptyas mucosa | reverse complement strand
CCCTTCCCTTCCCTTCCCTTCCCTTCCCTTCCCTTCCCTTCCCTTCCTTTCCTTTCAATTTTCCTATCCTATACTTTCCCTTCTTTCTCTTCCCTTTTCTCTTCTCTCCTCTTCTTCCACTTCTCTTCCCTCTCTCCCTCCCTCCCTCCTTTCCTTCCTTCCTTCCTTCCTTCCTTCCTGATCAACTTGTGCATTTTAGTCTAGATTTCTTCTAAGAGGTTTAAAGAAATCAGGTAATTTGATAGATACTTGAAATATTAAAGCAAAATGGATAGTGAGAAAGCTATCTAGATTTGTTTCCAAATATGAATTTAATAAGCAGTCAATAAAGAATTGTATTTTTTTTCCACAGCAAACTGGGGTGCATGTAGCACATCTCTTAAAGAAATAGTGTTGTTTTAGTATTCAGTGTCAGATATAATTGCCACTTTTTCACCTTTATCAATTCATGATGGGTACTGTCTAATATATAAACTTTTATAGAAAAGGGGGGGGGGGGTTCCCAACAGAACAAATAGGTGAGTAAAAGTGAAATTTCCCCAGCTGTTGTCTGTTAGTATCTATAGCAATAATAAATTTGATATTCATACTTAACATGACAATAGAACTGTTCTTGAATGATAAAATACATGACTTGAGTCCTAGACTTCTATGAAAGGAAAACAGGATTAAACCACCACCCCCATTTGCACTACTAAAGATGATTTTCTAATTTCCCTAGACAATGGGAGGTCTCACAGTCATCACTGCAATGTTGCTCTATTCCCTCCATTCCTCACTGAGAAGCATTGAAAGACTCACTTTTTTCCCAAGGAGAGTTATCTTCAGCAACTATTATCTTTCAAACAAAATATGAGCATAGATAGAAAACCCAAGATGCAGAGTCAAAGTATTTTTTCTGCAATGGAAACAACCCTTTTACCTATTTTCAAGCTTTAAAAAATCATAATAAAACACATATTTGGATTAGATTTTTTTCCCATCAGAAGCAACATATTCTCTCCCAATAAATGATTGAGCTTGAAGAGAATTACTTTAAGCAAGTGAAGAAAACTAGCATTTTTTTATAGATAGTCTTAAAAGATCAAAATAACTCTTATGTTATTGCCATTTTTATTCGTTTATACAGTTCCACCTTCAAATTAATTGTTGCTTTAGAAAGTGTATTTCTAGTCCCATTATTTCCGCAAACCCTTCTGGACCTATTCATATTTTGGCTTTCTAGAACCTGCACTAATCATCCTGCACTGCTGTCACTATAATTACTTTCTTTTATTACTTTTCTATTGTTTTGGAAGATAGTGTGGCCTCAAGTGATCTGCTCTAATAACCTATACATAGGGCTTCCTTTGATAATTCAGAAATCACAATTCACATTATATCTGCTATGTTGTTAATTAGCACTAGATATTATAAGCACATCACACAGATTCCCAGTCCATTCCTGGATCCAATTCAAAGTACTGCTTTTGACCTTTAATAAAGCCCTTCATAGCACCAGATCAAAGTAATTAAAGGTCCACCTTTCCCTGTTTATATCTTTTCATTAAGTAAGATGTTCAATTCTGCGACTTTCTCTGTGTTTTCCCTACTATATAATGTGAAGTGGGTAGCCCATTTTGGTGATGTTAGTTATGGGATTCTTCATATTATATGCATTTTGTGGTATTTTCAACACTTAGGAAAATTGTTTATTTTTCTTGGTTCTTATGGACATAATTTTAGGTCAAATATTTATTTTTTCAAGAAAAACATCTGGCTTTTATGAGTATCTTTTTATGATAATATAATATTATGGCCCTGAGATTTAGTTTCTGTCAAATCATTATTACTGGTGATAATAATCATATTCTCTCCCTTTTTTCTTCTTTCCAAATGAGTTTCTCAAATTAAGAAATAAAAACAAACACATCAAAAGGAGAAAAGAAAAAAATTATTTTTTTTTCTTGACTGGAACAGAGAATTACTAGAATAGCACTGCCACTGTGACCTAGTTTCTTTGAATAATCTTTTGCTTGGACAATATATGGCAAACTGAAAGTGATTCATAGCTTAAATTTCACCACTAGAATGACTCCAAATGTCCAATATCTTGAAGGTTTATACATTTTTAAAAAAGAATCCTATGACTGGAAGGGGTTCAACTGTGCCTTATTCTTTATAACTACTGAAGAATAGTGAAAAGGTGCCAAGGTTGAATGGTTATAAACTGCTAGGCTGCCAGCAATTTTAGAGAAGCATAACACACACTATTCCAAAATATAACCAATGTTGCTTGCTTCTCCCCCAAGCAGTAAGAGATCTCAAATAGTCTCTGACTTTGACCTTTCATTGTTTGAATACATCTGCTTTTCTCTTTTTCTCATTGTGTCATCCTGTTATTAAGCTTGGATAGTTTTAGCCACAAGCACAGTATAAAGTGAGGGAAAGATTTAAGTCATCAAGTTTTAGTTTAGAAAAGATGTCAGACCTAGAATGTGTTTTGTTCAACTAAGTCTGACTTTATGACTTTAAAGTTCTACATCTGGGGACTTCCAAAACTGCTTGAAAAATAGAAAAGTTGTTTCTATTGTTGCCACTGTATATAAACAGGGAGAAAACTGCATACTCACTAACACTGATAAAGAAATGTCTGCAAGCAAAAACTAAGCTCAGAAAGCACAATAGTTCAGATTCCACAGTTCAACCCTGACCCACATATAGTGTTGTCTATTAGAAATGTTATTATCTCCTGTTTTTGTAAATGCTGTTATTATCAATTGTCACTGGGCTATCACCCAGCAAAAACATACAAGAGTGTCAGTTTGAAAGCCTCATAACAAACATCAGTCATTGCAATTAAACAACTGAGGGAGAAAACATTACCAGGAGAGATTGGAGGAAATGAGCAAGCACCTCCTGGAGAACAAAAGAAAAAGGGGAGACATGATTGGGATCTTTAAATATATTAAGAGTGTGAATAAGGTCTAGAAGGCAATATTTTCAATGTTAAGCAAAAATCAAGAACCCAGGGGCATAAATTCACATTGACAGGTGGTAAGTTCAAAAGTAATGTTACAAAGTATTACCTCACAGAAAGAGTAGCGGAACCTTCGAACCAACTTCCAATGGATGTAATAGGACATCAGTAACTGAGTTAAACATGCTTGGGATAAACATATGACTATCATCAAACAAAAATAAGTAATAATAAAATATAAATAAATAAATAAATAAATAAATAAATAAATAAATAAATAAATGAATAAATATATAAATAATAAATAATAAATTAAAAAGGAAACAAAAACAAACAAAAAACTCAACTCTTTTTTTGCCATCTAGTTTCTAACTCCCAGGGTTTATTTCTCTTGCTGTCACACAATAAATTCCAGAAACATTCTGGTTGGATGTCCCAAAGATGCTTTTTCAAAAAGCGACTGGACTTTCTGGTTTCTCTTGAAGACATTTTGCTTCTCATCCAAGAAGCATTTCAATTCAGAATTGAAGATGCTTCTTGGATTAGAAATGAAACATTTTGAAGAGGGAAAATATAGAACATCCAACTGCCCTTTGAAAAAAAAACACTTTTTGAACAACCATGACTAGGATGAGTGAAAATCTCCAGAGACATTCTGGTTGGATAATACATGTTAAAAAGGCCATAGTGCTATTATACAGAGTATTGCCCATTAAAAATCAAGAAATTTCAGGACAGTACAAATTCAAGAGAGAAACAGACATGTAGAGTTCTTTTGTGTGCGTATGTGCATGTTTGTATGGGTGAGGAGAATGTATTTTCTTTATTCAATTTCAATTCAATTTCAATTTAATTCAGTTTATATGCCGCCCCTCTCCGAAGACTCAGGGCGGCTCACAATACATTTAAAATCCTAATTAAAAACATTTAAAAATTAAAAACATTAAAAACATTAAAACTCATTCATACCATTCATGGCTGGATCTCGCCAGATTGCAAGAGCGAGATCAACAGCCCCAGGCCTGCCAGAAAAGCCAGGTCTTCACTGCTTTTTGGAAGGCCAATAGGGTGGGGATGTTCTGGTTCCAGAAAGCTGGGGCAACCACAGAGAAGGTCCTCCCCCGCAGGCCTGCCAGCCGGCATTGATTAGCTGACGGGCCCTGGAGGAGACCAACTCTGTGGGATCTTACCGGTCACTGGGAGCTATGTGATAGAAGGCAGTCTCAAAGATAACCTGGCCCTGAGCCATGTAGGGCTTTAAAGGTAATAACCAACACCTTGAATTGTGACCGGAGACCAATAAGGTCCTCTACCAAAGGCTTACGAATTTGACAGTTTGCTGCAATATCTTAGTTGTTTCAAGTACTGCACTCTTCTGGATAGAGAGCTCTAATGTTGTTCCTGGGATCCATTGGACCCACTCTCCCAGGTTGGGTGTCACAGTTCTGAATAGTTCCACTGGGGCCATGTTGGCCTTTCCTTTTCACATTTGTCTAGTTCCTGTTTCAGATTGTGGCTCTTGTTCAGCTGCTCAGACTCCTTCTTCCTTATATTGTTTCATTTGGCACAACTACATCTCTCACCACTGCTGTATTCTACTCCTTGCCTACTATTTAAGAAAATTTATATGGCTCATCAACTCACTCTCAGTGACTTTGGGTGACTTACAAAGATAAAAATCTAATATAAAACAATAAAAAGCAATAACCTGCCACATGCCACAGTGACAACAATCAATCAATAAATAAATAAACTACTTGATGGTTCCCCAGGCTCATTGAAAAAATCAGGACCTTCGGGGCCTTGAAAAAGAGTGTTAATGTGTGTGGGGGGGGGGGGGAATCTTATTTCTTCAGGGATAATTTTCCAGAGGGAGAAAGCCACCACAGAGTTATTATATTGGTATAGCATTTTCCCATCAAAGTAAACTGGTCAGGATTTTAATTGCTGAGTGTTGAAAGCTTCCAAAGCTTTCTCAAGGACAGCTCTCAATATAATTCATTATAGTCATATTCCTAAACCAAATATGAACCACCATGTCAAGGAAAGACAAAATATCTCAGTTCATTATATGACCTGGACGGAGATCCAAGATGGTGGATCAGGCAGGAGGCAAGTAGGAGGCTCTCTGCTCCTAACCAAGCTTAAACTGACTTATTTTATCTACTGTTTTTAAGGCTTTGTTTTAGTTTTTAAATTTCCCAAGTTTTAAATTTTTTATATTTTTTGAAACTTTATGCAACCCGGAGCTGTATTTTTAACAATTTTTAACAACCTGAGCTGGGCTCAGTCTTGGGAGTGTTTTGTTGCTGTTTTTTGTTGCTGTTATCTAGGATTTATTGCTTTAGCTTGGAAGCCGAGTACTGCCTAGCTTTGATCTGACTTCTTTTTATCTGACTTATTTTTTATTTTATTTTTAACTACTATTTTTGCTATTCTACTTATTTTACTATTTTTACTTACTCCCTGCTCCTTGCTCTGCCGGGAGGGCAGGATCCTTGCCTTCCTCGTGAGGAATTTTGCTGTTATTTGCATCAGGGCTTGTTTCCTCTTGACTCCTCTTCCTTTGGAGCTGGACTCGTCTCAGAAACTAGATTTTTTCACTATATTACATAATGAAGTCAAGGAAAAGGACCAGATCCCTTACTGACCTGGCTTCCCAACCTTCCTTGAAGCAATCCAAGATTGAGGACTTTGCTTTAATTTGACCTCCCTGCCTGGAAACTCCAGCTCCTTCTCATCTGACTGCTGCTGGTCGTCGTAACCCTCCGTTGGTCGAGGATGTCGTCCCCCGAGTTGAGAACAAAGGCTCTTCAAAAACTACGGTCCCCACTCAACCTTCAAATGAACCTACTCTTATAGAACTCTTGGCCCAGCAATGTTTTCTGGTTGCAGAAACAACAGCGAGCATACAGTCACAGCTTGACAAAATATTAAGTACCTTAGATTGCCTGGCTTCCTCGATTGCCGATGGTTGCCCTGGACGGACTACTCGGCAGCCTGACGCGGTGACAGGGCCCTCTCTGTTGGGCCCCAGCAAAGGTACTGGTTGGGGTGGCCCTGCCAGTGGGTTGAACTCTGCACCTCTGGGCGTGAGAAGCCACCTGGTTCTACAGCCAAGACAGGTGGCCCTTAATATTAATCCCATTAACGGCAATTTGCCTTATTGGGGCTCAATTCAGCTGGCAAGGGGTCATATACTACAGTTACTGGGGTTGACTGCTGATGATTTGAAGAAGATTGAACTTTTACCCTCCCCTGTACACTGTACCAGAGTGTTACTCAATTTTGATAACCCTAGCACCCCGAAACTATTCTCCAGGAGAAGATCTCTGCTAAGATCTTTTGACATTGTGCCAAGTAGAGTCTTCAAAGATATGTCGATTAAGCCACTTTTAAGAAACCGACAATCTGTGACCATCAGGAGACTTACAGCCCCAAAAAGACTCTTAGCAGCATATACTAATGTACCAATTTTGAATGCCATCCCTGATACTAGACCATCTATTAAATACTCATCCATTCCTGTAAGACTTTCTGATGGCATCTTCTCAGATGGCACCTTGACTGTTTGTCCTACAGCCGGTCAAATCTACCCCCCTCAGCGAGGCCCATCTCATCAGGAAGTTTGCCATGATTTAATCAGCTGGGAAGAAATGGCCCCAAAGGAAGCGATACCAGCCCAGGGCCTTCAAGGCTCCTCAGCGAATAAGCCTCAGGCTAGTGCCCCCGGGATTCCATCCATCCATGAAACCAACTCATCTCAAGACAATATCTGGAATCCGGAGGAGATACAGCTTTTTGACTCCTTTCGTGCACTCCCACAACCAGAAAGGGCCCAAATTATAAAGCGCCTGTCTGCAGTTAAATCCAAGCTTTGGAGTCTTTCACTACCTGATAAGGATCCCCTTGGACCCCAGGGAGTCCACATCGATTTAGCAGAGGCAGTTTCCTCGGCCCTCCCTCTAGAATGTCCAATTCGTCAACTTGAAGATCCAGGGCTACTCCAAACCTCGTCTGTTGATGTCACTGAATGCTTGCCAGGTAAGCAACCAATGAATGTTGGAAGCACAAACTGGACTGCGTTCAGAGCCCTACAGCCTCATGAACAAGGCTCCCCTCCCCTCCACTCTTCCCTGCCTTTATCTCCCAAGAGGGTGACACTTCCATCTAATAATGGCTGTATTTTTTCAGATCTGAAGGGCTCTCTGACAAAAATTAATTATATAGAATGACTAGCAAACCCGGCATCCCCCCCCCATGCACACTTAGATGCCTTTCATGGAATATAGCAGGTTGGGGGAGAAGGTGCAGCACCTCAGACTTTATCAATTATATTCAGTCATTCGATGTGGTCCTGCTTCAGGAGACCTGGGCATGCGATAAGATATCCCTTACAGGGTTTACAGCCATTTCTTTGGCTGCTACCAAACAATCTAAGACGGGAAGACCTAAGGGTGGCTTAGCTTGCTTGGTCTCTACCTCCCTGAAAGTGGAGACAGTGGAGCTGCCCCCCTGTGGGTCCTTAGCTATGGTGTTCCTAATTAAGAGAGGTCATAGTAAAATGTTAGTGTTCAACGTCTACCTTCCTCCGACGGTGAGGCAAGCCAACACTAAGGCTCAATGGGATGAACTGGAGAGCTATATTACTTGTACAGAAACCAAATTTCCAGCGCTGTACATCTTTATAGGGGGCGACTTTAATGCCCGATTGGGAGGCCAAATTCCCCCATCGATTGAGGCACTCTATTCCCAAGAAATCTGCCAGGCCATAGGACACCAGATTTCAGCCAGGCATTCTAAGGATGAACTAACAAATTTCGCTGGCGCTCAACTAGCCCTCCTAGCATCCCAACACAATAAGACAATCCTTAATGGGAGTACCCCAGGTGATCTAGCGGGTGAATTTACTTTTTACTCTTAGAGACAGACCTTTGTGGGCCCAATGCCAGTAATTTGGCCTTGTATTGTTTAGGAGATGGCTCCTCATACACTACCTCTCAGGTCTCAAAATTCTTTTTAAGTAACCATTAGAGGAGAGTGCTGTGGTTCCTCTCGGCCGGGGCTTCTGGAGGCTGGCTGTTCATGATGATGCTTTTCCTATGCTTTTTTTTTTGTAGTTATGCTTGCATTTTGGTCTGTGACCATAAATAAAGTATTATTATATGACGTTCATCTAGGATGAAAATATAATAATATACCTCAGATATTTTGCCATATTAGCAATCACTACAGTAGACCAATATTATTCATTATGATATAGAATGGCTGGGAGGTGAGGAATTATTGTGGAGAAAAAATGGAAATTCTAGGACGCATTCCACCATTAATGATCTCATAAATTGTACCTATTCATACTTGTCAATGATATTATGCAATAATAACAACCAGGGGGAGTCAGGTATTGATACTTCTTGCCATCCTATTTTCCATTCCTAGTAAGGTTATCATATCGCACTGAGAAGCTGTGACTGAAACTGATCCCAGTAGTGTAGAGAACTCTACTTTTTTCAAATAAACACAGGCAATTTATTTTCAGGTCCTGCAACTCAACTCAGCTAGATTGGAAGGGGAAGCATGCCCAGCATGCAATTAAATATCCCATTTAATCAGAACAAGGCTGCACAATCAGACCATTGTCATCATCAAAAAAGTCAATCTTAAAAGTAATGTTCTTAAACAGCATGATGCTGTGTTTTAACATTGAAAAAAGCCAGCTGGCAGATTTGTTATTGTTGCTGTTGTTTTATATTTTATAGCAAATGCATGCTTAGTCATTTCTGCCATCTGCTGCATAAGTATTGGTTAATAGAAGGCTGGTGACTACCTAGCATTTCTGGTGTTAAATTGTCTAAAAGAAAAAAAAGGGGGGGGAAGGGGGGAATGACAAGATAACATCAAAATAGAGTGCCTAAGCATGAACAAGTAGACACTAAAACCGAAGCAGAAAAGGAACACCTGAGGAAAGATAGAGTACCGGAATGATTTTTCTTGCCCATTAATAAAGAAATGTGGTTGCTGTTACACTTATAGAAAATCAAGACTAAACGTATAGAATTGCTCTCTGACTCTAAAATCAGTGGGACATATGAAGGGGATAATTATGTGCTGACAACTTTACTTCATTCCTTGATTCAAGAAAGATTCCCTAAAAAATTGCTTGCAGTTGTCATCTAGTTCCTCTTTGCTCCATTTTCTACTTTGACAGGGTAAGAAAATTACATGAGAAGAAATGGCTTTTAAACTTTTAGGGCAAAAAGAGCTTGCTTTTACAAAATGCTAGGATTAGATTGTTGTAAAGAGGGTCACTGCTGGGCAACAGCACCCACTGTTTCAATATATCTCTGATAATTGCTATAATTAACAAGAAATGGTGAGAAAGATTTATGAATATAAAATAGTTGGTCTTGGGAAAAAAACTTGTAACTGGTTATGCCAGTGTTCTTTTACTAGTTACTCCAAAAATAATCCCATTCTAGGAACCACTAAAATTTATTTTAAAGATTTATTTCTACATGAAATGCCTAATTATATATACTATACTATGTTCCAGCTTTGAGGGATAATAGTAAAGAACAGCCAGGCATCCATTCTTCTGGTTGTTAATGTTAATGAAGAAAGAAATGAAAAAGAATTTCTTTAACAATAAAACAGTTTAAATCTAGAAAACTATATATAATCTCAGTGTATACTTTTAAACTAAAATCTAAAATAAGTGATGTTACAGTAGTTTATTTAAATATATAGAGTTTTACATAGCGTGCATCAAGGGGAGGTAAAAAAATCAAAGAGGTGAAAAGAGCTGCCTAATTAAGCCCTGTTCCTTTTTAATGGGAGCATGTAAATGTAATATGCAAAAAAAAAAGGAAAAGTTTTAATTGTAGCCATAGCTATGCAGAGTGGTTTTAGGATGAGAGACCATTCAACTCTTTAAAATAAATAAAAAATTATGTGAAAATCAAAACTGAATATGGATTACCATGATCAAATCCAAACAGCTCAGGAAATCCCACACTAAATATAATGGTGCACAGGCCTCCCTACTTGCAAATTCAGTGACATCTGAAACATAAAAGAGAATTCAGAAATGATAAACTGTTCCAGAATCTGAACCTCAATCCTTAAGTAGATTCCAATATCCAATCTACCATAAAAATATATAGCTTATCAGGCTTTAATTTCAAGATTCACTTCAGCATCGAGCTCACTATTTAGGCCAAATAATTGTTTCAAATGTCAAAGCCATATAGTGCTTACAGGAAAAAAAAACAGGAACAAGCAATAGTCAACACAACTATAGCCTACATCAACATTTAATGAGCATGGGGTAGTTTAAATAACATTTAATTAAGATAAAATATCAAGAAATGCCTTCAAGTCATAACATTGCTTTAATATAATCAGAAATGCTCATATCAAAACATTTCTTATTGTATCAGATTCCAATAAGGAATCTGATTTTTCAGAATTCATACCTATATAATGAAAGTGCATACAAACCATTCCTATGTATGGTAACATTGTCCATAACTTTGAAGGAGATTTCAGTTCTGCAGTACTTCAGATAAAATATCCTGTCAAAGCTGCTTTGCAAAATAAATTTGATTTTCTAACATACAATGGCAAAGTGAATTTATTGTTTGGTTCAGTCTCTTCAGATCCTGCCAGTCTTGTTCCATTTAGTTTGTAGTACAAGACAAGGCTGAGGGGAGATTGTTTGGATAGTACTATGGCAAAAGACAAAGAGAATATTATAGAAAGGGTGTTCAGACTTTTCACCTACAGTGAAGGTTGTAAGATTGCCTATACACATACTGGAACTAATCAGCTTTGGAATCCCTTTACATGCAAGAGAACACTTCAAAGAGGCTTCCACCCACATGGCTGTGGAATTCCCTGCAGCTTCAGAGAATTCTTATGTTTATAAAAATGTTCTGGTTTGGCTGTGGCCTATGAGGATTGTCAGATTTTCCTAGCCCTTATTGGAAAGCTACCCTATATTTGGATAGAAAATTGACAATAGGAAAACACTTGTAAGGCCTGCAATAGTCATTATGTAGGACAAGGCAAAGATTAGTAGAATACATCCAAGAATTCTAATATGCGATAAGAAGACATGATAAAATGTCTTACTTACACATGGATGGACTCAACCATAATTTCAATTGGCAAAATGTGAGCATCCTAAACCAAGCTAAATAATGATGATGATGATGATGATGATGATCATCATCATCATCATCATTATCATAAGGAGTTCAGATAATTAGATAATTAAACACTCAGATAAACCAGCTATCAATATACACAATAGACAAACCATATGTACATAGAACATAGAACAACAGAAGGGATCTTGGAGATCATCTAGTCCAATTCCCTACACAAGCAAGAGAGTCTATACCATTTCAAACAAGTGGCTGTCCAGCCTCTTCTGGAAAATCTCCAATGAAGGGGCACCCACAACTTCTGAAGGCAAGGTATTCCCGTGGTTGATTATTCTCACCATTGGGAAATTTGTTCTTAGTTCTAGGTTACTTCTCTCCTTGATTAGTTTCTGGGTTAGTACAATTTGGAGACACTCAAAAAGGAGAAACAGGGTAACAGTTTTCTTTGCATTTGGATTTGCACTCCCTTTGTTCTTTCTCTACTTGGAAGTGGCAGACAGCTAAGGAAATGATGGAAGAGAAGATGACTTCACCAGAGCAAGATTTAGGATTGTGAGGGAAAGGTGAAATGGTGCAAGCCTATATTATTTGTGAAAGGGGAAGGACAAGGGAGTGCCTATAAGTAAAGTAGGAGGAGTGGGAGCCAGTGGCATAGGTGAATTATCTTTGTCCTTGGGAACACACCAGAACAGACAGCAGAGGGACAGTTTTCTTCATGATCCATTGTTTCTTTTTTGTCCCCTCTCCTGAGAAAAGTGACAAGCAGTTCACAGGGAGGAGGAGGAGGAGGAGGAGGAGGAGGAGGAGGAGGAGGAGGAGGAGACTGCATTGGGGCTTTCCTGAGGATTGTGAAAGGAGGGGAAGTGATGCAAGCCTACATTATATATGGAAAGAAGAATGATCCAAGTACACAGGTTATTTAGTAGAGAGTAAAACTATTAGAAATAATCCTCAGCTTCATGGGTCTACTTTTATGAAAATCTTCAAGTGGTTCATTGTAGAAACTGTAATTTTTCTTTGTTAATATTTTTATCTATTGGTTATTGGTTACATGTAGATATAATATAAATACAAGTAAAATATAAAAGCTTTTATTAACATAATAGTTTGACAATTGAAATAATTCCTCTCTGATGTGGGGTCCCTTTGCAGGATTTTGAAACAGATGTTGGTAATCATCTCTTTGGCAGTTTTTAATCTAGATCCTGTATGAAGCAGGAAGTTGGACATTATGCTCTACTATGATTCTTGATTTGACATTATTAGGATTAAAGTGGGATTTCAATAGAACAAAGAAAGAAAAATAGCTTTATGACCTATTCACTTGAAGAAGCAATATATAGAAAATAATTTCTATTATCGGTAACCAAATATACAGTAAATGCTTGATGGTATTTCAGGAAATACCATATTATATTATACAAAAATTGCAAAAATTCAAATAGTCAATAAAATTCTTTTCCACCTCACTAGAAATGACCTAATCTGAAGGACATACTGTCACTCTGAATAAAACAGCACTTTAAAAAGCAAGAAAACAATATTCTGGGAGTTCATTAATAGGCAATTCTCACTATAATTTAGCATCTTTTGGTATGTTCATTTTTCTGGTGGCTGTGATGATGAGCTCATTGAGAAAGGTCAGACCAAGAAATGGGAAACTGAGAAGATGTGGAATAGAAGCAATTAGAAATAAATTGCATAGTGTGTTATTGCAGGAATCTGAGCATACTAGAAGTCAGAGAGATAACTATGTGAGCTTGCAAAAGAACTCAAGCTAAATTTATAGTCCAGAACAATAAAAAAAGATTGATAAATATATATGTCAACATGCATATTGATACCATTGTATTTCTTAAGAAATATTGTGGAATTCTATTTCACAAAGAAGAATAGATCTCTACAAAGGTGCTATACTTATACATTCAGGTAAACAAGAGGATGGGCTCCAGCACCACTCCAAAAGTTCAGAAGACTAAATTTCAGTCCTGGTGACTGACCCAGTCTGGATCCTGCATTAAACAGACCATTCAACCTAGCAATATTTTTCTTTTGAAAACAAAACAAAGAAGCAAGCAGAAAGAGACAAAACAATACAGAATGAGTGGAAGTCATTTGATTGTCATAAGAATGAAAGAGCCTCAGCTTTCTTGCATATAAAGATGATTGTGACAGTTTCTATTTAAAGTTCTACCCATATTTTGAGGTACAACAATGGGTATTCATTGTTTTGTATATAAAACATAAATTCATTTAACACTTGGTAGATTGGTTTAACCGCCATCCCTCATCGCAGGGGTGCGGAGCTGGTAAGATGGTTCCGCCCCAGGCGCCTGATGGAACCTGAAAGGTTCCTGATGGAGCTTGGGTCATTTCCCGCCTCCTTAGCCCACCATTCATCCGAGGCCCTTGTCGCGGCCTGGGAACAGACTGCGGTGGGGACCCCTGGATTGAATCACGCCTTTGCGGCCTCTGATCCGACGCAGATCCCAGATGGCTCCTTGGTTCACTGTGGAGCTCAGGGAAAAGAAGCATTGGAAGACACCTGGAGAGTGGTTGGAGAGCCACCCGATCCGAGTCTGACTGAACACAACTAAGAACCCATATTAGATCTTACCTTGTGGTGATGGAAGTGGCGAAACCTAACTATTTTGCCACTCTCATTGCATCTGCAGAAAACTGCCCAGTAGCCCTGTTTAGAGGGACCTGCTCCCTGCTTAATCAGGGAGTGAGGGAAGACCCCTTGCAGGGCCGTGCTGAGGATTTTGCACAGTTTCTGCAAGATAAAATCACTCAGATTTGGACTGGGTTGGACTCCGACTAGACAGAGTCTGTTGAAGCGATGGGGGCTAGTCTTGGTGGAGACATCTGGGTTGAGTTTGAGTCTGTTTTGCTGGATGACGTAGATAGGATTATGGGTAGGCTGGGGTCCTCCACATGTTTATTGGACCCTTGTCCCTCCTAGCTAGTTTCGGCAGCCAGAGAAGTGACTGGAGACTGGATCCAGGCTGTTGTCAATGCTTCGCTAAAGGAAGGGGTCTTCCCCGCTGCACTTAAAGAGGCAGTGGTTCGACCCCTCCTTAAGAAGCCTAATCTGGACCCTGATGTTCTTAACAACTACCATCCAGTCTCCAACCTTCGCTTTTTAGCGAAGGTTGTTGAGTCCGTGGTGGTGCAGCAATTCCCTCAATTCCTGGAGGAAACTGACTATCTCGATCCTTACCAATCTGGTTTCAGGCGTGGCCACAGCATGGAAACGGCATTGGTCACCCTAATAAGTGATCTCTGGTGGGCCAGGGATGGGGGTTGTTCCTCCATCCTGGTCCTTCTTGACCTCTCAGCGGCTTTCAATACCATCGACCATGGTATCCCGCTGCAGCGGCTCAGGTTGATGGGGTTAGGAGGCACTGTTCTGCAGTGGTTCTCCTCCTATCTCTTTGGTGGTCTGCAGTCTGTTTGGGCGGGGGATCGGGGATCCTCCCAGAGGCCTCTCACTTGTGGGGTGCCTCAGGGATCGGTTCTCTCCCCTCTGCTCTTTAACATCTACATGAAACTGCTGGGTGAGATCATTTGTGGTTTTGGGGTGAGGTATCATCAATATGCTGATGATACCCAGCTTTACATTTCCACCCCTGACCACCCTACGAATGCCTTTCTGTGATGTCCCACTGCCTGGAAGTGGTGCAGGTTTGGATGGGGAGGAACAGACTTAGACTCAACCCTTCCAAGACTGAGTGGCTGTGGATGCCGGCATACCGGGATCTGGAGGTTCCATCTTTAATGATTGGGGGAGAAATTCTTGCTCCCTCCGATAGAGTCCACAACTTGGGTGTCCTCCTGGATTCTTGGCCGTCCTTAGATGACCATCTGACAGCCGTAACCAGGGGGGCCTTTGCACAGGTGCGTCTTGTGCACCAGTTGCGCCCTTTCCTAGACCGAGATGCCCTCGCCACAGTCACTCACACCCTCGTTACCTCTAGGTTGGACTACTGTAACACCCTCTACATGGGGCTGGCCTTGGGATGCGTCCAGAGGCTTCAGCTAGTCCAGAACGCAGCCACACGGGTGGTTAGGGGGGCGTCTAGATACTCCTGTGTAACACCTCTCCTGCGTGAGCTGCACTGGCTGCTGGTGGTGCTCTGGATACATTTCAAGGTGCTGGTGCTTACCTATAAAGCCCTTCATGGCTTAGGCCCGGGCTACTTGCAGGACCATCTCCAGCCGCTCTCCCATCGTCCTGTGCGCTCTCACAGAGTTGGCCTCCTCAGGGTGTTGTCGGCCAAACAATGTCGGCTGACAGCCCCCAGGATGAGAGCATTCTCTGTGGGAGCCCCGACCCTCTGGAATGGATTGCCCACTGAGCTCAGGACAGCCCCTGACCTTCTTTCCTTCCGTCACGAGCTGAAGACGTGGCTCTTTCGTCAACTAAGCTGATCTGTTTGGGGGTACACTGTGATAATTTTAATCTGTTTTAATTGGGTTGCCAATTTTATTTTTTTTTCTCTATTGTGATTTGTATTGAAGTAGTCATTTTGTAAGCCACCTTGAGTCCCCAGGGAGAAAGGCGGCATATAAATCGCAATAATAAATAAATAATAAATATACTTACTGTACTGTTTCTGCTGAATTTTAAGAATATTACAGTTTTAATATCTAGTCCTGCTTTTGGCATGAAAACTGGCTGAGTGACTTTAAGACAGTCACAATCACTCTTTCTCAGCCCAACCACTTCACGGGGTGTTGTTATAGGTAAACAGTTGGAGAATGGAGTGTTAGATATGTTCACTGTCTTTAGTCATGTGTGTGTGTGTAAAATGATAACAAGACATTTTTTTTAAAAAAAAATACACATTAAATTAGAATCTATTTTACTGTAGCCTAATCTAATTTTTGTATGCCCTTTAGCACATTCAAGCACAGTGAATAGAACCTGACCTTCTGCTATATAATATGTTTTCAAATACTGAATTTGAAGGCTGCTGTCTTGTTAGTCAGTTTTCAATCTGTACTGGCTTCCTTACAAAAAAAAAATGAATATTTCAAAAATTGAATTTGATGTACTGTACCAAGAGAAAATATTCTAGAATATTTTGCAGAACTAGAAATCAACAATTTGTTTGAGTTTCAGTGTCATAGGAACTATTAGTACCACTTTATAATGCTTTGGTAAAACTAAACTTGGAATATTGCATCCAGTTTTGGTCCCATAATATAAAGATGTTGAGACTCTAGAAAGAGTGCAAAGAGGAGCCTGAGTGGTGTAGGAGGCTAATGCCTTCTATTAAGGCAGCATTTAACATCCAGGTACCTGCAATTACTGTGAGTTCAATTCTCACCAGGCTCAAGGTTGACTCAACCTTCCATCCTTTCTAAGGTGGGTAGAATGAGGACCCGGTTTGTGGGGGCAATAAGCTGACTTTGTATAAAATATACAAAAGTATGAAGGCTATTGCTTAACGCATTGTAAGCTGCCCTGAGTCTCGAGAGAAGAGCAGGATATAAATATTTTTTTTAAAAAAAGAGCAACAAAGATGATTAGGAGAGTGAAGGCTAAAACATGTGAAGAATGATTGCAGGAATTGGGCATATCTAGTTTAATGAAAAGAAGGACTAGGTGTGACATGATAACGGTGTTCTAATATCTGAGCAGCTGTCAGAAAGAAGATGGAATCAACCTATTTTCCAAAGCACATAAAGGCAGGACTAGAAGCAATGAATGGAAACTAATCAAGGAGATAATTAATCTAGGACTAAGAGACAGTTAGAACAATTAATTAGTGCAATGACTTTCCTCCAGAAGTTGTGAGTGCTCCAAAACTGGAGTTTTTAAAGAAGAGATTGGACAATGATTTCTCTGGAATGCTATAGGGTTTTCTGCTTGACCAAGGGATTGGACTACAAGGTCCCTTTCCCAAATATTCTCAACATTTTGATTATTTCATCAGTACACACGTCATTTCAAAACATTTTAGGTTTATCAAGATTTTATTTTATATGATTTAGACAATTATTTTTATGAGAATATCAGAAAGATCTATTATTATAGAACTTTCATGAATCTCACTGTTGTATAAGATATGTTATATCATAGACTTGCTGTGCCTGATGAAGTTTTAAACAGGTTATTTGCAATGATCTGTGGGTTTTGTACTTTTCTTTGTCTTCAAGCTAATTTATTGGTCTGTTAAGACACTGAAGCTGAAAAGAAGCTGAATATTTCAACAAGATGACATTATTCCCAAACATACCTCCAAATCAGTCATAAAGTACTTACAGGGAAAAAAATATAAGTATTTTATAATGGCTTTCACAGACTATAGATTTAAACATCATTGAAAATCTTTTGGGGACAATCTTGAAATTTAATGCATGCAAAGATATAGGAATAGCTTTAATCTAAAAGAGTTTTGCAAGGAAGAGCAGAAAAAAATCAAAAGGAAGAATAAAAAGATTCTTAGCTGAGTGTAGAAAACATTTGGAAGATGTTCTCACTGCTTAAGATGTTATAGAGTCCCCAAACACCTGCACCATGTTTACTATTTTCTGCTTTTCAGTCTGTAAACAACTGCACGAAAGTGTAAGTATGTATTTAAATGTACCAAATTATATTCTCTTTAACTTCATTTAATGTAGAGATTGTCAGCTTTTGATCACTTAGGAATCATTATCACTGGAACATACAGTTAATCCAAAAATGCCTTTACTTTGCCCATGACTATCACTCAAAAAGAATAGGCACCTTGTGACATTCCAGATGTCCCTACCTTTAATTACTGGCACCACTATGAAACATGGTCAGTGATGAGGGATAATGGGAATTAGAGTTCAACAAAATCTGGAGTTACACAGGTGGTCCACTCTTGCATTGCAACACTTCAAGCTGATATGTTGAAGCTATGTTTGAGAAAGTAAAACTTCTGATTATCTGACTAAATGCCTTGAAACTTTATGGCTTTAAACAGGGGGAAAAAACAAAACAGAAGCATGGGCTTATGGAAGTGCAATCATAACTGTTTGGCTAATGTATAAACATAAAGCAAATTGCAATCCACATTTAATTAACTAAATCTGAATAGGATCAGTAGCAGTTGTTATTTAACATAGTTTTCCTTTGATTCTAAAGTGTAAAAGAACAGATTTCCTAATGACTCCTTGGGGAAAGTGGCATAGTTAATAATACTCTGTGCAGAACCATAGCTTTCTATGTCTTCGGATATTATAAATTATAGTACAGTCTTGCTAATTATTGATTTAATTGTTACTTATTGTTCTTAATAGACCAGACAATGGTTATTTTAATTTGATGACAAGTCTAAAAGAAACTTTTGAAAAATATTTTTAACATTATCCTTTACAGCACAGTATCAATGCAAATGAAGCAGATGCTTTCAATACACATTCACAGATTCCACTATGAGGGTCTGACTTTTTAAAACAAAACACAGTGCCAAGAAAACAAAAAACAAACATTGACAACTGCAAGGAAAGTTATGTAAAACACAAACAACAACAGCAACGGGAAAAAAAACCTGCAAAGTTTTTCTATTTGATTTTACTGGATTTAGTAAAACAACTCAGTATTAGAACACATAAGGTTTAGCACCAAATAACACTTCATTATTGCAGGTGTTATTCCTGCATAGTATGAGATTCACAACATGAATTCTTTTAAAAATATGTTAATATTTTTCTTGAGGAACATAAAAAGTGGTACCATATTTTCTCACAATATTCTTTAATAATATTCAAGGATGATTTTGTTGTTATTTCAGGACAATTGCAATTTGATCTGGTGTTGGGGTATAGTGCATCACTTTCATAGCATGGATGGATCAGTCCTTGCTTATCCTGAGATTTACAGTGTGTGTTTTCCACAAACTGGTCTCTGGATCCCAGCACCTAATTGACACAATCACATTTCATAAGGAGCTTAAGTATTGTCTCTGAGGTTCTGATGCATAATCAAGATAGGGTGTTAACTATCACTTGGAATGGGAGTACACAGGCACATATGGATCAAACCATGACTCAGTATATTCTCTCTGCACACAAACTTGGGTGGGTCCCCAATCTATAAAGATCTCTGAAGAATGAAGCAGAAGAAGAGATATATAGAATACTAGTGGAGAAAGACAAAGACCAATTCTGAATTAATATAGGTAAGAGTATTTCTTCTTATTTCCTTATGGTGATAAAGGTTGAAAAGTTATTTGCTCTTATGGTGTCTTCTTAATCAGCAATATTTTTGGATCCTTCCTAAATAGGGATAAATCAGAGAAATCCTGGCAGGATTACTGTGAGAAATATTATCAGCACTTGGTAAATAAAGTTGTTAGATTTCACCTTTGAGTTGACTGAAAAACCATTTTGTGCTGTTATGGAGAAGTTCAGAATAACTGAGTTGGAAGGGATTGTGTAGATCGTCTAGCCAAACCCCTGCTCAAGCAGGAAACTTTACACCCAACCTCTTCTTAAAAACCTCCAAACGTCTTAACTCTGAAGGAGTGGAAAGGGTCCTTAATACTTTTGGTTCAGCTATTTGTGTTTTAGAATCATTCACCTCCTGGTTGGTTAAACATTATGGGGGAAAGAGCATGTAGATGTAATCTATGTTGTAGTCAATCTTTATTTGAAATTGATTTGTAGTTTTGTAAACTCTAAGGGAGGAGAATATCTTCTCACTCCTTAAGAAGCTATTACTGGAGCCTACAGTTGTGGACAATTTCCACCATTTTCAACCTTTCCTTTTGGGAGATTTTCTTTTTTTAGAAAGGTGTGGAATTGCAGTTCCAAAGGCTCCCTGAGAGATTATCTTAACCATTGCAGGTGGAATGTAAACCAGGATATAAATTGAAACAACTTTAATTATACTTACTGACAACCTATGAAAGGCTAAGAAGGTGGTAATGCCCTTCACAATAGAGCAGTAACTTTCTGTACTATCAGCTATGGTCACCCTTCTGGTTGTTTTCTCCCTTCCTTCAGGGCTAGTTCCAGTATATATATGTACCTGGCTGAACAAGCAAAGGTGTTGAGGTTTTATCTTACTGTTTTAAAGCTATGTGGTCTGCATGGGGATTAAAAGCTACAGTTCAACTTTGCCAAACCTGAGTGGCTCTGGAATTTGGACTGCTGAAATCCAAGACCAGGAATTGTTTCATCTTTGCTTCTGAATGCAGCTACACTCCCCTACTTAGATCGAATACACAATCTTCATGTCCTATTGCCTTCTTAACTACTTGCTTGATGAGCTGGCAAAGCTGTGGCTAGGAATGTATTTCTTTACCTTGCACAACTTTTGCACTAATTGCTGAACTGGGAGGCCCTGTTCACCGTCACTGACATTATACTCGCCTCTCAGCTGATTCTACATAGTGCTGCCATTGATAACACCCACAAGCTAAAATTAATCCAAATTGCAGTTGTATGGGTAGTTATGGTTGTGTAAGGTATATCCTTATAGCACCACTAGTTTGTGAGCTGCACTGAACAGGAAATAAGGAAGATGGCTTTGAGAGGATATGTGAGAACAGTTATCTAAGCAAAAAGATCAAAAACACTTTTTTGTTTGTTGTTAAGTCTGTAACTACAATAAAACATTCAGAAGTAGCTCAGGCAGAACTCTCCCTAATTCTCAGGATTCTGAGAGGAGGAGATTCAGCACTATCAGATTTGCAATGTTCTATTATTACATCCATTTTCAACAAAAGTAGTTTTAGCCTTCCTGTGCAATTTATTTTCTGGTCTGATCTACCTACAGTATAGTAACTAAAAGACCTACAGTATAGACCTACAGTATAGTAACTAGAAACTGGTTTCCTATCAGGTTGCAGGAATAACTCAAGGTGCTGGTTGGTTGGGAGGTTGGTTTATTTATTACATAAATGTGGCCATCTTACATATATACATACATACCAGGGGTGAAATGCTCCCAGTTCAGACCGGATCGGGAGATCCGTTAGTGATGGTGGTGGGTAGTTTGGAGAACCGGTAGCAAAAATCCCTGCCACCCCCCATGCCCACCCAATTGCCCGGTCCCCACTTGCCTACTTGGCAGTTTGCTGCTTCTTTCGGGCTCGCTCACTTTTCCTGCCTTGCTTCGGCTGCTGCAATCCATTGCATCCGCTAGCAACTCAATCTGTCTGCCTACAATCAATGCAATCGGTGAGCAGTTCAATCTGCCTGCCTGCCTGCCTTGTGCCTTCAATTTGGTAAGTAACTGGCAGCTTTTTAAAAAATAGTTAATTGGGGGGGTGTTTAGGAGTTTTATTTTTTTTAGACATTGCAATTTAAAGTTAAGGAAGTTTTAAATTTAGCTGCTTTTATCTAAAAATATAAATAAAATAAAGTAATAAAATAAAATATTTGTGCAGCTTTCTGAGATTTGGTGTGTTTCTGTAGTGTTTCATTCTAACTACACAAACACACAAAATCTCACAAAGCTGTATGTGGCATGTTGTGTGGAAAAAGTGTAAAAGTTGGTTTTTGAGCTGTTTGTGCTTCTGTGAGATTCTGCTTGTTGCAGGAGCCATTTTGGGTGACGTGCAGCTGCTTTTACATTGTGTGTGAGTCAGTTGTGTTGTGTTGTATGTGTGTAAAGTGTGAAAGTGGTTTTTGGTATCTCTTATTGTTTTGTGTATTTTGTGTATTATTTTTATTATTTATTATTATTGGCCATTCCTACCTGGTCACCTGACCACCAAGCCATGCCCACCAGGTCACCTGACCACCAAGCCACGCCCACCAATTAAGCCACACCCACAGAACCGGTAGGGAATTTTTTTAGATTTCACCCTGATACATACATACAAACATACCTACATTTCTGGCTCTATGATATTAACCAATTAGATTAATTGGTCAATTATTGTTATGTTCAAATACAAGAACCTAGTGAATCCATGTTCAGTTGTTTGTAATCTGCCAAGAGGTATACCAGAAAGCAGTTCATTTTGCCTCAAAAGACGCCAACCATAGCTGCTGACAAAATCTCTGGAACCAGAGAACTAGACCATGACTATTCAGCCTAAAAGCTTGTCACAGCTTTTTTGGCCTTCATTTGTCAGTTCTAAACTTTTTTCTTAAGAGAATAAAGTCAGCTGTATTTCACTTTTCATGGAATGTTTCTACACATTCAACACAGAGAGAAGCTGACAATCAGTACTACATAGAGAATATTGTTCTTCCATGCATGCTATATTGTCTTAAAGAGTCAGATTGGATGGCGGTTAAAATACCAGGCTATAAAGTGGGAGAATGTGAGTTCTAGTTCTGTCTTAACCACAAAACAAGCTGGGTGACTGGATCAGCCATTTTTTATCAGTCCTAGAAAGAAGACAAATCGAAAACTCTCCTAAAAATATTGCCAAGAAAATTGCAGGGACTAAGGGAATTGCAGGGAAAATTGCCTGGAGTTAAGTTTTAAAAGCACAAAAATATATGAAAACATTACCCTACCAATAATACATTTTTAATGTTATTTGTGGACATACTAATAGAAGAAGCAGAATGTTCATATACTGGTTTTTTGTGTTTTTTTTTTAAGATTATACAATTAGTTTCTATTTCTAACCTAACAGAAAATAAGAGAACAATCAACACTTCAACAGTTTGGCCAGTGTTTCAGATCCTTGGCTATTTTCAGATGTCCAATTATCAATTTACCAAGAGGACTAGATTCTAAAACATGCCACATTACTTCAAGTAGTAATGACTCATCATATAAAAAAACAGTTAAGTAAGTGGTAAGTAGTTGCCCCTATCCTCCTGTCTTTCTCCAAAATGAATTAATTCATATAAAATATGTGTTCATAAAAAGGACTTCTACAGGCTTAAATATCAATAATTAATTTAGAATTATTTTGTTTCTTGGAATGTGTCAACAGCTGCTGTCTCCTAACCAGATATTGCTTTAAAATAATGGCTAAGACACAAAATGCATAATAGGCAACCTTTATCAGTATGTGGAATTATTATCAAAATCAAAAGATTTACCTGTTCTAGCATTTCCATGAGTTCCCAAATGATAGGTGGGACATGTATCTAATAAATAAATAAATTTAACCAAAACATTACCCAGACAGAATGCAGCATGTTAACTTAGTCTTTCTCCATAAGCAACCTCTCATGTCAAGGTTAGAGCACTTATTTAAAAGTCACATGCTTAGGCTGAAATAAGCAGCTGGAGAACAAACATGCTGGATAAGTTTTAAACTAGGTTGAAGCTAAATAAATAAGTGCCTTTTCACTATTCCATAGTCAAAGTTGTTTTTTCTTAAAAAAAAAAAATGAAGTGGAAGAGGAATGATGTCACTGTTGAAATGAAAATGTATTGCTTCACACCAGAGGTGGGTTCTACTTACCTTTATTACCGGTTTGCAGCGGGACCGCGCGCATACGCAGAAGCATTTTGATGCCGTTGGGGTTAGTGGGCGGAGTCTTCCACCGGTTTTACTACCGGTTCTATAGAACCGGTGTGAACTGGGGGCAACCCACCACTGCTTCACACTGACGTTACAAACATAATGTTCAGCATAATGTTCACTTAGGAATATTATAAGCTGCAGTTCTATGAGTTTGTATCCCTTCAAAGGCATCAAAAATGATTAAAACATAAGAAAGCCAAACTATTCAGAGGCCTCTGAATTGTTTGGATTTGTTATGTTTTAATCATTTTTGATGCCTTTGTAGAGATATATATGTAGGGAAATATATTTATATAAAATACTTCGGTAGCGAAAGAGAAAATATCCAGTTTCTCCTTCAAAATTTGATCTCTCTCTCTCTCTCTCTCTCTCTCTCTCTCTCTCTCTTTCTCTCTCTCTCTCTCTCTGTGTGTGTGTGCATATGTATGTGCACACACTCCCTTGGAGGCTTAGACTCAGTCTTGATGCCTGGCAACTGCTTGGACTAGTCCACATAGTTTTCATGGCAAGGTTTCAGAGCCTTTGGAAGAAGTAGCTTTCCTATGGCTGAGAGAAACTGACTGGCCCAAGGTCAGCCAACTTACTTCACGCCTAAGGTGGAACTGGAACCTATCCCAATTTCTAGCCTGATGCCTTAACCGTTACATCAAAATGACTGTCTTCAAATGATTAGTACTAGAATAATAGCTATTTCATGTTTCTGATATGTAATACCAGTGCCTTTTTAAAATTGACCTTTATTCTTTAGATGCTTGAAAATATTTTATGGACTTTTTTTAACATTAATCTTTTATTGTCTAAGATAAATGAATTTTGGCATATGTGTGAATTGTTCTTTTTTTTTGCTTTTAAAATAGATTTACAACACTTGGACACATTAACAAGCATATAATTTTTAAGCCACACAATAAATGAGCAATCAGCTCTGACACAAACCAGATAGAGAACAAGCTCTTCAGCTTTTCAGCATTGGGGAAATTGAAACACATACATGCACACACTCAATTCCAGCCTGATTGTTGCTGGCATAATAAATCCTAGTGTTAGTTTAGCAAAGCATTGAAAGTCCATTCAAATTTGGACAAGAATATTGAAAACCTGCTCATTTCTTTTTAAAAAAGGAAGGAGGCACTATGACTCCAACAGAGAATAAAATATTCACTAAATTCAGTGCTTTCTAAATCATACTCAGGTAAATGATTTTAAATCCTTTCATTATATTCACATTCTTTCACCATTTGCTCAGCTATTCAAATTGTTACAAATAAAAGATATTGGATAAGTGTCACTCAAGAAAATTGCAATAAGCATGATAGGTACATGCAGGTCAATAAAGGCCAAAGTAAACTCAGATATATTTTTTTTCCTACAAGGCACTTTGCTGCTGTAACCCACAATTCTGCTACAATATACCCTAGGTATGAACTGCGTCATGTAAAAGAACCAAGTTAATAGATAATTAATAATAGTTAAGATAGATAAAACTACAAATCTATGTGAATTTTAGATTGAGTTGGAGGAGACATAATTCTGACTGGATATAGCATAGGTTATTTCTCACTAAGTTACCTCCTAAGATTTCTAGCAGATAATAACATTTTCACTAATATTATATAGGAAAGCACGTTACTATTTCCATAGTTATCTTATATACTACATCTTAAAACAAGTGAATATGTGCCAAATTAACAGTCACAAACACAGTATTGTTTACAGAATATGGGTGGGTTGGAAGTAACAAGGTTATGGCTTGTTTCTTTGTGCTGTTTTCTCTTTCCCTGCATATTTTTCATTCTATTTCACTGTACCAGGCTGCTTATATTGTTCCTATTAACAAATTAGCATATTGTATTGCTAGCACAGTATAATTCTTGTACAACTGAATCTTGCCAGTGACAAAGGGGTCCTTCCCAAAAGAGACCCAGCTAATCTTCTCAGCCTTCAAGGAATTCCAATGGGTCCTTTACAGGAAGCAAAGCTATAAGGTCAAGTCAATAGTCATTTTTCTGCCCAGAGCCCAAGCTGTTTGAATGTGCCGTTCTTATTCTTATACCCCAAGAGAAGCCAAGCTTGTCAACACTGAAGTCAACACATCTGGCATCACAAAAATCCTTACAATAGGTTACATTACCACTTCAGGGAAAGTCAGTGGTCCTTCTTCAGTATCATGACAAGCTTATCAATCCAGAAAAGCAACAGAGAAATAAGAATTTTGTCCTTAAAATTATAATTAAGCATTTTAAAATAGTTTTCATAATGAAATAGAATCTTGTTTTCTCATTTATTCAGTCAACACATCCATAGGTCACTTGATAGACAATTTTGAAGCTGCAGGAATATATTTTAATTTATCATGTTGTTGTTGCCCTAAAAGGTCATATTTCAACTATTTTGCCAATAAAGCATTTATAAAGAATCTATTATAAATGTGACTGAGTTCATTCTTTCTAACCATGTCACTTATCCAAAGATTTGAAATTTTTCTACAGCATATTGTCAATTTTTTTAAAAAAAACCCGAAACCCATAACTTCAAACAGTTCAAATTGAATTGATTTATACTTGGATCACATTCATATTGAATTTTCAATTTGATTATATCACAACATATTTTCTCAGGATTAACATACTCATATGCATGTGCCATTTCAATTTGGTGTTAATTCCAAGAAACATATGATCTTTTTAAGTGCAGACACAATAAGGCTCAAGGAAAGGCTCTTTAATTGTTGTTGTTCTTTACCATATTAGACATCTGAAAGTTTGAACAGCTTTAATGTTTTAGGTAGTCACTTTAGACCTATGTTTGACTCATAAAGCCATCTATCTGGAGGCCTAGATAGTAGCTCAGATAATAAAAAAATAAATTGAAACTTACTCTTCAGTAATCTGGAGCAAGTATGTAAATTCTGGGTAGGTAAACTATCTCTAAAGAGAATAAGTCCATATTAGCATGATTATTATTTCCTAAAAAATCCTTTCGGTCAGATAATAGTATTACTTTTTCTATGAAATAGAAAATTGGGAGGCTATATTCTTATTACCATTAATATTTCATTTTATACAAATGAAGCAGATTTAAGGACATACTGCTAATTAAAAAAATAATTAATGTCCTTTAAAAAAACAGTATGTTAATTAAATACAGGATTTCTTTTCCATATCTTCTTTTTAACATATTATGCTGTTTTGTTGCCAAATATTCTTTTTAAATTCATGTATTCATATTAACAACATGAATATAATTTACTAATATTTTAATGATGCTACAAGAAACATAAAATGTAAATAGAATGTTAGTTAAGTTTGACAATTTTAAAATACCTGAAGACCTAAAATAAAAATAAAAAACCCCACCCCAAAGCTATAGAACAATAACATGTGCAAAGTCAGCCATTCCTATATTTTATTTCAATAGCTAATTAGCCCACACTGGGTGAAAAAAAGAGACACAGAGAATTCAAACTTAGTTCAGAGAACTAAGATAATAATTTATCTGGTTCAGAGAAATTTGGAGACAATGTTGTATTAGTGAATAAGCATATATAATTTAAATATTAAATGCGTATGTATTCACTTCATTTATCTTTGTTATATCTCAACTGTATTAGAATTAAATTTCATAATGTTAAAAAAAGATCAGAACATTTGTTCCTGTGCACATTAGTCCATAACAGAAGCAGTCTTATTCAAACACAACTATTTTGAAGCTTCTATATATTGATTCTATCTTAATTCTCAGTTTAAATGGGAACTACAGATAATTCCATTTCTTTACTTTTGCCTTGACAATTAAACATTCATAAATTGGAGTATTTAAAGATAAGGGTTTACTTTACAATCAAAGTGTTTCAAATTCTAATACAAAAGTTAGCATCTGGAAGAAAGCTGAAGGAAAAACACCATCTCAAACACAATTGCCAGCACATTCTTTTCATGAATTTTCACAGTTATGCTGCTATTATTTTGAACATTTTGTTTTATATAAAGAATAAAGATTTCAAAGATAAATTCAGTTGTGCCCACTCCTGGATCTGCAGGTCCAGTCATTCATTATCTTTTAACCTCCAGTTTGGGACTACTGCAAGGAGCTGTACATGAGGCAACAATTGAGTGGCATCTGAAAACTTAACTGGTACAGAATGCAGTGGTGCTAGCAGCTACGTGCACTCCTAGAACAGTGAAAGTTACATCTCTGTTTCATGACCTGCACTTGTTGCCAGGTTGCTTCCAGGTCCAATTCAAGTTATGGTTTTAAGTTTAAAAGCTTTTCATGGCATGACACCAGGTTATCTGAGGGACCAGTTTTACCTAGTTACATCAGTCCACCTCATTAATATCTTACAGATAAGGCATGCTAGAGATTTCATCAGGCAGGATTTTACGTTTGGTGGGTGTCAGGAAATGTGCATTCTCGGCTGTGGCATCTTCTTATGGAACACTTTTTCCCTGAAATGGGGATTGGCACATTCTATATGACATTCCATAAGATCCTCAAGATCTGCTTATGTGATCAGGCCTGGGGCCTGGGGCTCCCATGGAAGAGAAATATATAGTTACTGATTGCCAGTGGTGGGATTCAAATATTTTTACTACTGGTTCTTGGGCATTGCTTGGTGGAGTCATGTAACTGAGTGGGCATGGCCAACTTGACATCACTCATGGCAAGGTGGGGTAGCACCTTGCCATGAGTGACATCGAGTTGGCCATGCCCACTCAGTCACATGACTGATGCTGCAGAGACAGGGTAATTTCCTACTGTTAGGTGTTAATGCCTGATCTGTGGGCTCAGTGTTGTAAGGGTTAACTACCCAGGGACCACCTCACCCATTGACCACTCCTTACCTTCTGCTCCGCCTCCTGGGTACTTAAGGGTCCACCATGCGGTCCAGAGGGCAGTTGAGCCTTTGACCTACAAAGAAAAGACATAAATGAATAAATAACAATTATCATCATACTCTCTCGTATGTTTGATTTATTGGGCTCGATCCTTGAACAATCCTTACACCTACGTACCTCCCACCCGCCGCCTTTGGGTTGACAAAATAAAAGCCTGCCTACTGAGCCTGCCTGCTGAGCCTGCCTGCTGAGCAGCCCAGACTGGAAAATGCATGGCTGGGACGGAGGAGTGGTCCTCGTTAACAAGCTCCAAACTGTAGCTGCAAGCCTGGATTTTGTTTTGAGGTGGGATTTTTTTTCCCAGAAGCCCCTCAGAGATGCACTATTTTTTTATGGAACAATTTCTGTGTCACCAAATCTTACTGTACCTCATTGTTGCAGCACTGCTTGTTGCTGCTGTGGGCGCTACTGCGGGCGTCGGGGCTTTCCAAGTAAAGAACCACACCAGCTCAGGGCGACTGTGAGGAGCAAGAGGGAAAGCCAAGGCGCTCACCCCATAGTAGTCAATTTCTCTCACTCTCACTCCCGTGCATGCTTTCCTGCTCTGATTTGCTCCTGATGTGCACAAGGAGTGTAAAGGGAGGCAGACACTGTGCAGCTGTATTTTAAAAGTCAGAGAACTTTGCCCAAGACTTCTTGTGTATTCAGGGCCTATACCTCTCCCAACAATGGGAGCACGACTCACAGGCTTACTTACCCAGGCAGGCAGATCATGGATGCTCATTTGGGGCACAGGCACCATGTGGGAAGGCAGTTTAGGCATGCAAGTCACAGAGCAGAGACTGTGCACAAGTGAGGACCCACACAGTGTGCTATGCCAGGAAGTGAGGAGTGACAGGGCAGGGCAGGGCAGGGCAGGGCAGGGCAGGGCAGGGCAGGGAGGTGGGGTGAGCGAGCGCATGAGCGAGCGAGTGCGTGAGCGGGCAAAGCAAATGGGCAGGTGAGGGAGGGAGGGGGAAGGTCCAGCTAGAGGTGGTATTTGTTGGTTCTCCGAACTAGTTAAATATTCCACTACCAGTTCACCTGAACCAGCTGAATGCTGATTGCCTATATTTTCTGTCAAATTAGAAATTATTTATTGGAGCATATATGGCACTCTAAGGCAACAAGCCACTGCATTGTTAGAGTAAGAACACTGAAATACTAAAACAATATAGCAAAATAATAGAACCATATTACCAAAGATAGTTTAGAGAGGATTGCAAAAAGAACTAGGGCAAAACAAAACCTTCTCTCTTAAAAAATCAGTTTTTTACAACTCTTCCCCCACCACAACAAAGTATAGGCTAGTCTGGCTAGGGAAGTTAAATGATTCCAAAGAAAAATATATATTTTCTTTCACACTAAATTTCTGAAAGAAAAAAGAAAAATTTCTAGAAGGCCCTCTGAATTGCACTAATTTATTAAATTTATAAACTGTTCATCTCAAAGAAAGGTCACTCTGGAATGGCATACTATAATCAATAACAAGACATATATTAAAAACATTTTATATACGTTATATAATACATATTTAAATTGGACAATGTGTCCCTGAAAAACTCACATGACACCTACACTGTTGTTTACTTTAAGCACTGGGAAACAACTTTTATATTTCATGAAATACGTTTTTATATTTTTAAAATATTTTTATTTTATTTATTTTATTTTTAATGTATTTAAATTTAATAATTTAAATTTAATGTTTAATAATTTAATGTTTAAATTATTTTTAAGTTTTAATGTTCTGTTGATTATTTCTGTTGTTGCATTTCTATTTCACAACTTTATTGTACTCTGTTTTCAACTTTTTATGTAATGTTTTTGATAAAGAGCTTTTAAGAAACATTGAAAACAAGTAAATGAAGGAACAAAGAAGAGCAATAAGTATATTGTCTGCAAGTTGAATTACATTAATTGATTGAAATGATCCATGTGGTCTTCCCAAAGGGATTTTTGCCCCTGATCTGCTTTGAGAAATAACTTCATAACAGTACAGGGCTTCAATCCATGGGTAAAGCTGACTAGTTGAATGATGAGGCAAAGTTAATGAACAAGAAATATATACCACTATCTCAAACAGAAGACTCCTACACTTTTCTTTTGAGTAATAAAAGGAAAATTAGGTGATTATGATTCATTATAGCAAACCATTTCTTCTTTCAAAACTCTGTTCTTACTACATCAAAAAGATGAAGAGATTGTTCTTATAACTTTCTGCAGGTATTTACAGGACAAAATCTAATTGACAATTTAAGTTTGATCACAACCTTTTTAATTAGGAACATATTGCATCTGCTTAACATTGCTAGTGTTTGGGTGTAAAAGATTTTCAGTGTCAATTAATCTCATAATATCCCTAAGCAAGCCGGATTTGTTGAAGAAGATGGAAATTGGCTGATGAATGTATTGGTCACTTCAGAGGCATGTTCAAATCTATCTTCTTGCTGTCTTAATGAATATGGAAACCTGCCCAGTGTGTGATTGGATTTTAATGACTACAAGGTCAGGGACTTTGCAAGGTGTGAATCTGCTTTCAAGGTCGCTGTGGCAAGCAGCTCATGGATCTGAAAATAAACAAGGAGCTATCAGGCATATTAGATTTTTTTGTACAAAAGCCCATGGGATGAAGAGGTTAACAGGTGATTGCATTGTAACTTGTTTTGAAACTCAAAATGAGCTCTAAAGGTACGTGCATTATCCTTCATTATACCTTGCATGATAAATTGTGGTAATTTAAAATGCAAGCAATGTTTGATTATAATAGCACCTTAGCTTATAGCAAGTGAGCATTTATCACTAGGAAAGCCAGTCCAGTAGAAACACAGTCCTCTACAAGTTTACTCAAAAGTAAGAGTTCTTGAATTTAGTGGATTTACTTGCCAGTAAGAGATGTATATAATTGTAACACGTGTGTGCTTATTTTATGCACACATATTTTATGAGTGAGTATGTATGTATGTATGTATGTATGTATGTATGCATGCATGCATGTATGTTGTTTTGTTATACCCTTGAAGTAACAAGTAAAATTATCAGATAAAACTGCCTACGATTGGGAAGAACATATCCGCCCCAGCAGATAACCTAAGCTGGAAATTATTCACAGAAATGCAGGTCATGTGCATTGCTACTCTAAATTAATTTGATTTGTGAAGAAATAATTCAAGTTGCTGGAAAAGAATAATAGGAAATGAGTTCAGAAATATTAAGAAAAAAATATTAATAGCTTGTCAGGAGGAGTATGAATTATTGTGGAACAATGAACAGATTGCTTCTGGAGGGAAAAAAAGAACTGCAAATGAAAGTATATGGAGAAAGATTAAAACAAATCCAATTTTCTGAATTATATATAAAAACTGTATTCCTAACTCTGGAGTTAAGGCAGAAGAAAGATGTCTTGATTTTGCCTTACACAATAATGTAGTATTAGAATAAAATTTGCATTGCAATTATATGTTTATAAAGTTCAAAGAAAGATGTTTTGGGCTCCTGGTCCATATCTATGCAATTTTCTTAAAAAGAGAAAATGTTGTTATTCTGTTTTGGATGGTTCCCCCTCCCCACTCAACTTTCCAAGATATGTTTGAGCCTTAGAATTCACTTACTTCTCATTTAAGTATTAATCAAGTCTGATCCAATTTGAGTTCATAGTCCAAACAAGATTATCCAGGTTCTGCCACTTACCAAACCCATTACTGTCAATGAGAAAAGCAAAGCCATCCTAAACTCCAAATGTACTAGTTGGGCTAATTAAAACATTGAAGAGATCCACTCTCACTTATTGAATTCTTATTGAAGCCAAAGAGAATTCTGTAAAATCTTAAATCAAGCGCACAGGGAATTTACAGAATAGATGGTCAAATGTCAGACACAGTTCTGGGTAATATCTGGACTTCTATGTACTGCTTCTGAAACCATTCCAAACAGGAGAAAACAGATTCAAGGAAAGCATAAAACTATTTCCAATCTGCTGATTTTTGATGACTGGAATTAGTAGTTTTAAACATCATTGTAACATTATGTGGCAACTGAGTCCTCATGTAATCTCCCACATAAGTAAGTTGGTAGATAATAAACTTTACCTACAAGCAGACATTTTCAAGTGAGGAAAAATGGGATAGTGGAAATTGATGGGTTGACAAGAAAACAGAAGAAGCTGACTAGACTCTGATATAACTTTGTGAATGAACAGAGCTGATAATTGGTAAGCCAAGTTATATTATAAATAGTTTGAACTCATATATATATATTTATTCCAGGGAAAAATGAGGAATAGCTCCGGAACTTAAAATTTTAAAAGAATTAAAATTTTATTTTACTAAGCTTTCGTCAGCGATCTGCTGACATCGTCCCAGTATTAAATTACAATTACAGAGATCTTTGCCTTTACATGCCATTAATCAATTTAGCTCTTTCCCGTGTAATAGGCCCTTCCAGCCATCTCCCACTTGTAATCAGCTGTATTGTTTTTGCTGTCATCATGCTGGATGATGGAGGCTTGATTCCTACTGTTTCCTCCCTCCTAGCTTGCTTATCAGTGGGGGATGATGTTAGCCTGTCAGCCATTGCAATTTGCTGCCTTATCCGTGACCTCATGGTCGGCCAGGTTCGTTTCTCATTAATCCTATCTGTTATAGTTTGAGACAGCCCTGCCGGGTTGCTCTGTGTTTGGTCAGGACTAACTATGCCTTCACAGGCTGAGTCTGCATGCCCAGAGGTGGGGGGGGGGGAGCAACCTGGCAGGGCTGTCTCAAACTATATTTACATTTGATGGCCTCTCTTACATTACAATATTTAATATCCACATGCTTGTTTCTATTCTTTACTCTGTCATCTGTTGCCATTTTAATACAAGCAGCATTATGCTCAAATGTTGTTACAGCTTCATTTACTTTTACTTTTAAATCCTTTAACAACTGTACATACCAAGTTATCTCTGACCAAAGCTCAGACAGAGTGATAAATTCTGTCTCTGCCATAGAAATGGCTACAGCTGTTTGTTTTCTGGACTTCTAATCAATTAAAGTCCCTCCAAATACTACCACAATCCCAGAATTAGACTTTCTGGTTTTTACAACATTGGTATAATCACTGTCAACATAACATTTCAACTTCAATTCCTCAGAGACCTGTATTTGAAGACCCAAATTCACAGTTCCAGTGAAATAACTAAGAATCCCTTTTATATCCATCCAATGCAATTGTGTTGGTGCAGCAGTAAAATGACTTAAGATGCTTACTGCACAAGCTATGTCTGGTCTGGACCACTGTGACAGATATAACAGGCTCCCTATTGCAGACTGATATATCTCTTGATCACAGGCTTCACTTTTGTCCTCACCCAAATTTCATTAGCAGAATATCTGTTAGGTGGAATCCCCTTGTTCCATTGCTCTGACCTGTGTGGCATTGACTGCTCTTGTGTTTCAACCCTCTTTTGCTTCATATCTGAGTCATCATCTTCTCCTGACTCCTTTCTTGCTCTCTTTCAGTTTCTCCTCGCTGAACGCTGACACCATCACTAAGTGAGTTACCATCACTAAGTGGGTCACCATCACTAAGTGGATCATTCCAAACATTTGCATCAATTCTGTTCCAATTTTGCTCGGTAAAGCTAACAGACCTTGAAATCACTATTCTTTGGCTCCCATCGCTAAAGTGATAGCTCTTTGAGTCAGGCTCATAGCCTGTAAACCTGAGCTTTCTAACCTTTGGTTGACCTTTTCTCCTGATTGCTTTTGGAATATGCACCCATGCATTGCTTCCAAACACCCTTAAATGTGCCAGAGATGGCTTTCTCCCAGATAACAATGCATATTATTAGTATCATTAATTGAGGAACTCTACAGCCTATTGATTAAATAATTAGCAGTCACCATGGCTTCACCCCAATTTGACCTGCTCAGACCAGTATCCTCCAGCAGTGAGTCCTTCATGATTTCTAAGACACCATTCCCTCTTTCAACCATGCCATTCTCAGATGCTATGTACAGATTTGTGCATCTGTGTTTTATTCCTAGCTCTCCCAACCACTGTTGAAAACTTGCGGACATGAATTTTGAACCTCTGTCAGTTTGCAGCTGACATACCTGTTGTTTATACCTTCTTTCTACAAAGCTTACCCATTGCTTAAATTTCTGTAGCACCTCTATTTTACTCTTTAGTAAATAGCAGAAACCAAATCTGCTGTAGTCATCTACAGTGACCAGCACATACTTTGCTCCTCCCACCTGGTTTGCATTGGTCCCACCAAATCTGCATGTACCAGCTCTATAGCTCTTGTTATCTGCCTTGTGCTACTCTTCCTTACAGGAAATACCTTGGACTTTCATGATTTACATAATGCACAGTCCTAGTGTGCCTTACACCCTTTTAAATTTAACCCTTCTCCAAACTGTTGCATCTTTTATAAAACTCTAAAGCTGGCATGGCCAAGCTTTCTGTACAAGATATGAATACATGAATCATTTCCAAATGTTTGGGCACATTAAACCTTTTGTCCCTGCAACACATAAAGATTATTCTGTTTTATGCCCTATGCACATACATTTCCATTTCTCTTTATGAGACACTTCCCATTTACAAATGTGGTCTCAAAACCTTGTTTGTCTGGACTAAAAACACTCAGTAAATTATGTTTTATTTCAGGCACACATAATATGTTATTAAATATATTATGTTTTCCTCCGGATATGGAATCAGCACACTGCCTTTTCTTGTGACTTTAGCCTTCTGGCCATTTGCTAAGGCTACTGCATCTCCTCCAGCTGGATCCATTCTGAGAAATAATTTAGAATTATTAACAATTGTTTGACTAGTCCCACTGTCTATTAACCATTTGTCTCTGCTATTACAATAGCTAAGTTTTGCAACAGCAGCTTGTCCATCTGTTGTTTGTCTTCCTTGCAAATAGTCTTTCTTTAAATGAGTCTTATCACCACAGATGAAACACCTCTGGTGTTGCTGTCCTGTTTCTTGCTTTTTAGAAAATCTTTTCTGGGCTGTTATCCAATCTCTTCAGACATCCTGTATGTTGTTTTTATCTCTCTGCTCCTTGGGCCCCACCTGAGGAATTTCTCTTTGTGGCTTTTTCTAAAATGGCGTTTGTTTTCTTCAGAAATCAAACAGGCTTTAAGTGCTTCCATTCGTAAATCCTGTTCTGGTTTGCACTCAAAAACAGCTGAAACAATGTCCCAGATTTCATCAAGACTATTTAACACCAACAGTACCTTCTGAGACTTAGGAATCAGCATTCCACGCTGTTCCAATTTAATAAATAAAGTCTTCATTTGCAGCAAATGCCTCTCTACACTCTCTTGTGGTTGCAGCTGTGCTCTGTATAATTGTCTTGATAATTGCACAATATTGCATGTTGATGCACTCACATGCACACTTGTCAATTTCAGCCAAACCTCCTTTGCAGTTTTTAAATCAGCTGCATTCAAGAATTGTTCATTTTCTAAACAAGATGATATAGGTCAGTACCTTATTATGCTGCCTTTGATCTGCTGCTGCTAATGGTGCCTGGGGTGGATTAATAACAATATCCCAGAGCTCTTAGCCTTCAGGAAGCGTGCCATCTTTTCAGCCCAAATAATATAATTCTTCTGTTCCAATCTAGGCAGAGAGATCTTTTTGAACTCAACAGCCATCCTGCAAACCTTCTCAGCCTTGTTCTCTTTTCTTTATAACAAAGGCTGTCTTTCAGCTTAATTATAGTTCAGTCTTACTATGTGCTTGGTGTGCTCTGGGTCCATAACCTGTTAGAGTTTGCAGCAATCCAACCAGCACACAACTAAATAATTCAGCATGATTCATGTATAAAAGAAACTTCTTTATATACAGTAATATAAAGCATGATGCATGTATACAATACCCATGCAGCAGAAGCCAGAAATCACAGAAGCACAGAATCAATATAAACAATAATAATCCATACACACACACACACACACAGAGAGAGAGAGAGAGAGAGAGAGAGAGAGAGAGAGAGAGAGAGAGA
>WNWU01000016.1:23181699-23208984 GCA_012654045.1 Ptyas mucosa | reverse complement strand
AGAGAGAGAGAGAGAGAGAGAGAGAGAGAGAGAGAGAGAGAGAGAGAGAGAGAGTGAGTGAGTTCAGTCAGGGAGGCAGGGCCAGCTCTCAAGAAGGAAAGCTGTGCAGAATGGCTCTCTGTTTAAGAGAGCTAAGATCCTGTTTCTTAATCACCAAATGGTTCCCATTGGCTGACTTATTGTTATGGCTGTCAAATTCCCAGCCCACAGGCCAGATACCTCATATACTGGCCATACACACGACTGGTTTAGCGAAGGGGGAAAAAGTTCCAATACGTCACATGTTGCTGTGGTGATGATGCAAGTTTGACAACCCTGGTCTAGACTCCTGAAAATGATCTGGTTTGGTAGAATAGGATTTAGTAATGGCTACTGAAAGCCAGGGAGGGAAAAATCTTCATGACACAGATGGTTCCAAGAGAAGTGAAGAATATCAGATCCTGTGAGCATGAGGAACTGCAATCTAAAGCTGATTTGTATTCTTGTTTTACTCTATGGGAAGGGAAAGTAACTGTGCATTTACAGGCTAGGAACAGATGTTTTATTTTCCAAATATGAGAGTAGTTTACTTAGACACACTAAAATAGTAGGTCATAAATTCAGGCTGCATTTCACTGCTATAAAGAGAAATGGCAGGGAGTATTTGACCCTCAACGTGTTTATCTACACTAGCTAAAAACTGCATCATTAGTCTTTTACATTAGAAAACAAAGCTAAGAAACTTGCCTTCTCTGAAAATAATAAAAAACCACAAGGATTTTTTTGTATGTTTACTAGTATCTCACATATTTGATAAGAGATGATTAATCTTCCTTTTTGTATCACCAAATTTAGAATTGTGTTCTTATTTCAGATCTGATCTAACTAGAACATTATTTTAGATTCAGAATGGAAGTATCAAATATTCATTTTATGATGTTAAAGTATATCAGTTTCCTTTATAATTCCTATTAATGTAGTTAGTTTGTGTGAAGCAGTGTTATTATTAAATACCTTATTGATACTTACTCAAATTGGATTATATATTTACCAGAACTTCCAAGATTATACCTGGAGATTCTGGTAAATACCATTAAGGCCTCTCTAAGGAAGAAAAAGTTGCTTTCCTGATTAAATGAGGCACTTTCTATTACTTAAGAAAGCTTCATTTGTCAAACTAGGGATCTAAAAGTGTGTGGCTGGGCAAGTCTTCTCAGCTTCAGGCAATCCTAGATAAATGAATAATGGCAAATTTTAGACCAATTAGACCAATTTTAAGATGGCTTTAGACCAAGTAACTTCCTTAGCCTGACAAATTATCTTTATTTGAATAGAAATAGAATTTGATTTTGTTTTCCTGTTTTCTTATTTGATTTAAGTACGGTTGACTATTTTATCCCTCTGATTGCTTGGTGATTTCAGGAATTGGGAGGTCCACTCCTACTTTTAGAAAGATCCTAAATGGTCTTTCTTGGGAACTATCATGCCAAAATGTGATTTGGAAAATCAAGGCCCTATTTGAGCTCTGATAGGAGAAATCATTAATTGATTTGGAGCTAGGTGTTATAAATATATTGGTAACACCTTCTTTGAAGCAACATTATCAAACAATTATAGGAATGTCCTGAAAGTTTGTCTACAACAGGCTGTCAAACTTCTGGCCTGTGGGCCGGATGTGTCACATGCTGGCCACTCCCACACCTGGTTTAGCAAAGGGGGGGGGAGTCCTGATACATCACGTGATGCTGCTGTGATGACATAAGTTTGACACCCCTGGTCTACAGTAGCAATAGATAGGATGAGGGAAAATAAAATTTAAATAAATTCAGAAGTACTTATTTTTCTTGTAATTCCAAATTGTTGATAAATCTGGTTCTTTAGATGGAATAACTCTTAACTAGCTGTAGTTATACATCTTGGGAATATTTCTGGATACAAGATCTCTCCATGATATTGACCTAGGTGAAGGCCAACATCATGATTCGGTATAACTTTAAAATATTTAAATGTTATTTAAGAAGGTCTACTAAAAAAAAATATTTTTAAAAAATGTATCAAACACTATATTAAGAATGCAAATAAAAAGGAATAGAAGACACAAAAGATATGTGGATTACCACAGGGGAAAAAAAACATGTATCGTTCAATATCAAATGATACTTTTGACCTATAGACACAAAAATTAATTTTAGTGTCTAAATTTATTTAAACAGTGTTGTGGAAGAGGAACAAGTTGTATTGGATGAGACAAACAACAAACAACAAGAATGATATGGAAAAAAGATGCTAATTGGACATACAAAAGAAACTGGCTGATGTCTTAATAATTAAAAGAGCTATACAAATAGTAAACCAACACATTGATCTGAATATTTTTTCTATATTTAATTTACAAAAGAGACTTAAATTTTGACAAATTTTGACAAATTTTGTAAGATAGGATAAAGGAAAAAATGAAAAAAAACCAAGATTTAGGACATTATTTGAAAGGACTAAATATCAAAATTGTTTAAAAATATATAAAAAAGGAAGGAAAAAAGGTTGGTTGATTTGATCAATGTTATAATACAGTAGATATATTGTTATCTCTGGTAACCTATAACAGAAATTTTGTGATTAGGACTGAAATGATGAGTTTTAAGGATTTGTTTATAGATGTGATATGGGAAGCTCATTATTGTATTTTAAGAAAAGATGTTAAGAAGGTTTTAATTACTAAAATTATCCTATGCTTGCTGAGATGAAGAGGAAAGTAATTTCTTTGTATATTTCTATTTTTTCTTTATTGTACTATTCTATTTTTCTTTTTTGCATCTATTTTGTCTTTCTCTTTTTTCTCTTTTCTGAGTTTTTTATTGTTGTAATTGTAACTTTAAACACAACAACATGAAAGAATATGAATAAGAAATAGACTGATTTGTTTATCGTTATGTACAGTATCACAAATCCATTAAAGAAAAGTGGAACTGAATACATGAATACATACCTAAGTATGGCATTTGAAACATAGTTTAAGATTAGAAAATCCAGAGTTGCTACTTGCATATCAGTAAACCAACATGACAATTATAATTCCTTAAGAAGCTCATATTTTAGCTTCCAAGTTAATGAGTGACCTCACCTGTATTCCATTTGAGGTGTTGCATTTCTTCTTTTGCTTAATATTGATCATCTTGGATTTTACTGCTGCATTACTTTTTTGTATGAATGTATGAAGATCTGTAAAATAAATAAAATTCTTTCTCTTTCATATAAATACAGACACAAGATCTTTTTAATGAAGTAAAATATTACGTTGTGATCATGAGTATAATGAAATCAGTGAAAGTTGTGCAACTTTAGAAAAAAATCACCTCACAGGAGCAAGAACTAGGAATTAATAGGATAATTCTCAACAGACTTCTCTGAGATATAATAATTATTTTCTTTACTGTTTGTTTTCTTCAAAACATAAAATTCAACAAGTTGTTGCTATTACTGCTGCTGCTCTTGGCCCCAATAAACTTTTGGTGTTGCCATTTGCCTTTATGAGTTTCACTGTGACAGCTACATTAGTGTTTTTTGATTAAAGTAAGACAGCAAGCCAGACCTAATGTTTCGAAAGGCTTTTTGACCATTATGAGGGAGAGGGATAACTGCTTAATTGGTTCATAGTGGCAATTATATTCTGGCAATACAATGAATCTCCCCGCAGAGCCTCCAATTACTATTCAAGAACAGGTATAAAATTATATTTCCAGAGGACAGATTATGTGGATTGTTTTCCCTGATCCATAAACTATAAATAGAGAGCAAAATAGCTAAATAATGAACTGGTTTTTCAGTAGATATGAAGTTTGCAATAATGTAAAACTCATGGGTGATTTTGTACTGGAACTTTGAGATAAAGAGGAAAGGGGATAAAAAAAATTAAATGCAATATTTTTTAATGTATATATGTTCATAAACCTGACACCAACTATTTTAAATGCACTTATGTTTTATGAATGTTCTTTTGACTTCGTGAGAACTATTTCCAATGCTTCTCCTCTTCATCTGAAAAAAAAAGTCAGCAACAATTGTATGAAAAAAAAATATTTCTCAAAGTCCATGAGATTTTGTCTGTAAAATACATAAACACAAAATATGGCATGATTTTTTTTTAGGTTTTGCATTTGGTGTCATGAGGAGGTATAGCAATAGCACTTAGACTTATATACTGCTTCACAGAGCTTTACAGCCCTCACTAAGTGGTTTACAGAGTCAGCATATTGCCCCAACAATTTGGGTCCTCATTTTACTGACCTCGGAAGGATGGAAGGCTGAGTCAACCTTGAGCCTAATGAGATTCTAACTGCCAAATTGCAGGCAGCCAGCAGTCAGCAGAAGTAGTCTGCTTACTGCATTCTAACCACTACCACCATGGCTTACATATGGTTTATTATTCCAAGCTCCTAATGCCCTTCTACACATCTATGGTACTGACTTCATCCTCGGAATACTTTTTATGAATCCCTGCATGGATCCTAAATCATCTTTTCTCTTGAGCTAAACTTGAATTGCTTTCACAGGCCAAGCAGGTCAATTAAAACATTACAGTTAATCCTTGTTTAGCATTTGCCTTATTTAATGTCCATTCACATTTAAACTGTAATGAAAAAACAATTTTATAACCAATCTTGAATTTATAATCTTTGCAGGTCTGTTAAACAAAGAAAAGCTGAAGTAAGATTCAGCTTAAGCACAGTTATGGTTTCACTGAATGACCACTTTACCTAACAACTAAGTTGCTGCTCCCACTTGGGATTGTCAAATGACTACCAGTACTTATCCAATTATCAGTGGAATCACCTTCCCTCAACTCTGAATGATATGCAGCAAATCCACACTGCATAGTTTTGAATACCTATGCATCTTCACAAAAAATGCCAAACCAGTCAACCTACTATAGTACAACCGAAACAAACTGTGACAAAGATAATACTGCCAAAAATATCTCAGAAACAACCAACAGACTACTACAACTAAATAGTATCACTGTAGCCTTCGAAACAACTAAAAGCCTCCAAAGCATGTTAAGTAAACCAAGGGACTCGGTAACCTGAGAAGAAAAAAATAGGATTCATCTACAACATATAGTGTAAAATTTGTAATAGTCACTATGTAGGACTAGCTGAGCACATTTATTAACAACAGCTATGAGTCAGAAGACAAAATAAAAATTCCATAATTTCACAACACATAGATTAGGGCAGTGGTGGTTTTCTACCAGTTCTAGCAAACCAATAGTGGTGGCAGTGGGAGGCTCCGCCCAGCCACCCAGACATCCTCACAGACGCTCTGCACATGTGCAGAAGGTTCTGTGCATGTGCAGAAACACGACGCATGAGTGAAGCAAGTGTGCATGCGTGCATGCTCCCAATTCTGAACCAGTAGCAAAGGTAAGTGGAACCCACTACTGGATCAGGGGTATCAAATTGGCAGCCCAAGGGCCAGATGTATCACGCACAGGCCACACCCATCCCAGTTCCGTGAAGGCAAAAAAGGTCACAAAATTTCATGTGATGGCAATATGATGCTGTGAGTTTGACCACCATGACATAGACAGACTCAACTAGAGTTTCAGTTGGGAAATAGTCAACATCCCAGCAAGCTAAATAATAACAATAATAAAAATTAAAAAACACTAGAAAATTCCTGGAAGCTTGACACTCAGATAAATCAACCATTAACAGGCACATAAACAACATTTACACACCATTCAAAAGAGACAATAAAAAAACCTAAATAGGGAACATGAAACCAGAACACATATTTTACAGTGGCATATATTCAGATAAGCAGGGATTAATACCAGACAAATGAACAAGCAATAAACAAAGCCTAATCAAGGAGCTAAGGATAAAGCCACACTGTTCCCAATTCTGACAGAGAAAACTATGGCACATAAGCAAACTTTCTCACTTCCTTCTACCACTGAAAATGTTAACTAGTTGAGCAATGAAACATCTGCAAGAAAACAAGCTCAGAGAGGTCTATGAAGATTGCCTGAAAATCCAGACCTTCTTGAAGATTGGTAAGAATGATACTAATACCAGGTGTTATCCCTACTTGTGGAAGAACCCCCAAAGTATGAATTCAGTTAAAGCAAATTGCATGAAAAGCAGAGCCTCACATAACTAACAAGCTTAGAGAAATATACATTCCTTTAACAATTCTGAATCCAACCAAATATAAAACATCTCTCTAGTTAAAAGCATGAATACAGGGGCACATATTTCCTACAGGTAACTGTATTCTCTGTGGTAATATGCTATAAAGAGAAACATTTCATTTCATTATAAGCTATTTTGATTTGATAAAGTTAATATTAATTTTCGTGTGTTCATATTAACATATAGAGCTCTTACTTTCATCTACCTTTGCACAGCTGTATTAATAAAGCAAAAAATAGTAATTCCACTAAATCTTTTGCAGTTTACATCATTTCATTAGATTTGAAAATACGTATAGTTGGAAAGCTAAAATGAGTTTTATTTGACAGATTAAACTATAAGCCATGTGCTAGGAAATAAGGTTGCTGAATACTGTGTGTAATGATGGCAATTTGTTTTCAGGATCTAGAGTTTCTGTCTTGGCAAGCTGTAGTTCTGAGAAATTAAGTAATAAAATGGGATTGTCTCCAAGAAAGAAAAAAACCCTCCTTAGCTACGTTGGTGAGAAAAAAATAATCCTTTTATTAATTTAGTAAAAATTTATTAAAATCTAACTGTCCAACAAATAAGCTGGCAACTAAATGCAACTGATTAGATAGTGGTTCTTAAGAGTTTTATTTTTAATGTCATCCTATTTTTAGTTGTTAACCACACAGTGAAGCTCATTCCTACCTTTTAGTATAGGGGTTATTTTCTATAAATGTTTACTGAATTGCAGTATTAAACAAGCTGCAAGAACTTGCTAGTAAATTGTGTATGTTTTATGCATGTTAACTTATGTCATTATAGGAATTTTGTTATCATTTAAAATATAAGATATAAATAAGACAAAATAACAAAATTCATTAGGAACCTAAGTATACTGATAGTGATAATGGCGATGCAGTGCCTAAATATTCTATCTGAATGTATTTGTTTATTCAATTTTTACAGCTGCCCATCTCAACAAGTGACTTGCCTCAACTGCAAATTGCCATGTCTAGATTAATAGTAGATGATATAGATTTTTCCTATGATGATAAATGATGAGAAGTTACTGTAATATATAATCTATTGCTAGATAAAATCAGTTTCTGGCTGAGTGTAACAATTGACTGCATGCTATTAATTGTTTCTTATTAAACTTTAGGTTGTTCCCATAATTTAGATTAATGTAAGAAAGTAGTGTGGATCCAACTATAAAAAATTTAGACAAACTTAAAAATATTTGTACTCTAAATAAAATTTAGGTTTGTTTGTGAGGTGGTCACAAAAAGTGATCACATGACCCTGAGATACTACAACTGTCATAAATACATGGTAGTTGGCAAGTATCTGAATTTTGATTATGTGACCATGAAGATACTACAACATTCGTAAGTGTCAAAAATGGTCATAAGTCACTTTTTTCAATGCCATGGTAACTTCAAACGGTTACTAAACAAACAGTTGCAAGTTGAGGACTACCTGTGTTTTAATTTTACTTTAAAACAACAGATTATGTCAGCTTTTTAAAACAAATACTACTGTCATAAACACAGTAGAATTTATTTATATTTGCAATATAACATTTTTAAAAAATATTTTGGGGTAAACAGACTTATAAGCTTTATTACTTATTTTCTACTGAAAAAGTTTGTTAATAAGGATCTTTTTTCTTCCATTATAATAGTTCTTGTCCAAAAAAGTTCAGGGTCCTTCCCCTGCCACATGCCAGTTGCATATTTACTGGTGGCATATATGCTGCATACTAACACCACTGTTATTAAAAACCCAGAAGGCTACATGGAGAATGCAGCAGAAGATTAGCAATTGTTTAGCAGAAGATAATTGGATCTTTAAATTTTATTCTAGTAGTAGAAAAGCTCTGATATGACTGTAGCAATGCTTAATGACCTAATCAAAAATGTTTGGGCCATTGCACAGTGTACCCCATAGAGTCATGTATATGTTTTTTTAAAAAATAACTGTTGTTCATATTTTCTTATAAATTCAGAAAAAATGTGTAATTAAAAAATTGGGAAAGCAGCATAGCAAAACCATACATCCGTGCAAAGATCTCTGAGTAATTACCACAAATTTCCCAAAGTTGGAATCATGCAATTTGGTTATAGAATTATATTATTTTAATATTTTGAAAGTGATAAGACAATGGAGATCATATCTCTGTATTTTGGATTGGAACTGCATTATGGATTTAAATATATTTTCATTATATTTGATAACTCAAAGTCATATTCCTAAATGAAAAGTATCTTAGCTTCTCTTAGCTCCACCCTCTTCCATTCTTCTCTTATTTCTCTTTTCAAATGGCTTCAGTTTTCTGATTTCCTATGAAGGACACATTTTATACATACATACATGCATGCATACATACATACATACATACATACATACATACATACATACCGTGTTTCTCCAAAAAGATGACCCACCTTGAAAAAAATGCCCTATCACGTTTTTGAGCCCCACCCACCTCAGGGTACAGGGGTGGGGGAAGCACACAGGTAAAAAATAAGCTTGGGTGGGGATGGGGGGCAGAACTGCCCTACTTACCAGGCCTTGCATACCCCAACACCTGCCTTACCTTCCTCTGCAGCCACTTCTTCTTCCAGAGGGCTTTCATAGAAGGCATCTGCAGCCGATAACAGAGCTCCAGATTATCCAGCATGCCTCTGAAGGCAAAATGGAGGCCAGGGTGATGCATGCAAGTGGCAGCAAGCAGCCACAGAAGAAGTGGGCCAGCAGTGGGCTCCTACTGGGCAGGGCTGTTGATGCCACCACCGTGAGATAAGTCAATAATTAGAACCCTCCAAAAAGAAGGCCTAATTGAAACACAGACATCAAGTTTTTTTAACGTAGTAGAGTTGGAACTAAAAAAAATATGTGTAGAAAGGCTATCTTACACCGGAAAAGCCCCACAGAATACAGCTTCAGATATTACATTTGAGAGCATTTTATATTGGAAAATCAGTGCATTTCATAAGCATTTCATGGCTTTGCATTTCATGACCCTACATCTTTTTGGGAATACTTATTTTCTTCCTTGATTCTTCTTTGGTTACTTCCATGAATTCTGATGCATTACAATTTGCCTTTCTTTGTAGCCTTTATATTCAGTATACTAGCAGAAACAAAAAATCTTCAAGATTCATTAATGAAACTGAAACTGATTAGATGAAACAGATTTTTCAAAGAGTATATTATCTCACAATCATATTTTAAAATAGATTTACGATGAGCTATAATGGAACTTCTGGTGAACTGTAATGACCAACTGATACTCTTCTAAAAGAAAGGAACATATCTCAATGCCAGGACTAGACTGCTGAAATTTTTCAAGACTTTCTTAATTTTTCTTTTTTTCTTTTTCTTCCTTCCTTCCTTCTTTCCTTCCTTCCTTCTTTCCTTCCTTCCTTCCTTCCTTCCTTCCTTCCTTCCTTCCTTCCTTCCTTTCTTTCTTTCTTTCCTTCCTTCCTTCCTTCTTACAAAGGTATGAAATGAAGGGTGCTGGTTATATGTTTTAAGATATAGTGATAAAATGATAATGTGGATTAAATCTGCTAAAGATGAAAGGGAAAGCTTTTTCTTTAAATTCCCATTTTCTTCCTTTTTACTTTTCTTCCTTTTTCTTATTTTTAATTTTTAATGTATCTTTATGTTTGTGTTTGAATATGCTTTATTTCTATAATATATTTAATAAAATTATTAAAAATAAATAAAATGTCAAAGCTATGTAGCAATCTAGTATGTTGATTTGGATTTCTACATTAAGCAATTGCTTGATTTGATGTCCTAAATGGCTCTTTAGACCTGTGTAATTGTATGAGTTTAAAATGAGGATCAAGATCATAATGACTCTCCAGAAAAGAAATTAAACTACAAATTGTATAATAAAATGCAATCCTAATATATTCGTATAGGTATGTGATAGAAGTTAGAATTGTACCTCTTTGCTAGTGGAGAGAAATTTGGCCAAGAAGATTCCTATGAAATTTTCTGATATACCTCAAAATTGTTTCTCAATAACAGGTATGTACAGCATTAAACAGCAGGGACATGATGCTCTGGGAGATTCAAGAATTTAACTTTTCAACTTCTACTTTACCTTGATTTCACATGGAAGAGAAATATCAAATAAGTTCAATTTCTCTAATGCCTGACCTAATTGAAGAGAATTATCCAAATTTAGAAAATAATAAATGAACTGCTGCTCTACTTTCAGGCAAAGAACCAGTAAGCACTCCTCTCATATCCCTTCATTTTCCTGACCAATAAAATGGTTTGCCTGGACGTTTTTCTTTTGACATTCTTTTTCTTTGTTCTCTAATATTATGTAGTAGAAATGCCACTAATGCTACAAATCTCTTTTCACTTGCACCCAAGAGTTGAAGTTAAGCCATGCACTCTAACTTCAGAGGTTTTAGGTATTACTACCTAAGACTACCAAACTCCTTATATCTGTATTTTTGAGTCCAGATACTCTTTTTTCAGCAGAAACACTCATGAAAAAATATGCAATATTCCTGAGAGGCTGATAAGAGCAAGAAAGGAAGGCTTACAGCTGTATATAACAGTACATTTACTGCTGAAGGGGAAAAAAATGACCTTCAGGATGACACAGATAAAGAAAATGGCATTAAAAAAAATCTGTACTGTGAAAGAATTTGGGGAGGGGAGTGACAGATCAGTAACTCAAAAAAAAAAAAAAGTGATGTAGTACAAAATCCAAATAGGACATATATTAACCTTGTTCAATAGGCAGTTGATGGACCTGGTAAACAGTGCTAAGTGGAAGGGAATGATTTCACATATGTCATTGGATTCTTTCCCAGTTGATTGGAAAACCCTGAGGGGAAATAGCTTGGAATTTGAAATTGAAAAGGCAGGGTTAAAAACAACCATTTGTTGTTTAAACATATTGAATTCTGACTGCCCATTCTTATTAACCAGCTTGTCAGCACATAAATGTTCTCATTAAATTGCCTAGATACTCAATTAATCTGTCTGTCAATTGCTGAACTGGTTTTTTTGGGGGGGAAGGGGGGCAGTTGGGGGAGTATATAGTAATTGAGAGGACAAACAAGCACTGGCTTGCATTTCCTTAGCACTGACCTCCTAAATCAAAGTGGCATATACCTAGTATTTTTTTTAAAAGGTTAAAATCGAATGGATGAATGAAAATATCCCATGAACAATTAAATCAGAAACAAAAGTCCTATTTTTGATGGAGAGATGGCAGGCAGCATTTATTTGTTTATTTACTTAACAGATTTATATAGATGCCCAATGATTTCTTCTAGCCATTTCATGTTGGAATTTGAGGGGAAATTACTGTTATTTTATTCTTACAAATGGGTCAAAAACAGGTACTCAGGTAGTGCAGTATAAGCATAGCAGGAATATATACACACATATCAAAATAAATGTAAATATTCAAAAATACACCTTTTAAATGGAAATGAACTAAAGAGAAGTGTTAAACTAAGCTACTCCAGGCATTGAAAGACAGACAGACAGACAGACAGATAGACAGACAGACAGAAGAACAGACAGACAGACATGGATATAGCAATATTTATATAGTGTTATTGTCATTTGAATGTTTGGATAACTTGGCCCTTGAAGATAAAAATTCTATGTAAGTAAATATAGAATTCATATAATTCATGTTCATAAAATTATTTATGATGTTTTACTAGCTCCCTCCCAATAAATAAAAAAATAAAATAAACATACTTCATATCCACGTAGTATAGAACTGGGTCAACTTAAGTTATGCTTGACTGACATATGCAAAGAAGCCACCCCCTCCCCCCAAAAATCAAGGTTGATTAAAATATTCTAATGAATTACTGATCTTTATAATTGATGCACAAAAATTGGTATCCTTCGCAGATTTGTCAGTTTTGATCAGAAAATACATAAAGTCCACCAAACCTGCCTGGTATTTTTACTTAAAAGAGTGAGAGAGAGAGAGAAAGAAAACTGAATCAATTATCTCTACAAATAGGCAGTGCAAAAGAACATGTCCCAATCCACAGGCTCATCTATTCCTCAGAGAGAGCTGTGCTCAACAAGTGGGATATTACAATATCTTCCTTCAGTTAGGACTGATGACAAAACCATGAATTGTGTCTCCACTGTTTCAGCTCTATCGTGCAAGAGAGTTAGCTCAAAGGTATTTTTTTATCTCTTCCAAGGGTAAAGAACAGGGAAATTAAATGACAACCAGAAGCTACTTTAGTGATAATTAGAGGCTGGAGGGGGAGAAAAAAATCAGTTTAGAACAGTTTTAGCTGGATGTTTACCTCTAGTCATTTTTATTTGCTATTCTGTGTTTTTGTTTTAAAGTGAGGTTAAAACACATATTATTATTGCTTCCTTTAAGCAAAAACGCACACATGGTTTCTGCAAAGGTTTTCAAAATAAATTGACAAGCAAAAGTTATATCCTCCTGAAGATCTGAATGATTATACAAGAATAAAAAAAAATCACTGAAACCTTAAAAAAAAAGAACCCAACAAAGCTCATTATACATGGTCAAAAAAAAAAAAAGAATTGGATTCTTCTTTCTAGATGCACTGCGTGATAAATAAAAGTACCAATTCTTTTTTTCTCATTTTCACCTTTGGTATTATTAAGGACTATCTGGGAGTTGGCAGTGAAACAGAATAAACAGAATAAACAGAAAACTGGATAAACAGAAAAAATAGTGTACCACTAGATTTTTTTTTTAAAATAAAGATACTCAGGAAAAGAAGATTTGCAATAATAACAAATCAAAGCAAACATTTCTGCTGGGTTTTGAACTAACAGTCTTTTCTCTGCTAACGAAAGAAAACACCCACCACAATATTTTAGCTCTGTTAAGAATAGGAAAATACCAAACCTCTCAGATGTACATGATATTAATTGGTTTAGCTGAAGGGGTGATCTTTTTTTTGCAAAACAGCCAATGAATTTCTGAGGTTAGCCTGTGGTGTATCCCATAAGAGAACTGATCACAGTGATAGTGGAATGATATCTGACCATTGTGTCAAGCTGTTTGAATCTCACTCACATGTATAAAATACTAAATTTGTTAGACAAGGATCAGAAAATTTGTTTTGCTTTGTTTTTTTGTTTTGTTTTTCCCATGAAAGACTAATTTGCAGATATTTCTGGAATCTTATATTGCAAATGATTTATCTAGACAAAATTTTGCTAGTTTCAAATAGCTGATCCAACAGATGAGGAACAATTTACAAGGATAATGCATTTGTTTTATAAGTTCTTTGTGTGATGTTAATACATAGTTGGTCTGATGCAGAGTTCAGAAATCAAAACAGGGAAACATAGACGACAAATTATAGGATTTTTTTTTCTTTAATGATCAGTGAAAAAAAATGACCTATCCATAGAAAAATGATTTTTTTTTTGCGACCAAAATTGAAAGGGGATCCCTAATGAAGCGAATAAGACTTCTAGCAACAGAAGGCTTTGTTGTTATTGTATACACTGTATTCATTAGAAATAAAAATCTGCATGCTTTTTATTTTTATTTTTTTTACATGTCAGAGTGAGGCAAAGAATCCAAGAATTTGTCACTTTTCTCATACTTTGGAAAATTCTTATAAATGCTCATTTGCATTTGTCTGCCCATCTGTTAGATAGAGGAAGCCTTATGGGAACTTATCAGTGTATTTTTGTTTTAACAGATATGGGTGTGTTTGTTCTTAAATTCTCCATTATTCTGTAAACTTTATAAAAGAAACAATTTCTAAATAATGATATTGAAAGCTATTAATGACAGGTATTGAAATAATTGGATATAGATATTTAATATTTGAAAAGGTAATATAAATATATGTTTTCACTCATTCCTATTTTATTAGAATGCTGTACCTTTATAGAAAAGCACACCCAGCATATAAAATATACTATTAATGCAAACCAGCCAATAAGATGAACCAATAAAAATACCTTTCTTTCTTTCATTTGATGAGACGCTGGCTTTAGCAGAAAACTATAAAATCTTTTTTTTTTCTCTTTCAAATCCAGTCACAAGAATGCTTGCTGTATATACTTCTCAATAGCAATATCTTTCTTAAATCCTTGCACAGCAGTTCCTTTGAACTTAGTAGCAGGTCTGAAATTCCCTGTGATTTAAATCCAAGTGCTACACAAAGAAATCTTCAAAAACTGAATTCTATTTAACTGAGCATTAAAAGCATTTCCACCACTCTAAACATCTGAATTGAAAAGAGAAATCTGCAAGCATTTGTAATATATAAATTCTCTAAGCATGCCAGCTGTTAATCTCTAATCTTCTTTACCCAACTTTTATTTTTGAAAACTTGCATGCTCTTCTGAATCACAGCTCTGTTATATTTTAAATGTTAGAAATTTTACACTGGTATAAATTTAACCTAAGGTTCCATATGGAATTCTTGCCCCTTCATGCTGAACCTACTAATTGTGGCAAATTGTATGAAGAGTAAGGCAATAGCAATATGATATGCAAACAGGAAATGCGATGTATTGTCAGTGTGAATATATTGCAATTAATGAAATTGATATGTAAATGTGCCCCAAAACTGGGGATTGTGCATATTCATCTGAAGGCCTGGAGTTGACATGCAAATAGATAGCAGGGAATTTTGCACCTTGTTCAATCAGGACAGATAATGAATTACCTCAGAATGTCAGAGAATGTCAATTGCTCAGAGATTTTTCAGACACGGTCCCGTTATTTGTCATGTCCTCCACATAAATATTACATTTTGCTCAGCCAATATGCAAAGGCCCTTCTGGAAGTGAAAGTTCAAGGATTCTGATTCTTTTTTTTTAATGCATGGAATAAATAAATAAATAATTCACTCTAGAGATGTGTTAGACTGCCAGTTGTTCATTGCTTGTTATATGTCAGAATTCCATGTCTTTCAATGTCATTTACATATTCACAAAACAGTTCTGGAATACAAGCAATTTACATTGTTAAGCAAGCCTGACCAGTAATATTGCCTAAGCAATATCTTTTTCAGGATAATTCTTTGCAGAAGAGACTTATATGTATCTCACTTATTATGGTTTGTTTTCTATTTCACAAATTATCAGGTAGAACGCAAGTTCTCCTCTCTTTATCCATAGTCACATATAATACCTTTTGGATCATTCAGTTACATTGTTCATACCATGACACAGTTCTCTAGGCATCTAGATTATAAACAACATAGGTGGAACATTTGATGCCTTAACCTGCTTGAAATGATGAGAAAGACATGAAGTGAAAATATTCAGCTCCACGGAACTGAATAAATTTCATTCTGGACATATTTTAATTGTGACCAGCAAGAAAAATATCTATTTAAATTTTCATTTCATGTTTTCTTCATTAAGAACTAGAAGGCATTAGCTGAAGCTTATATACTTTGCTCTTCATAAACAAACACAGCCCAAATAATTGAGGTAAGAAGGCTTATATTTTTACCAGTTCTGTCACAAAATAAAGTCTTCGCCCTAGTCTCTGAAAGAACCAGTGAAACTTCCACTTCTTATTTTTATATTTCATTGATTATATTGTAATTTATTTGATTATGGTGAGCCATTCAGAGTCATTGAGAGGGACACATGTTGAAGAGATGACGAGAATGTTGATGATGACAATGACGATGATGATAGCTCATTCTGTTCACATGCTTTGGATCCATTGTTATGAATAAAAATACAGTGACTATACAGTGTAGCTACATGCACTTTGTCTAACATCTTTAGTAAATCCAATACATAATAGAACTATGACTGGAATCACCCATTCAGGCTACCAATCTCTTACAAATTATCTAAGAAAAACTGCATGTTTGCCAATATTTATGTACTCTTTAACCATAGATAATTTATAGATGAGTGAGTGGATCACAAAACTGATCTTTAGGTAATAAATTATTTTTTTTAAAGATGCAATTGCTTTAGAAGCAGAAGCATGACTGTATTAAGCAAGTATATAAAGTTATACACACACACGTGCACACACACACACACAGAGTTGCTTCCTTACTCCAGGCAACTTAGACCTTCTTGCACCTAGCTGACAATGTTTGCAAAGATAATAATGAATTTCAGATAGCAAAAGAAATCTTTCTTGTCCTGTGAGGTAAAATCTGTGAGCACATTCAGCAACTGATTTTGGCGTATTCAACAATGCATTCTAAAAAAATAGTTTTAAAAAATCTGCAGAGGATATTTGAGAACTGGTTATAAAACACATTTTAGGCAACAATTTTTCAAATGAGAATGAAGTTTATTTCTTTCTGTTTTTCCCTCAAAATTCTGAAATCACTTTATTTGCTTGCAATACACTTATGCAATACTGCCTGATTACTTGCCTTCTGAGAAACTACAAGAAAATAAGATGTGGATTCCAAAAGAAAAAAAATATTAAATAAAATAATCATGTTATCTGGAAGAACCCAATTTATATAGTTTCAGTCACCTATATAGTACAAATATTAATAATTCAGATGACTGTTTCATAATAAGGGTAGAGATTATGGAAAATGAATGAAAGAAATGTATAATAATGATTACTTAGATAAACAGGACTAAAAAAATTAAGCTCTGAGACGTGAGATAAAATTTGATGTGGTTCAGGCACACACTTCCCTGATTCACTGAAGTAAAAGAAACAGAACTGTATGGCATAATTTGCAAGAGTCTATTATTATAGACAATCTAAATAAAGGCAAATTTCTTTGAAGTTGATTTTCTGGTCTGGTTTACCTAGCAGGGCTGAAAATATGATCCTAAAGCAAACTGCATTCATATCTCTGATATCTCAAAATATGTCAGCTTCCAGATGCATGGCATAGAAAATGAAACTAGCATTCACAGAACATGTGTTTGATATCAATAGACAACATTAACTGCTTATTTTGAATTTTTCTTTTGCTGAGCTGCTCTTATCTAAATCAAATTCTTCCATTTTAAAATAAATTCGCTAATCTAATGTTATTGTCAAATAAAGTTCAGCTCTCAGTAACTTTCATGTATTCATTGTGTTAACAAAAAATGGTTAGGTAAATATCAAACACATGTCAATAAATCCAAATTGCTTGGTTGTTGTATTGCTAGTTCTAACACTTGTAGCAAGTCTCTTACCTATTTTAGTTATGATACTGAGCCATGCTGCATTTACCATTTCTCTGTTTGAAATGATAATCTTCTACAAAAATTACAAACAGACTTTTATACTTTTAGGGATTGTGGAAGAAAAGTCTCACAGTGGTCGGTATGAGTGTTTTGCCTATTTTTTATCCACCCCTTCAAAGGGACTTTGAGACACCTGGATTAGCTGTACCATTACTGTGTTTTAGCTATAAAGTGAAAATGAAATCTAGTCATGGGTTGGGGTGTTTCTGTTTGTATTGGGACAAATATTGCATTCATTTGTTGGAGAGTAGGAAAAGAGGAAATTGTGGGCCAGAGAAAAGTGGAGATGCCAAAACAAAGTCAGTGTGGTGCAACATGCATTGGTCATTGGACTATGCAGAGAAAACATGCACAGATTCAGTTGCACAAACAGATGAAAGCTGACTAGAGCAACAGAGGCTGACAACAATATCTCCATCAGAAGTGCCAAGAGCTAGCCAGCATCTGGCAACAAAGATTTTCCCTCCCAGCAAAAAAAGTCTCTACACAAACTCAGGACAAAGGCATTAGTATTTGTCCGAAAAGACAAAAAAAATGTCATACAGAAGAAAGGCTAGCCAAATTTATAATGGCTAGAACACAAACTGAGGAGTTTCCCCATAGTCCACAACTGGGATACTAGCTAAGGATAGGGCTAGTTAAGTCTGGTAATTTATCTAGGTGTGACTAATTGAACGCTGTTTATAAACAAATCAACAAAAGAATTTATAGAAATGTCAGATAAGATTTTCTAGAATTAGATGCATAGGAAATTACACATATACAGTACATATACACATATATACATACACAGTATAAGAATAGGCACACAAGTACTTATAGTGACATAATTATAAAATTATGAAGTTTTTTAAAAGAAGAACATTTGTTTCTTCTGTATAGTTATATATATTTTTCTTGTAACAATAAGTGTAGTGGTGGGAATCTAGGTTTTTTTGTACCACTCACAGTGATAAAACCATCTTTCTATTATCATAATTGTATGAACTGATCTCCAAGACGAAAAACTAAGGCACATTAATTTGTACATTTTTATATTTACTAATGTTGAGAAGAATCGGGTGAAATCCTACTGGTTTGGATTGGTTCTGTCAAACCGCTAGGGATTATGGGCAATAGTAATTACCCCTCCTTGGCCCCACTCATGCCCAGCCGGTCGCTGCTCATCTCTTCCAGCCAGTCGATATTCCACAGAATTCAATGTTAAATGCAGCAGAGAGAATGCTAACTTTTCTCCCTCCATTCTCAACGGAGCTGCTGCAGCCTGCCCCTTTAAGGTAGTCCCCAGGAGGGAGGGGGATGGGGGGGCAGCTGGAATGGAGCCGTTTTCATGAAAGGCAGGAAAATGGGGAAGGGGATTTTCCTGCCTGTCATCCATTCCTCAATCTCAGCACAGACTGAGGGAAGGATAGTAGGCAGGAATATTCCCTTCCCCATTTCCCTGCCATTCATGACAAGGAGTGGCTGGGAGGGGAGGGGCCAGTGAGGAGCCCCTCAATGTGAGTGATGTCAAGTTTGCCATGCCCACCCAGTCACACAACTTCCCCTAACAAGCCACACCCACAGAACCGGTAGGGGAATTTTTTTAATTTCACCCCTGAGAAGTATATAAATATATTTGATCTGATTTTCTAATTACATTAGAATGTATCAGCATTCAAAAATTGTTATAGAAATGTTGGAAATTACTATTTAGAATATCCCTCTAACAATTTTTGTTACAATTAATTTGATATTCTTTTAATAGAATATTATAGAATTCATCATAGCTGTGATAACAACTGACTTTCAGAAAAAGCAGTGATGTAGACTTTCCAGTTACACCTTTTCCTTTTACTAGAAAGAAATTATTGACAGTGGAGAGAATCTTTTCTACCAGGACATTTATGCCAGTGGACACATATTATATTAAAAGACTGGTTGTTATAATATGGTTCATATTTCCAAAATGAGAAGAAACTTCTGTTCATTGTTCATCTAGAGTTTTTCCTTATTCCGTTCTGTAACTTTGTGTTCACAGTATTTTTTAGACATACCAGTTCATCAGATAACTGTTTCATTGATTTTTCAATTTTACAATTACAAACTATAGAAGTGTTCCACATCTTCCTAGCAGGTTCTGTGACAATATATGTAGTTCAATGAAATGTCATCCCTAATAACTGATTCCTCTAGGTATTTCCCTTCAGCTGTTACAGAAAGAATGAACATATTTCTGAAACCAAGTTGCTTGTGGTCTTTCTTGCTCTTTAAGAAGAACTTTGACCTGCAGTCCCATGAAAGAAGTATTTCTTCTTTTGACCAACTTTTATTTTGTAGCTTTTTGATCAGAATTTATTACATTCTGTTTCTCTATTGCTTTTAATGCATTGTTGAAGAGATAGAACTATTTATGTAGAAACCAGAATCTGATTTCACCCCCAAAAAAAGTCATTAAAGAGAACAAGAATTAAAAAGAACAAGACCAAGACTTTTAAGGAGATGTAAAATTTGAGAGCTGCAAAGCAATTCAGGATCCTATCCATTTCAATCACTAGTAAAATCCAACTAGGTGTATGATGAATGTTGAGAAGCTGATGTTCTTCCAAATCAATACAATTACAATTGTGATATTAACTGTATAAATATGAACCTGAAACAACTCCTGATACCATTGAAGTAGGGATTCTAGGGTAGATCAAGTATAGTTCATCCACAGGATTTTTCCCCCCACTGTTGGACAACACAATAAAACTCAGCATTTGAGGTGAAGGATCACCCAAACACCCCACCCGGAAAAGAACTGAGATGCAACCAATTTGATTTGGTCTTTTCCGTGCAATGGGTACCAAAGAACCAGAAAATGCTCCTGTTCTAAACTTGTACATAGAAGCAATATTTTTATAAAATGATTTGAATGTATCAGTTTCAAACCATGTTAGTCCATTGAAACTTTACAGCATTGTAATAAATATATGTAGACTATTGTTGTTTTGAGGGGGGAAAAATCTATTCAGCCTAGCTTGAACTGGGTAGTGACTGTCACGGTATCAAGTTGCTGCAGTAATAAGTTCCACTTTTTTTTTAAAATTTGATTTATATGCCGCCCTTCTCCGGAGACTCAGGGCAGCTTACAATGCGCTAAGCAATAGCCTTCATACTTTTGTATATTTATACAAAGTCAGCTTATTGCCCCCACAAACTGGGTCCTCAATTTACCTACCTTAGAAAGGATGGAAGGCTGAGTCAACCTTGAGCCTTGGTGAGATTCGAACCTGCAATAATTGCAGGCAGCTGATGTTAATAACAGGGTGCTTTAGACCACTGTACTATCCAAGGCTACCAGTTCAGAACTGTGAGCACATGTGTACGCATGCTTTGCTCACATACAGCGCTTCTGCACATGCGCAGAGCATCTGTGATGATGTCCGGGTGGGTGGGCAGAGCCTCCCGCCGCCACCACTAGTGGTTCACCCGAACCGGGGCGAACCGATAGAAACCCACCACTGAGTTGCTGCTTCTTTTGTTTTTCTTTGAGCTTTAAACTCAAGCAAGCCAACCCTAATGTATTCTATATTAAGGGATCTCTCCCAGGTAATTATGCTTAAGGGTTATAATCTTGTTCAATACGATACAAACTTCTAAATCAAGTGGATTTCCAGGGTTCTTATGTCTTTTGATTGCCACCCTGGATAGAAAGGGCTGTCCATTGCAAATATTCACCTTCTTCCTACAAACAGTGACAAAATAAAAGAGGGCTTAAATGCTTGACTTTGCCTTGCTTCCCTCTCTCTTTTTTCCCCCCTGTTTCAGCTACTTGACTTTTATTGCTTGCACCTGCCATCCAGTCCTTATTTAACATCATATTCTTCTAACTCCTTCAGCAATGTAAGAGGACTCTAGGCATTGGCAATTATTTGGGAACAAAAACACCATCTTCTTTACAAGTAAATACTATATATGCTTTATATGTGAGATTCTCTAAGAGCATTTTTATAATGCAGCAATACTAGTGAAAATGTGCTTGCTAGGACTGCTAGGCAACTAATTTCTCCCCCCAAAAGATTTTTTTTTAGCACTTCCATTCTTTCCAAGCAGCAGGAAGTTTCATGGCAGCTTTTTAGGTCCCACTTTCCTTTTGAGTGTGAAATGCTGGCAGCACTTTCTGTAATAAACAATGTACAAATGTTCAGGATGAGCAGGTGGGAAGCATGCCTACATAAAGTCAGCTTTGGCTTGAAGAAAACATCATTCAATCTTATTATCTAGGCAGCTACTTTTAAAGATCAAAGTTCCATATTTACTTTATATTTTAAGAAAGCTTAGAAATGAATATAGATTCCCTGTTCTACAAATATTCCAATGACTTAGAATAGCTGCAAAAATCCAATTAATCTCATACTCAACTCACATCTAAGTCATAATAAGGGGAAATACCAAATAAAAGCTACCAAAAAACAAGAATGAATGAACTGCACAATAGCCTTGCAAGTACTGTTACTCATGCTAGACTTTGAAATACAGATTTACTTATAGTACTACGGAACAGGATTCAGCAGAGATTTATAATCTAGATGGGCATTTCTTGAGGGAAATTTGTCCCCATTAAAATAAGAAATTATTATTTCTAAGCAAACACTGGAAGATTGAACAATAATTCTAGTACTATATCTATTATGTCACAAAATATGCAGCTCAGACATAATGCAAACCATGCTTTTAATTGAGCCTTAGGCTATGAAATTGCTCTTCTTCCCTATTTGCTCTAGTAGTTTGTCCAAGAAGATAAGATAAAGTATCAGTTAAAGTATCAGTTAAAAATAATAATTAGAAATAACTTTATCCTATTAATAAAGTTTAGCTCATTGGTCTGAATTAGAACATAATCATAAATTGTGCTGGGACATAATGAACATATATTTCTCAGTACCTACCATCTCTTTCTTGCATCATTGCTGGAAGAAGACAAGAAAGCTTTTGAAAAGCCCAAAGGTTAATAAGATAGTGCTAAACTTAGTGCAACATCTAATGCAGCTCTTGTATTTTGGCTTTAGATACATTATTATGTAGCCTCTTTGGTATCAGTTTGCAAATTCTCCCACTCTCTACTGTGTTTCGATGTTTTCCAGTTTTTGGTTTTTGTTCGTTTGTTTTTTGTGGTGATGGTGGGAGACATGTCCCTCTTTTGTGTGCTCATGTTTTGAATTTGGTCTGCTGGTCTGATTTGGTCTCCTAGTCTGATTTCCCCTTCACAAATCTTGTCTTTATTGTCTTGATTCTTCTATAAATTTGTCATGCAGAATATCAAATACAGAATATCAAGATTAAATTCAAGTATTTATTTTATTTATTCCATTTTCAGATGCCACACTCATCATGAGTTATAATAATAGTCTTTGTAGCCCAACAACTTAAAGTCTTTGAAAAATCTATATTGCATATATTATATCTTTACATCTTTTAACATTGTTCATAAAACTATATAATCCAGCCAAATATGACCTTTTTAAAACTTTCACTGATTCAACAGACACACCTTTTTATAAATAGTTTGTTCATGTAACCTTTCATGAAAAGTTTTTGGTACTTAGATAAAATATTGCATAATCTTTTTTGGTTTAGCAATGATTTATAGACACTTCCTAGCTTTGAACAAATGCATTGTAAACCATAAAAGCTCTGGTGGATTAGACCAAAGGCCTAGTAGTCAAGGATTCTCTTTGTACAGTGGCCAACCAGATGCTAGTAGGAAGTCCTAAATAAGACATGAGTGCAGTAGGACTTTCTTTTTTATTTCTCAGCAACAGGGATTCAAGATTCTGAAAAGTCCTCTACTATGGAAATATGGCATAATCATTATAATAAATTAACCCTGGTATCTCTCCTCCAAAGATTTGCTTAATCACTTTTTAAAATAATTCAAGATGGCAAATACTACATGTCCTAGTAAATTTCATAATTTAAAACTGCACTGAATAAATAAGTCTTTTTATTTCTGACAGTTCTGAATCTCTCATCATTAATTTCCAAGGATAACATATGCTTTCATGTAAACTTATATGGAACACATGTAAACTTATATGGAGAAGTTTAGCCAATTTATTTTTCAGATATTTTATTCTTCTTTATTGTTTTTATAAATAATTCAAGACCAATAGCATACCTAGTATTTCTTTCTACCTCCATTTCCCCCATAATAACAATTTTGTGATTGGGTTAGGTTGAGGCAATGTGACTGGCCCAAGGAACAAGGTAAGGCAGGATTAGAACTCACAGTCTCTTCATTACTAGGCCCTTACCTTAACCATTTGATCAAACTAGCTCTCTGTTTATGTAGTTTCTCTGTGCATGTTTCAACTGATTCCTAAGTGACAACTTCTGTCACAACTTCTATATGTTCAAAATTAAATGTGGCATCTTTCTGCAAATTTGAGTGCATACCTACTATTTAAAGTGTTTTGAAACAATTCAACCAAAATAGAACTGTTCGCTCACTATTTCACAAAATATATTTGGGGGAAAAAAGTGAGCATGTAACAAGTACTGTATGAGTCCATATTTTATCTATCTATCTATCTATCTATCTATCTATCTATCTATCTATCTATCTTTTCTGAGGTTTTCGCGGGTGTTTGTATGTAGGTCTTTGGTTATTCAGGTTTTCTCCCATGTAAAATTGGAAGTGTCTTGGCAATGTTTCAATGAAGTCTCATTCGTCATCTTCAGGCTGGTGTTCTTGGCTTCGTGCTTCCAGGAGCAATGTGTGATTGCAGCTGTTTCTTCCTTTTAACTGCCAGTGGGGGTGGGAGCTGATTGGGTGGGAGCATGGCTGTGTTCTGATTGGGTGGAGGTGTGCTTTGATTGGTTGGGGTCCTGGCTGTGCTCTGATTGGATGGGGGTGTGCTCTGTTTGGGTGGGGGCTTGGCTGTACTTGGGTTAGTCTGAGTTGCAGGGGGATTTGAGCTGGTGAGCTGCATTGCTGTTGTTTGGCTTCGTGTTTGTGGTCGTGCCACATCTTCATGGTGGGTGTCAGTTTGCTTCATGTATGGATTGGAGGGGTTTAAAGTGGCCAATGATGCAGCTGTGGTCTGGCTTCTGGTCTGTGGTCATGCCTCATCATCAGTGTGGGTCTGGGTTTCCTTTTTGCGTGGAAGTGTGGTGGTGATATCCTGCGTGGTTTTCGTGAGTATCGGTCTGGTGTCATTCTTTGTGTTACGGTTAGGATTAGGGTTAGGGTTGGGGACATGAAATTGACTTTAAAAAGACCAGAACTATCGCCAAAACTGAACACTTTAACAACAGAATAATCAGAGAAGCCATCGAGATAGAAAAATGCCCACACAGCATGAATAAATGAGATGATACCTCCTGCCTACCAGCTATTTGGAAACCCACCCTTATTGACAAACGAGTCCCTAACACAAAGAATGACACCAGACCCATACTCATGAAAACCACACAGGATATCACCACCACACTTCCACGCAAAAAGAAAACCAGACCCACACCGATGATGAGGCACGGCCACAGACCAGAAGCCAGACCACAGCTGCATCATTGGCCACCTTAAACCCCTCCAATCCATACATGAAGCAAACTGATACCCACCATGAAGATGGGGCATGAACACGAACACGAAGCCAAACAACAGCAATGCAGCTCACCAGCTCAAATCCCTGTGCAACTCAGACTAACTCAAGCACAGCCAAGCCCCCACCCAAACAGAGCACACCCCCATCCAATCAGAGCACAGCCAACCCCCCATCCAATCAGAGAACAGCCAGGACCCCAACCAATCAAAGCACACCTCCACCCAATCAGAACACAGCCATGCTCCCACCCAATCAGCTCCCACCCCCAGTGGCAGTTAAAAGGAAGAAACAGCTGCGATCACACATTGCTCCTGGAAGCACGAAGCCAAGAACACCAGCCTGAAGATGACGAATAAGACTTCGTCGAAACGAAAACTTCCGGTTGAGCCAGCGGCATCGCCAGACGCTTCTTTTGAAGCGCCAGCCCCAGATTCCGTAGAACCGCAAGAACAGCGAAAATCGGCTGTCTTGCAGTTTGGAATCCTTCCCCCCAGGAAGAAGGGGGGAAGGAGAGCAGACGGGTGGGGTAGAGCTCCCTGAGGGCACCAGATTTACCTAATAATCTGGTGCTCGAAGATGAGAGCTCCCCGTGAAGCCTGTCAAAAGCTCCGGACCTGGGATGCCTCTGACTGGGAAGTCTTTCCCTGTCAGAACTAGATGCCGCGGCCACCCCATCAAACAACTTTAAACAAATACCTTTTGAATCAAGTTGGCAGAGCACAAGTTGCACGAAGGAAACAGCAAGTATTTTTTTTTCTCTTTTTCTAACTCCAGGGACTTACTTTCTTAAAAGATTTCTCTTAAGTGGAAAGTGAAAGCAAGATGGCGTTTGAGTTTCAACAGGGCGTGAAGAAGTGAAAGTTAAAAATAATTATTGATAAGCCCCTGTTTGAAACGTAAAACTCCTTTTTGAAAAGTGGATGGAATAAGAAAGGATGTAATAATAATAACTCAAGCAGCAATATAAATTAAAAAGTCTTTTTTTTCTTTTTTCTTCTTGAAATTCTTTTTTTTCTTTTCTTTTCTTTTTCCCCGTCCTTCTGGAGGGGAAGGAAGAAGGGGGGCAGGATGGCTGGGCTTCTCGAAAACAAAGAAAGGAAAGGAGGGTTATTTAACTCTCAATGGTCTGAATTTGAGGAAGCTTTGAGTTCAATTACCTCTGCTTTATTGAAAAGAATTGATACTATATTTCAAGCTTCTCAAGCTGGAAACAATGAAATACATGGAAATACTGAGTCACAATCAAGCAGTGGGGGATTGAGTCAAGAGCTGGGAAAGGAAAAAAAAACAACAAAAGACCATAGCAGATTTTACAGAAGAGAGAAAGATGAAGGTTGAGCAGGAGCAAGAAGCTCTGCAAGCTGATGACTTGTTTCCAGAAGAACCCATATTTCTGCAAAAAGTTTATAATATCCAATCCCAAAAACCGCAAATCCTTGCTGGAGTTAAAAAAGGCAGAGGGATCAAAGTTAAGAAGAAAGTTCGTAAAAAGGAAAAGAAGAAAGCCTGGAGAAATGGAAAATAACCCTGCTTGACGAGATGATGGTCCTTAAAAAGCATTGTTTAAATGTTTAAAGACTTTGAACTTTTGGGGGGGAAGAAAAAAAAAATACTACACAGCAATTCAATGCCAGTTAACCAAGTGATGGACGATGAGGAGGCAATTTATAGTTGTATTGGAATATTTTGAGAAGAATAAACAGATCACAGCAATGCTGGTGTGTTGGGTTGTGAAATATGCCCTGACTTGAAGGAATTGGAACATTTTATTAAGGACTGTGATAAATCTGGATTTAATTGTAAACGTAGAAGTCTCATTGAATATACTAAATCGGAGCTTTCTGTTTGATGGTAATAAATATAAGGCAAAAGGACTATGGATCTAGAGCAATTGCAGTTGATCTGGTGGTTTCCTTAATACGCTTGATGGATCTACTAATCTAGTTTTGACTGGATTTGATGGATATTACTACAATTATAATTATAAAGTCACTCGGGGGGTTTTTTTTTATAAAGAAGCAAATTACTATTTAGGTGGGTAGACGTAAATGATGAAGATATTCTATATGCTGTTGGAAGATGTGAAGACAAGAAGATTAGCAACTGGTTTAATCTAGTATGAAGAATTAAAATGTTTGATATAGTTATTAAATGATGTTTTATCTGTATTGATAAATTTATAAGAGGTTTGATTGTTATACTCCTTTTTTGACTAAAAACTTTATTATTATTGTTTTAAGTGTTTTAACTATAAATGGACCTTGATGGTTTAAAAATGGAGGACGGAAGATTTTATATAGTATTCTATTTTAAATTTGGGGGGGGGTTGTTTTTTTTTTGATTGAGGGTTTTTTATTTTTCTCTCTTGTTGG
>WNWU01000016.1:23142999-23176122 GCA_012654045.1 Ptyas mucosa | reverse complement strand
TTCCATTCCATTCCATTCCATTCCATTCCATTCCATTCCATTCCATTCCATTCTATCAATTCTTAGTCTATTAGAAAACTCATGCTCTTCTGGATCATCATTTCAGAGATATTTTTTTTTACCTAAACACAGAAACAGACTAAGCATTGGGGGAGGGGGGTAGCAGTGGGAAGGGAAGTGACTTCAACTTCCTGACTGCTTTGAGTTTCCTTGTGGGAAAGCTTTCTTCATGCAAGAAGTGCAGCATGGGTTCAGTAAGGAATGCAGGGCAGTGGCATACATGGAGAAGGTGAATGTGAGCAGTACAGATCAGGGGAGTGCACAGGTAGGTGGCATGGGCCAGGAAGAGTACAGTGGTTTCTTCCTTCTTGTTCCTCCTCTTCTTCCTTCTCCCTTCCCTCCCCTTCTCTTCCCAACCATTGTGGGACTGGCTGGGAAATAGTCACAGAACGTTGAACATGAAGATCATGTGATCACAGTAGCAGTCCAGCAGCAGTTAATAGCACTGAAGCAGCTACAACTTCCCCAAATTTCATTGCTTTATGAGACGTGGACCCCCAATTCTGGATGCATTTTGTAAGTAGAGCCCATTTGAGATACCTTGGTTCACAAACTGGTGCCCTGGGTTGGTTTTATTTAAAGTGTGAGAATATGTAGTATATAGATAAATTGGAGGTTCCTTGTTTAGTCTTTTTTACCAACTGACAAAGCAAATATAAATTTTCATGAAAATCAATCTGCATTTTTTGTTTTGTTTTTTTTCAATTGTACTTTTAAAAAAATCTTTTTATATTTTTCTATCTGTAAATGTTATACAGTATTTTTCTGTCATACCATTTTTGCAGCAATTATTTTCTTTCTTCTATTTTTCTTCTACCATAACCTCTTTCAGTTCATCATCCCACTAAGCTTCCTTTTTCATACTTCTCACTGAACTAACTACATCCCCTTCTCTGACAGTCTATAATGTCATCCTTCTCATTCTGCTTCACACAGCCAACATCAAATGAGTCATGATTTCAGATTGATGCAAATGCCATGTCAATGCATGAAAATACTTATGCTTAAACTGTATTTGAAGTGAAATTTATTCGAAACATATATTCACCAGATACTGTTACCATTCATCCGTTGGTTTCCAAATCACAATCTTTCATCTTATCACCAATCATTCATTCACATTACATAGCAGAAGATGGTTCTCCTGGACTACATTCACTCAATTTTTCTCCAAATTCTTCCCTGTTGTTTTATTTTCATCATTCACTGGGCCATAACTTGATTACCAACATATAGATTCTTACTTTCATATGATTGCACAAGTATTTATCTGTGATCAGTCCATATTATTTTACATACATTGTAGACCATTCATTCAAATTTACCCTTAGTGCATTGGTTGTATTAATCAGCTCTACTTCACAAAATCAGGCTATCTTCATTTCAAAATGGTACAACTTTCCTCTTTCTTACCATTTATCAGTCACACAGCATATCTATTTTTCTCTTTCATTTATTCTGAAATCTACATTACAGATCACAATCCATGTCATCATCATCGTTGTCTTCGTCTTCGAAATCTGTGTCCATAGATATTGACCTGTGTCACTCATTATGGCTTTAATAGGCATTATTATATAGCTTAAGTGAGCCAAAATTATAAAAAGAAATGAGATGAGTAATAGTTAATTCTCTTACAAAGATAGTCTGCAGTCAAGGATGCAGAATAAGAGAATTAGTTTTCCTGATTGATTCTAAGTTAAAAAAGTAATTAGTATAATTAATAATGTAAATAAAAATATTTGGATTACAACAAGTTGCTTATTTCCATTATGTTACATCTTCCTTGTTGGTTGCTACTTATTTTACCATTACAGCTTTCCTAAAAAAAAAAAAATCAGGATGTGGAATTGAACTGAGCAGGATGTGGAATTGAACTGAGCATTGAACTGTCTTCAAAAAGTTATGAAATTAGGATAGAGAGCTCCACTTGTTTTCTGGAAAGAAACATTTTTAAAAAAATTATTCTGCTTTTCCTATTGTAAAATTTTCTGTCAACAGAAAAATCTTTGCTTCTTTGGAATGGCTATATCTATTCCATTGTACGTATAGTCATTTTACTCCTTTTTAGGGTATAATTAGACATAGAGATAGGAGATTTGTCAGGGCAAAATTTGACAAAGGCAAAATTGTCAAGATCATCCTTTTTCTATGCAGTATGAAGTTAAAATTATTATTACTGCTAGAATTAAAATATTTTAGTACATTTGTGCATAGCGTTGGTTGAGACTTGTGGTGTGTGTGTGTGTGTACATACACACTGCTATATCATATGATAAAGATCTTCTGCAATCAGGTGTTAAAATCAGTGTTTGTCACATGTGACAAAGGTAAATTATGTTCAAGAGCAGACAAATGCAACTGCCTTGAGTTTGTATAACTAATTTAATGATTTTTTAAAAACTTAACCATTATTATAATACATATGCTTAGCTTTTTCCATCCCAATACCTACTGAAACAGATTTTGCCATTCTCTAAGCACAATATTAAAAAGATGAAAATGCATGTTGTACTTGCTGCTGCTTGATTTTGTAACCACCCAGGCATTGTCAATTAGTCCATTCATTAATGAAATTTAAATCAGAGCCACCTTTGTCTTTGGAAAAAAAGGAAAAAATGTTAAGATTTGAGTTATACTTTAATTGTCTCTCTCTGCCATTTGACGTTGGAATAGGTTTTGATCTGACCTTATTGCAGATCTTTAAAATAACTTATTATGCTACAGAGAACACTATTTATAAAACATCTGTCCTAGTTTTGATTGAAAGAACCAACAAATTACTTGAAGTTTTACTCATTCATAACTAATCTTCTACCTCAAAGCCTGTCAGCATAGCACATCCCTTGATAGTTATGTGTGTATCCAATTTGGTAAAATGAGAATAATATATTTTGACTCCTAACAAAAGAAACATTTCCAATCTAATGTTTTGAAGTGTCTGGAAAAGCAAAACAGAACAAAATACTTTTTCTTTTAGTATCGGTAGAATACTAGAAAATATTAATTTGTTTTATAGGTAAATGCCATGTGTCTAAAGCTGGACATTTTTTTAACTTGGACTCAGTCAAGAAAACTAATTCTCTTATTTTATATCTTCATGACAGAATATCTCTTTTGACTGCAGTCTCTCTTTGTAAGAGAATTGACTATTGGCTCACTTAAGAAAGGTCCCCCCCCCAAAAGCATGTATGAATACAGTTTTCATTAGTAGAACCATTATACTAGACAAAAAAACAATTTTCAATAATTAAAGATAAAAAATTTAGAAGACTTCAATGACATAATTAGAAAGTTGGATAAGAACTCGAAGAAATGACAAATCTATCTGTCTGTCTGCTGTCTGTCTGTCTTTCTTTCTTTCTTTCTTCCTTCCTTCCTTCCTTCTTTCCTTCCTTCTTTCCTTACTTCCTTTCTTTCTACCTACCTACCTACCTACCTATCTCTATCTATCATCTATCTAGTATCTGTGGGATGGGGGTTGCACATATTGAATCAATTCAGCACTTTGATTTCTATTCAAAATAGAAATTAGAAACTTGGTCTAGCACTCATAGTTGGCAGTATTCAATCTGCAAAGACGATTTTTGCTTCCTGTATATAGCTTCTCTATATAGAGCTATTAAAGGGAACATGTTATGATGTCTTTTCAGAGCTTTGGGCTAAATACGTTAAAGTCTCTAAGGCAATTGTGTCCTATTAATACTGGGTAAGAATTGTGCACTTGCCCATGAGTCTTTCTAGTGAACTCATGTTTTGCAATAATTCCTGACATATTGCATTGAGCTTGGCATACATTTCCTAAAAATTTAAACATGCACACTTAGGCATTCTATTATTATATATATATTGATGAATATGATTATATCCTAGCCAAGTCAGACTTACATAGTTAAGTATATTGATTTTTTTCAATTTTAATTTTAAGCATGTCTACCCTTCCTCAGAACAAAATTGCAGGATGTTCTCAAGTCTCACTTAATTCTCATGTTTATCTTTGCAGACATTGTTGATAATATTGTTTGCAATGATTCCCATGGTGTTTGTCAATGATGTCAAAATTCTGCTAAGTAAAAAGTTTATCTGTTGTAAACTCACAATAAAAATAAAAAAAAATAATATAATGCCAAAAGCATTATATTACACTATTTGTACACTATGAAGATGTACAAATTATCACATCCAACTGGCATAAATGTTAGTGTAGGAAAACTATGTCAAAGATAAATAAGAAGAAAAGATCACGACAAACATCACAAAAGTAAAATAAAGCAAAAAACAAACAAACCAACAAACATAATGAAAATGATATGAATATTTGTTATGTTGTAGATTTGCTATTTTTAAAGTAAATACAGAACTAGAAATTTAAAATGAGGACAAGCAATTGTGGAGAACCAATTATGTGATTATATAGGTTCTACTAGATTCCTAATCAATAAGAAGTTGTGAATAGCTATAATATCTGGGTTTATGTTGGCATATGACATTTCTGTAATGGAGTGATAGCTCCCAGGCTGATAAGGGAAGAAATGATACTAACATCTTCCAGTTTTGATATAAAGGTGTTAGTACCATCCATTTTTTAAACAACTGAAAAGGACTAAAAGAGACTGGTTCTTATTGGAATACACCTTATTTCTATTGCTTGGTAGTTTGTTGTTGTTTTTTGATGCCTTCAAGTCAGAAGTGGCACATCCTTGCTTCTTAGGACTGAGAGAGAGTGATTGGCCCAAGGTCATTCAGCTGGTTTAGTGCCAAAGGTGAGACTGGAACTCACAATATCCCTGTTTATAATCTAGATTCTTCTATTGCTCTACTCCAACAAAATTAATCCACAGAAGTCAAATTGTTTTTCTGGATAACTTGACTTATGCTTAGAAATTCAAACTGTATGATTTATTACAGAAGTGAAGCAGAGGTGTATATCCATCAATAGCAATGAAAATAGCAGAGAAAAAGACTGTGCTGATGTATCATTTTCAGTCAAGCAATGGGTAATTTTGCCTGGTTACTATAGAGACAAAAGATTATTGTTAAAGCAGCTGCTTAGCAGCTGTGGCCAGTTAAGAGAGCAGGTGGTAGGCAGCAAGGGCTGTGCTGAAGGGAAGGCATAATTCCTGAAGGATGGGAATAGGAAAGAAGTTGGCATTTAAGCCAATGAATAGAATGGGATGGTAAGAGAAAAGAAAACAATGGATTAAGGCTAAGCCATAAAGCACATATAGTTTGAAAAAGTTTATTGAATAGTACCTTTATTCACAGGAGAAATGTATTTTCTTCAAACCATGAGATAAGTGGCATATAAATTTAATAAATTAACCAAAATAAAAATAATGTTGCAATGAAAACATTAACATAAGTCTTCTGAGGTAATTGATCCAACAAATTAATTCAAATAATGATGGGTTGCATGCAGATAAAAAGCAGAACATGTGGTAAAGATTTCCCATCCAGTCATGTCTAATTCTTAGGGGTTGGTGCTCTCTGTTTCTTAGCCAAGGGAGTCAGCATTGTCCAAAGACACTTCTGTGGTCATAGAGCCAGCATGACTCCATGCCGAGGTACACTGAATGATGTTACCTTCCTATTTATCTACTCGTGTTTGCATGCTTTTGAACTGCTAGGTAAGCAGGAACAGGGGCAAGTAATGGGAACTCATCTCATGGTGTGGTGCTTGAGTCTCAAACCCAGACTGTTAGCTTTCCACTGACAACCTCAGTGTCTTTAGCTACTGAGCCATGACGCCCCCCCATGGTTACATAACTATGTTATTATTTAATCACTTCAGATCTTATTCTTTTTTTCTATTTCATAAACACTATTTGTACTAAATAATATTATAGCTTAAGGTCTTGCTATTTCCAAGATTGCCTTTCTCCTATTCTTTTTGCCCATTCTGGAAGATCAGAAAGATACACCAGGTTTAGCAGGGGTGAAATACTCCCGGTTCAGACTGGATCACCCAATCTGGCAGTGGATGGTTTGGACAACTGGTAGCAAAAATCCCTATGCCACTCCCATGCCCAGCTGAGCCGCGCGATCATCAGAGGCTGGGGGTTTTTTTACTTTAGCTGAAGAGGTTGCAGGAAAAAATGCTTTCAAAAGTTAAAAAAAAAACTTGGCCACGCCCACCCAGTCGCATTACCCCCCCCCCAGCAAGCCACACCCACAGAACCAATAATAACAAATTTTACATTTCACCACTTTAGGTCCTATCATCAAAACAGTGATAGGCCTCTCTGTTATCCTCAGTGGCCTCTTCTACCCACTGGAATACAGTTTGCTCTTAACAAATTTCACCCTTGTCCATGACTGGTGTTTTGAATTGTTTTGTTGTATATTTCTCTAATGTGTTCATATTTCCGTATTATGATCAGTGGTGATATTCAGCCGGTTCTATCCAATTCGGGTGAACCAGTAACAGCAGCTGCGGGAGGCTCTACTCACCCACCCGGACGTCATCACGTCCTCTTTTTGATTCTCTGCACATGTGCAGAAGGCCCTGCACATGACCTCGCATTTGCAAACCGGTAGCGAAGGTAAATGAATACCACCCCTGATTATGATGATGTTTTGTCTTTGAATCTATAATCTGAACCTAATATGTAAAGATTTATAGTGATTAAAACATCTGAACTGTAACTTTGTGCAAATGAGACCCATGTACTGCTACATTTTAAATAAATTTGTTGTAAACTGAGTTACTATTAAAATCCTTATCCTACCTAGCTCTGACATTACTTTGAATAATTACTGATAATTTATCAGTTCTGTTAAATACTGAAAGATCATAGGAGACATTTAATTTAGCTATTTAGTTAATAAGCAAGTGAACTTATAAATGAATTTACCTGAAAAAGGTCTCTAAAGTACTGAAGAGTTCTTTCCTGGTAAGGCCATTGCCAAAAACTTTTTTCACTGCTTCTTGCAGAATATAATATAATGAGAAAAAGTGGTTGGAGTATTTCTTCTGGCCTGTATTTTATTAGGTTTCTCCTAACAGCTGTGCCAATGCAGCTCCATCCAAAATTATTAGTTGAAATTCCAGAGCTTTGCTGTACTTGTTGCCAGCTGCACAACCTGTTCCAAATTGTAATGACAATATAAATAAACATGCATTTATAATTAGACCGAGACAAGTAAACTTGGCATGGGGACAAGGTGACTGACCCAAAGTCAGATGTTAATCTGGAAGTTCAGAATATATTGTCCAACAATGGTGTTCAGTTGCCTTCAAAGCTTAATCCTATTAAATAAGGCATGATGCTTAGAGATTCAGTGTGCTTTAATTTGACCCATATAATTCCTCAAAATAATTCTTTGGACCAATCGAAAAATGTCACTATGTTTCACCAAAATTGGTAAAGACACATAATAAATATTTTTGCTGCTTATGCAACAGTATTAATTAAAGAACATTAGTTTATATTATGCAGCTGTATCCTACAATGTGATTTTGACAATTCCACTGAATAATTTTTTTAAGAGAACCAAGTAATTAATATAATTGAAAACTACATTCATATTTATGGAAGTTATGGAGAACAGATATATAAATGAAATTTTTAATCTTTTATTCTTACCACTCTCTGGCCTTTAAATTGTGGGCTTCCACTTACAGCACATTCCAGATGTGACAAGTGTATCGACATTTGTCATAGAATGTGCTTTAACTGCCCCTGCTTTCAGCACCTAAAGGGAAAAAAAATATCCAACCATACTTAAAAGGGAAAGCTTCAAAAAGCCTTAAAGCTGATTCACTTAACCAACCAAAGGAGAAGAGGAGAAAATTACAACATTAGCATGAAAATATCACAACTGTAAGGCATACAATTATGGTAATTTACAGATTTTTTTAAAGGTGATATTTCTGAGAATATGACACAGAGATGAATCCTTCATGAATACCAGAATCCTCACCTTCATAAGCAGTAGCTACTGGAGGTTGCATATTAGGTATTCTTGTGAGAAATTGCTGCTGATGAAAAGCAAAAAGGCAGTGCATTATAACTATGATACATGCCTGGCTCTGTTGCTTTTAACAGAAGTTCCATTCCTGACTTTGGAAAAATGTCAAACCCATGGATAAGAAATGAAAACAAGGACAGCAGGAAAACAGCAGGCCAAATATTGCCTTTTGTGCAAGGTCTCAGTCCTTCTGAGGAAAGTCTTTCATGCATAGAGGGTCAGATCCAATGCTATTTTATTTTTGTCAACAATTTAAATTAATAAGCACCTTCACAAATAAATATTAGGATTGTGCAAATGTTTTATAAGAGATACTTTGAAAAGAAGATCACACATGGACAGACAGTCCAAAGCAGTTGTAGTCACAATGCAAAAGATACGCTGTTTTGATTACCTGAACATTCATATTATCTGAAGAGAGCTTCATTTTCCCACAGACTGCTAGTAATTACAGTGAGGATCCAGAATCCATCTGATTCCAATTTAAATCACATTTATGCCAGCAGAGTGAACATGTGCGTCCTAAAAATGAATTGGGAATGTGTGATCCTTTTACTTTCTCTGAAATAATAAGACTACTGAAAAAATATAAAAAGAGGCAAATAATTATTGAACATTTTAAAATTAGCAGCTATTTGGAAAGCATTGGCTGCCTGCAGAATTTTAGCCAGTTTAATAAGACCTAAATAGAGTTACTATTTGCTTCATTATTTAGCCCTCACTTGATCTCTTTATATTCTCATCCAGTATTCTTCCCTTTACTTCCCTTCCCTTCACAAGTATCACATCTCTTATCCTTCTCCATCATGTTTATTGTTATTATTTTATCTTACTTTTACAAAGTTGAAGGAAATGTTTACAGTATGTGTGTTTGTAAGTATTTCTGGGTGAAATAATGATTTATTTATAAAAGAAACAATTGTTGATGTATAGGAATAATATATATGGAATAAGAAAAAAATAAAATATTTTATAAATAGGTCACCTTATATTTTACAATTAGATACTTTTTATTAATCATTAATAATCCAAATTAATATTTTAAAGTTTTTTCAGACCTGCTTTTCATTTGATTGTAGTTTGTGGCCTACAGTATAGACAAACAAACATGCATACACATACACAAACACATTATAATATGCACACACCTACTTACACAGATAAACATACACACATAGACATGTTGAGCTTACCATCCTATTTTGAGAAAGTGAGGAATCTAGGCATTATGTAAGATACATTTGTACAGAGATCTGGACATTGCTTAACTGCACACTTGAGTTACATAATTTCCCCCGGGTGTCTCCAGTGGAACACTGTTTTACTATTTTTCTAATTATCTCCAAATCCCAAATTGCCCAAATATTTAAAAATATGCAGTGTGGATAACTCTTTAGGCATATGAAATTGTCCTCCAGTATAAAAATACATGAAGGATGTAGTATAGGTTTTCCATAAAAGTTCCATCTGACAAAAACTGTTAAATGTAACAGCTCACATGATTTTTGAAATTTGTCCATACCCTCAATGTTACAACATGGCTATTTGTACATGTACTTTAAGCATACACTTCCTCTTTTTCCACAGCCTCACCCCACCCTCATTTCAGCATATAGGAAACTATGGTGTCCATGTTAACTACCATTTCATCAGATGCACATGCTGATTACAAATTTTATTTTATACCTGCATCAGACAATTTATGTCAATATTTGAACCCATCTCAGGTCCGCCCAAACTTTACTGTGCTAGAAGGGCATGCGAAGCTTACAACAGCAACAAATATTGTTGGTCCCCATTATTTTCCCCTCAGAATAACGAAGTATGATAGTTCCAGATAAAATAGATAGTCAGAATGAGAAACCTGAAAACTGTTGACTGCAATTACTGTAAGTTACAATGTGGTCAGTCCTGCTTTCCTTGGCATCTTGTATGAATAACCAATTGAAGCATTTAATACTGAAAAAAGTGCAAAGTTTATGTGAACACTTTGTGAATACCTATCTTAAGAAGAAAGAGAAGGAAGAAGGGTGAGAGACAGACAGCAGCAGGTGATTAAACAGTGGCAGATGCCTCAGGACATCATCTAAACAAAATGTTTGAAATGTGAATTACTATAACTCTGATTATCTTTCATGCTGACTGAATTGAACATTTCTCTGACAATGACCCCAAGGGTGCAGGTAGCATTCTCTAATGTGAAATGAGAATAAAAATTTATCAACATCAAAGGCTTTGCTAAGTTGGGAACTGACAGCAGAATCAGAAAGGGATCCCCTTTGTAGTTTGGAAACATGTACTAATAATTAAATATTAACTATAGGGAAAATTTAGCAGGCCAGATGAAAATGACATATTTCTGAATAACAGAAACAAATTGAAACAACCTGAATGTTTCTCTCCCCTACACGTACCTTTGGTGTCAACTATACACTTGTCCCTCCAAGGACACTGTGGCTCAGTAGCTAATACGCTGAGCTTGTCGATTAGAAAATCAGCAGTTCAGCGGTTCAAATCCCTAGCGCTGCATAACAAGAGTGAGCTCCCATTACTTGTCTCAGTTTCTGCCAACCTAGCAGTTCAAAAGCACATAAAAATGCAAGTAGAAAAATAGGGACCACTTTGGTGGGAAGGTAACAGCACTCTATGCGCCTTCAGCATTTATCAGCATTTACTCATGCTGGCCACATGACCATGGAGTTATCTTCGGACAGTGCTGGCTCTTCAGCTTAGAAACGGAGTTGAGCACCACCCCTAGAGCCAGAAATGACTAGCACACATGTGCAGGGGAACATTTACCTTTACCTATACACTTGTATATGTTTAAAATTCTGGTGGTCTTAAGAAAAGGAGCTTTCTAATCGAGCCTGGATTGTGAAATAATTGTTTTCAATTTTGGAAAGGTCAGAAGTATAGGCCAAACCAGTCTGTGGATATTCCAATACATTTAATATCCAGTATCATCCACTGTCAACATAGGTGACAACAGTGGTCCATTACTTCTACTCCCACAAATCATGAAATGAAAATGTTAAAGAATAGTAAATGAGGACTTTCCTGAGCAATCAAGGAATTATTTGTGCTTTTAAAAATACACCAGCAATGTTCAGTTTGTTCTATATAAGAGGGAAAATAATTGTGGTGCTATCTGAGCCAGCTGATTGAGGTCATAAATACAAATAAAATAACTATACCAAAGGTGCTTTTTCCAAAATACAACTGGACTTTGCCTTTCTTTGGAGAACTGAAGAAGCTTCTTGGATGGCAAGCAAAACATCTTCAAAGAAGTTTGCACCTTCGAACAAGCGTTTTATTTATATTTAGGACCTAAATCAGCTGACTCAACTAGCACCACATTTGTTTTTTAACCTGTAGAAGGCAAGACTTAAAAGATAATACTTTTTAACACTCTCCAGGTACCTCAAAGGTTAATGTATAAAGTCAACAACCTTTAGATACCTAAAAGAATAATGTAAAAAAGAAAATCAAGAACCATTCAGAACTTTCAGCTGCTTTGGTGATGGGTTAAATTTATGAACTCAGTCCTCTGTCAAGTTTTTTTTAATTTATTTATTTATATGCCGCCCTTCTCCGGAGACTCAGGGCAGCTTACAATGCGTTAAGCAATAGCCTTCATACTTTTTGTATATTTATATACAAAGTCAGCTTATTGCCCCCATTTTGGGCCCTCATTTTACCCACCTTAGAAAGGATGGAAGGCTGAGTCAACCTTGAGCCTGGTGAGAATTGAATTCAGCTGGATGTTAAATGCTGCCTTAGTTGGAGGCATTAGCCTCCTATGCTGCTCAGGCTCCTCTGAGTTAAATGACTATGTCATTTTTGGATTGCTTAATTGGTAAATAGAAAACCTTTACTTTATTCATTTAAATGCCTGCACCACAGAGAAAAGTTGCCTAAGACTGGATTATGTAAAAGCAAGAATTTGTTTCCTTGCTTTTTGAGGGGAGCAGTTTCTTAGAACTGATGAACAATCAGAAACAGGAAAATTTGCTGTAGATATGTTGAAGGATCTCCTGAACTAAGTGACTCTGGGGTTGTTTGTCATGCTCTAGGAAGCCTCATCTACCCCAACCCAAACCAGTAAGCACCAACAAGCATTCATTCATTCAATTTTCTTCACTGTTCAGTCCCACATGGCTGCCCAGCCCAGCAAGGATCCACTCACTCCCCAGCCCACTCCAGCAAGCACCAGAAAACATTCAACAACCCAGCTGCTTTCTCTCCCAGTTTCTTACACCAACCATTCACCTCTTGTTATCTTCTTTTTGGACCTAGCTTCTCTAGTTAATGTTTCCTGGAGTACATTGGACTTCCTGAGCCTTCATAAACTGTGCTATCTTCATAAAACTGAGCTGTCCTTCTGAAACTATTCCAAATATCTAGTACTGAACAGATTTTATTTGTTTGTTTCCTTATTAGATTCGTATTCCACCAATTCCTGGTAGCCAAGAATAATACATGCCATTTATCAAAAAATATATTTAAAACCGTAAAGATAATCAGAAATAAGCACAATACAGATGGTAACCAAATACCCTAGTAAAAGAGCTTCTTTTAAATCAGCTTCTAGAATGCAGGGTTTTCCAGCAGGAATCTGTTTCAAATGGCTAGAACAATAAGGGGGAAAAACAATGTTATGGGGCCCTATGAAAACACTCAGTTATGGGGCGCTATGAGCAGAAGTATATCATGACTAATGCTATTAAAGAATGTAAAGATCAATCTGTTTGCTGAATGTAGATTATAAAATTTTACAATGCTAAATAATTATGTGCCATCAAGTTATTTTTTATTCCTAAGAATCACAGATAGATTTTAAAAACCCTATAACTACATTAGCTAATTGATAAAGAAATTATAGATAGTAATAGGCTACATTTCAAAGAGCAAATTAAGCAAGTTTATAGTCAATCTAAAAGAATATATAAACAAGGTTTTGCAAGGTTTTTTGGGGTGTTTTTTTTTTTTTTGTGGATGCAGAGAAAGCTTTTGACAACTTGAAATGACCATTTCTACTAAAACTATTGAACAAAATGAACCTGAACAAGAGTTCAAAGAATCAGAATAGAGCTGGAAGGGACCTTGGTGGCCTTCTAGTTCAGCTCCCTGCTCAGCAGGAAATCCTATACCCATGATGGCGAACCTATGGCACATGTAGCCATATAGTGAGCATGCAGCTCAGTTCTAGCATGCATGTGCATGCCAGTCAACTGATTTCAGGCTTTCTGGGTCCACCAGAAGTAAGGAAACAGCCTGTTTCCTGCCTCCGTAAGGCCTAGAAAGGCTCTGGAAGCTGGGGGAAGCAAAAAATATCACAGTCTGTCCAACTGGAAGTTGGGAAACGGGCCATTTTGGGCCTCCAGAGAGCCTCCGAGGGGATAGGGAAGGCTGTTTTCGCCCTCCCCAGATAGGGAGGCGAGGGGGGCGAGGGAGGTCATGCGCGCATGCATAGAATTATGGGTGTGGGTATGCGCATGCACACACCCTGCCCCCCCTCCTGGCTCATGATGGCAAAAAGGTTAGCCATCACTATCCTATACCATTTCAGACAAGTGACTGTCTGGTCTTTTCTTGAAAACCTCCAGTCATGAGGTACCCACTCTTTTTTACATTCATTCTTTGTGGCAGTCTCTCAACTACTTCTTTTCTCTAGACTAGCCTAACCCAAATCCTTCTTTTCCTTCTTTTCTCTAGACTAGCCTAACCCAAATCCTGCAATCTTTCTTCATATGTTTTAGTTTCCAGGCCTTTAATCATCTTAGTTGCTCTTCTTTGAACTTCTTCCAAAGTCTCAATATCTTGTTTGTAATGTGGTGACCACGACTGAACACAGTATTCCAGATGTCACCTTGCTAAGGCTATATTAAAGCAGTACTAATATTTTATGTGGTTTTGATTCTATGCCTCTGTTTATACAACCAAAGACTGTATTGGCTTTTTGGCTGCTGCTGCACAAAGCTTGGGATATATACTTCTATATCAACACTAAATAGCAAAAATTATGGCTAATGGAGTACTGTCTGCAGATTTTCAAATAAGTAAAGGCACTAGGCAAGATTGTCTACTTTCTCTTCTATAATTTATCATTGCTTTAGAAACATTTGCAGAAAGGCTCTGCGGCAACAAACAAATTAAAGAAACACTGTATAAGCTTAAATAATATGCATATAATGTAATATTAACTATTATAGAATCACAACAGACAATAAAACAGTTGATTGAAAAGAATCTAAACTTTGGAGAATTCTCTGGATATAGAATCAATATACAAAAATAATTACAAGATATTAATGCAAGAAGAAAATCTCTTGTGGGAAGAATCTGCCTGTCAGATAACAATGAAATACCTTGGGCTGCATTTGACAGGTAGTAATCAAGAAATATATCAAAATAACTATGTTAAATTATAGCAAGAAATAAAAAGAGCTTAAAAAGTAGGGAAATTTAAAGCCTATCTGGTTAGGGTCAATTGTGATTAACAAAATAAATATATTACCCAATATAAATTATCTGTTCCAAAGGATGCCAAAATCAATCTCAGACAATACTCTACAAGAATTGCAAGAAAGTATTAGTAAATTTATATGTAGCTGGAAGTTAATTTTTTTAAAAAAATTACAATATTTAAAGAACAGACATGACCTTGTTCTCTTGTATTTTAAACTGTATCAAAAAGCAAGTTGCTTGTCATGATTGGGTAAAATTTCCAAATAGCAGAAGGTCAATATTGGAAGGAAATGTTTGAGTTAATGGCAACCATAAATGTTTATATATGTACATCTCTGTACAGAGATACAAACGTTCAATGAAAGCAAGGAAAACATAAGCCCATTAATTTCCCCATTAGCTTCTCCTTCAAAGGCTTTCTATATTGGAGACAATTGTAGTAAAAAAATGTGACTATATATGCAAATATAGTCTATGCAGACTCCATGAATAAACCAAAGACAATTACTCAGTGAAGGCTGGAATGTACCATGATTGATGTACTTGCAAATTGTTGGAAAGATAACAGCAGATTTTGAAAATGAAGGAGGTACACTAAAAAAGATGACAGGATTTGAAATGCAACCAACATCATCTATAAAGGGATAGATATAAATTCCTACTAAGATATGATATAGAGCCAGAAGAAATACAAAATTGCATGATGAATTGTATGTTTTGGATGTAAAAGTTTAAAGAAACAGTGACAAAATAACTATGGGAAGAGATATAGACAAATCTATAAACATTTAATCTAAATTACAACCTAAAAGACAACTGGTATAAAACATTTTACTGCATGTGAGAGAATGTAAGAACACAAAACAAAGCACAAAAGCATTGGAGAGATATAGGTAGCACCATTCAGAGAATTTTATAAATTTTTATAAATTAAATTTAACTGAAATCTCATTTAACTTAATATAATTGCAGAATACCTTAATTAACAATACCAATATTTATTGAGATACATGTGTACAGTTACAGTATTTATTGAGATACATCTTTACACTTGTGCGGATAATTTTTGGCCAACATTGAATAAAAATGCAATACCAATGATAATTGATTATGAACTAAAATTTGGAGAATACATTGCAATGGGCAAATTAACTGCACATATATCCACAACAGAATCTTAACTAAATTCAAGCAAGAATAGCTTCCATAATTGCAACAACATGCAGCACAGCAAATGCAACCCTTTACATTATGGTTTTTAATGGATTTTAAATGTTTATAAGCACTGCAAATAGACTAGAGTACAAATTAAAGAGCTATCTACCTTTCCAAACAACTCTTTTTTTTCCTCTCCCTTTTTAATACCCATAAATAACGGTCTATATACTACAAAAACTACAAAACAAATTACAATTAGCCCATGTGTATCATGACACATACACACATACACAAAAATGAATAAAGGCACCTCAAATCTTCTAAATTGAATATGTTCAAAATCTGCAACCTACCACTCCCATGTAATTGAAATTTCAAGGATTTTCTTACAAGTTGTGTTGACAAAGTTGTGGCTACTGCAGCATCACTGACATTAGCTGTGGTCATGATTTCTGATGCTCCCTGCCAAATTCCCACAAATAAGATCAATAGGGAAGCCAGCAGAAAGTCAGAAATTGTTCCGTCTCCCATTGCTATTTTGCCCACTTGTGATCATTCTATTTCTCTGTAAGTGAAGAAATATGTGTGAAAAGATGACCCAATGAGTCATGTGTTGTTTAGTAAATAATAATATAGTGGAGGCATTAGTGTTAAATTCAAGGATATTGTTTTAATATTAAAAAATAGTTCAATGCGGTTTGTAATTTCTTGTAAATGTAATATTCAACATTCATTATACAATTTAAGCAATTCTACATTGATTTATATTTTAGACATTGTATCTAATATTGATATAAATGTTCTATTATGAAATACTTAATTCTAATTGTTTTAGTGTTAATAGCTTCTAATTTCTATTCTATAAGCACCACAGTCCTTAGCTGTTTTTTATTATTATTATTATTATTATTATTATTATTATTATTATTATTATTATTATTATAATATATGTGTATACTAAGGTGACCAGACGTCCCGCTTTTGGCAGGACAGTCCCGATTTTCAACAATTTGTCCCGTGTCCCGCAGCATTTTAAAAAAGTCCTGCTTTAAAATCTGGTCACCTTACCAAGAGCCCCCGCCAGGCGATCGCCAGCACAGCCAGCATGGTTTTCCCCTCCCCCGCTCTGCTGTCTGGGACTCCAAGGGTTCCAATGGGGAAAGGGGTGGAGTCTCCTCCGCTGGTCAAATTTCGCGATGTGTAGCTGGGGAAAAAAAAAAACCATGGTGGCACCCAGCCGAAAAACTATGTGAGCCTTCAATGGCCGCGCCCTTCACATGGTAAGCGTCCGTATGGGCACTTGAGGTCTGGTTCTCCTTCGCTTCTCTTGACAGTTGAAGCGGGATGGAAGGGAAAGATTAACCAGATTTAGGGCGGCCGAGAAGTGTTGTATGGTCTGGGGAGGGGTTTTTTTTTTTTTAGAGTTGTGTTCCCATTATTCATCGCCTGTGGAGATTCTCAAGTCCTCCAGGTCAGGGATCTCCAACCTTGGCCACTTTTTAAGACTCGTGGACTTCAACTCCCAGAATTCCTCAGCCAGCAAAGCTTTTTAGCAAAGCTGGCTGAGGAATTCTGGGAGTTGAAGTCCACAAGACTTAAAAAGTGGCCAAGGTTGTGGAGACTCCTGCCTTAAAGAGAAACGACAGCCTGGTCGGAAGCCCGCCTTTTAGAACTTTACCGGAAACGGAAGTCGCGTCTCGCGGCGTTTTGTTTTTTTAAAAAGTTTTTAAAAAGTCCCGCTTTACCAATCTTAAAATTTGGTCACCTTAGTGTATACTACAATGAAATAAAAAGAAGTCAAGAGGTCCAGTTGGAGCAAGGCATGACAAAGTTCTCAGCTGAACTCAGATAAAGCTTATTAACTGAAACAACCAATAATTATTAGGTGCAACCACAGGAAACACAATATTTTGCAGGTCTTCAAATTCTCCTGAATCTTAGGCAAAGGACTATAAAGGGGTGTCTGTGCATAGTTAAGAAATAATAATGATCCAAATTTAGACTGAATATTTGTGAGCATCTGAAGGTGTAATTGCAGGTTAGGCTAGTCCAGGGATGGGCAAATGTGGCTCTTTTACAACCTGTGGACTTCAACTCCCAGAATTCCTGAAACAGGCAAGCTGGCTCAGGAATTCTGGGAGTTGAAGTCCACAGGTTGTAAAAGAGCCACATTTGCCCACCTCTGGGCTAGCCCATGATGGTCACCAATCCACAGATTTATGGATGCAACTTTTCCTATCAGGCAATGCCTGAGGAATACAACTGTTTGTGAAAATAGATCATGTGTACTTTATTACTTATACACCATTCTAAAGCTCTTTCTCTGATCTAAATCATGCATCCTTTAAAGATATACATTTGGAACTCTAAAAGCAGCCATATTAATTTTGAGTAGAGAAATAGGATGGGAAAGAAAATATCATAATTTCTTTTTCCCACCTTTAATGGTTTCAGTTGAGCTTTCTAAGTAACTTGGGACAACGGCCATTTAATCAAATGAGTGAACAAACAGAAGCACAACCAAATGGTTTCTATTCTTCCCACCTAATATGAAATTTGCATTGGCTGGTAGCCCAGAGCAAGCATATTTATTTCTGCACCTGTGACAAGTTCAAAGCAAAATCTTGTGGACTAATAGGACATGAAATGGGAACAAAAGTTAAAATATGATTTTCAAAGAAAGAGAGCACAGAAAAGTCTTTCTATGACACGTTAGTTTTTGAAGCACTGATTTATTCATATATATACATAATTGTTAAACTATTGTTATATGGCAGAGGTTGATATTACAGAAAAGAAAGCACTGCAACTTGAAGTTTCTTTCACTCCTTTATTAATAACATAAAATGTAATATTGTTCTCCAGAAACTGAGAAATCAAAGAATGATTGTGTCCATATACTATGAACTGAAAGATAATTTAAAGACCCTCAATTACACTATTAGCAATGCTGTCTCTGTCTGTTTTTATTACTGCTCCATACACTTGCCTATGCCCAACACCATCTACCAATTAAATGGAGGAGTAGGAAGCCCAGAATGAAACAACTCACCCCAGGAAAATTCAACAATTACAAAAGTTAAATTAATTTCAGTAAAACTGTTGTCAATAATAATAAAATTAAAAAAAGTTAATCCAGAAATATAAGAGTTACAATAATGCCATCCCATAATGAACATCTCACCTATTACATTAAACAAGAGCGTATCTGAGGGGAATAGGATACAAAACTCCATCATATTCTCCTTTTCTCCATTTATGAATTCATTTTTAAACATTATAGTTGTGTTTGTGTATGCATGAAACATTTGCTCACAAATATTTAGGGCCTCAAATTGTGCCAATTGAATTAACCAAAATTCTCCTTACGATCTGTAATGATGCTGTATCTCTGTTCCATAAATAAAAACTTTAAATAACTATATAAGGATACACAAACAAACACACACAGAGAGAGAGAGAGACAGATTGGGGGGGCGGGGAAGGAGAGGATTCTGAAAAGGCCTGTGGTAAGAATTTATTCATCCAAAAACAGTTAATAATGTTTTTAACTGGCTTCAGTACATTTTCAACATCTAGATAGTATATATAAAACAAGAAAATAGGTTTCAATAAATATCCCCAAGAATTTACTTTTGTCCTTTCTAAATAATAATGGGATTCTAATTTTAAATAATTAAATTTACTTTGGGAATATGCACTTTTTTAAAAAAAAAAGTGAAATACTTATTCTTACTCAGATATTTGAAAGTATTCGATGTATAAAGTGCTTGCAAATGTTATCTCATTTGTCTTCACAGCAGCATTCAGTTTGATTATCCATTAGTTCATTCAATGATTCTCATATAAGGATTAGTCCTGTGAATCCGAGACTCAGTAGGGGGACTGTACACTTTATGCTGTAGCCTGAAAGATACTTAAAAGAAGTTATTGAATTGCTAGGCAAACAGCAGTAAAAGAAGTTTGATTATTCTTTCACAAGGATATGATTGGCTACAAGATAGCTGATTAACGGTATATTATTCAATAAGTCACATACTGTGGGACTGTTTAAATGTATTTAATTCATTATGTTTTGGGTAGATTCTAAAGCTATCATTTTATTTTAAATTCAGTGAATATTTCCATTTAGACACATTTTAGAGTTTCTATAAAATTAATTTAAGCCTATTTGAGCCACTGGCTCTTTCCCAAAAGAAAATATTAATTTCCATAATGATTATAGTTATTGGCTTGTGACCTCTTATAACAGGATAAATGTTAGCATAAGCAATAAAGACACAACTATTTCTTTAAAAGATGCTTTAAAGTTAAGATACTTGAATACAGAAAAGACTGAAGACCGAAATGTTGAATTATCTCATCACAATCCATAATACATACTGTATATGCATTATTTAAGCCCTAATGCAATCTTTTATTATGATGATTTTGTAAGCCTGATGGGTTTCAAAGTCAGTTGGGATGGGGTTAAATTCATTCTCACAGAAATGCCAATAACTTTTGAAGTATCTGTCTATCCACTGTCATTGTTACAACCTAGCTAAGAAACTTTTCAAATGAAATCCTTCCATTTTGTGGAGTTCCATATCTAAACTACAAATGTGAATATTCTATTTACTGTAGTGTGGTCCTTAATTTGATTATCTGTGGAGAAGAATGCTTCCTAATGTTTGGAATAAGAGTGTTTTGGAAAGAAGAGAAACAAAATAAAAGAAGTTTACTTTTCTTTCACTTGTTGCTGTTCAAATGGCATAGGCTGTTGCAATCTTGGGTATGACTTCGTCATAGTCATACAGAAATGGATCTGTGTGCTTTTGACCAAGGTTTGGGGAAACAAAGTTTTTTTCTTGCAACACTTGCTGGGGGGGGGGAAAGCATAACAAGAAATGGTAATTCTGCTGTCATTCCAGTAAATCTCATTCCTTAAAACCTACTTGCAATACATTTCCTTCCCACTCCAAATTATCTTTCCTATGTTCTTCTTGTCCCATAATTTCAATTTAGTATTCTATCACTATAATTTTTGCCTTTGAAAAATCTTCAGATCAATATTCCTTATAGTTTTTTAATTGTTTTCACTCATCTGCAATATAAAACTACTTTAAATAGGTGATTGCACAAAAGAAAACTCTTATAAATATATGCACTTGCTTGTTATTATTTGTTACACTCATTTGTTACATTCATAGCGCATATTTTTAATATTCAAGGCATCTTTCAAGGAGATCTTCCTTTATTTTATACCTACACATAAAGCAGACTCAGCTGACACAGCAATTACTTGTCTAAACTCACCTAGGGACTTTCTAAGACTAGAATAGTCTTGAAGCTTGGTTTATTTGGTCCTAATTCAACCATATCCTCCTGGCATAGTTCAGAATAACATACATTTTTATGAAATGTACTTGAAAGTTTATATTCTCATTTGTCTCATATTCATTAAATATAGTATTCATTAATCTTGAATCCGAAAAGGAGCTAGCATATTGCAATTGTTCTATCATTAGTTAATTTCTCAGTTTTCTTCCAAGCACAGTATATTCGGAATTTTGCTACAGCTTTCTGAATCTCCTGTTAATGTATATTTTCCACACAAAATCTTATCAACAATTTACTTTAAAAATATTGCAAGTATACATAAGCACAGAGAAAAATTATGCATATATTTGAGGGATAAATTTAAAAAAGAAATAATCCTGCTTCTGATATGATTTTGAGCATCCTTATTAAATAAAAAAATCTATAAAGACAAGTACAAAATAATTCAGGTCTAAATAATGCATGACAGTTAAAATTAAAGTCTTGTAAAGTAAAAAAAAAAATCTACTAAAAAAGATCTGTCAAAAAAAAATGAAGCTAAGTCCAAAGTCAAGCTGCCATGAATTCATCTATCTAACTCAGAAAATCCTTGGGCAGACTCATATAGGAATAGGGATTCTCAAAGTCTCTTGGCTCCAAATCTATTTTAAAAGTTTGACTTTAATCTATGATCAGAAAGAACACAAAGCTCCTTTTAAGGCCAGTTCATACATTCTCTTGATCTTTGCCATATATCTAACTGTTCTATTCTCTACCAAACCATTTCCAAGGGCATCTGCTCTTCAACAATGTCATGGCCACTCAGAATAGGATAAATTTGCAATTGGGGTGTAGTGGGGAGTATGAATGATAACTCTGATAATAGGTTACAGTCTTTCTTGTAGAATTAGATCTTCATTCATTCTTGAACAAACCACCCTAGCATATTTTTCTTCACCTGGTCACTCTCTTTTATATGAAATCTACATTTATTCAGCTCTGATCCATTCTTAAACATATCACTTTTTTTTTACTATATAAACTTCGGACCCTGTTTAGTTTTGTATTTTTTCTAACCTACCATTTCCATTCAACAAAGAAGGCAGAAGCATGATATTATATATACTCCACTTTTGCTTCTTTTGATAAACATTTTTGTCTCCTAACAGACCATGTTCTCTTTAATATCTTTCTATCATTTCTATTATTTAAAATGGCTTTATCCATTTTCCTTTCTTTTCCTTTATTTTCTAATAAAACAATCAAATAATTCATTATCATGAAACAGATGGAAGAAAACAACCAGTGATTAGGCAAGGTATTATCAATAAGATGCTGATATTCAACTGTATGTTATTACTCCACACTGTGCCAGTGATGTTATGGAGTCTTGAATAAATATCTGGCATCTGTGAGATGATAAGACACACGCTCAGGTGAAACTATAACAATGAATACTGCTGCTTGTCTATAAACACCAGCTTTTCCATAAACACTGGTTTTGGTGATACCACTAGAATAGATCAAGAAGCACATCTGTAATTTCAGGTCCAAGATGTCCAAGAGGGTTTTGCCAAGCTTCAATTGTATCAATAAAAGTCCTACTAAGTAGACTCTTGGTAGAATGCAATAAAACTATTCTGCCAAGAAAAACAAGCAGGGTAATGCCATTGTAATAGTTATATTGACAAGTGAGCCACATAATTCATAAGGCATCTAATGAGCTCCTGGAAAAGTGGAGGCGGTAAGTTTAAATGGCATTTGTGCTAAAGATGTGATTGGATTAAGTGGAAATGATGATTTTGTGCTGATCTCGTCAATGGCAAAAAAGAAGCTTGTGCTTCAAAGATTTGTATACAATTAGCAGACTGAATATCAGTTCTTTGAAAGGACAAATTTGCTGTTCTTAAAAAAGAAATGAAAACTTTGAATGTGGCTATTCTGGGAAACAATAAATTGAAATGAATGTAGAATGCTACTTCACAACCGAGGAACAGATTTGTGTAAAGAAGAAAATAATTCAGACAAAGTGTGCAGCCATTATTAATGACAAAGAGTGTGTGAAAGTTGCTGCTAGGATCAACTCAATCTAAGAGAAAAGGAGTGCAAGGATACCTGGTCAGTATTGCAGTAATATATGTCTGTGCTGCAAGCCCAAACGGAGTGGTCACATGTTATTAATAGCAGCTGCATACTAATAATTCTATCTGCATTTTCTATTAAGTTACATGTCTTATCTTACTTATCATTCAAGTCTGCTAGATATTCTTCATATTTCTGCTCTAAATAAGATATTAACAGCCTTAATGCTTCATTTTAATTTATGATTCTATAATTCTATTCATGGTGTGGAAAAAGAAACAAAATCAACTGTTTGGTTATCAGTGCTGCAGATTAAAAGGATGCTTTGGGTTTCTGTTGCAACAGGAGAGGGCAGTCATACAATCCAGAAATAAAATAGATGTCCCTCTTGGAACTCCAAAGCTCCTTTTTCTTTTCAAACCACTGCATTATCCTAATAAAGACCATATTATTGTAATTAATTTTCCAAGAAATATTTTTTTTTTAAAAAATCCACATTCTAGATCTGTTTGAATGTCCAAAGGAGAGTTTAATAAGCACACTCATATATACTTTAAGATTTCATTTAATAATTCTTGGAACATTGAGCTGCCTACCTGATTTATTTTCTATTACTTTAATTATAAGTTACACACCACATTAAATTGATTATAATTATTATGTGTGGTTGCATACAGCCAGATATTTAGACTCATTTGGCATTTTTATCTTTCTATTCCCAAAAACCTGGGATAGGCAATATTGTTATTTTATGGTGTTAAAAATATCAGCATAAGATATAAACTGTTCCAAGTAAAACAGCCTTTTGGAATTGACTGAGGGTTTTGTCAATTGTCACCGTATTTAAGTGGTGTTCCAGATGTTTTAGGATTACATCCAAAGTGCCTATTACCATTACGTTATCTTTGGTTTCTTTTACCACAGTTGTTCTACTTCTATTTGCAGGTCTTTGACTTTTATGATTTTTCCAGTTCTTTCTATTCCATACGGATGTTTCAAGGTATTGCAACTTTCAATAGCCAGACTATTTTCTCTTTCTTATCAACAGTTATTAAGTATGGGATGATATGTGTCAGGAGTGTGTCTTTAAATTCTATAATTCCAGAGCACTCTATGTTTTCATTTTCTATTCCTATTCTATTATTATTCTATTTTGTGGTCCAACTTGCCTGCAAGTAACTTAATTTCAATGCTCCATTGTTGCTACTTTGTCATGCAATTTTTGTAGTCAGTGTATATGACCTTCTTGCAGCATCTAAGTAGGGGCCCACTATTCCTTTAGATTTTTTGCAGAGATGACATTTGTTGTCTGTTGCTGTCTTCTCACTTCTGGATTTATATTATTTATTCTTAAGGCTTTGTCTTGTGTAAACAGGGTTATTCCTGCTGTCTGTTCTTCAATGCTCCTGCTCTTAGCCATTGACAATTCCTGTCATTATCTGCTTTGCCTGCTTTTTTAAAAATGTACTGTCCCTCTGTAATACTTTGTCATAACATGCCTCTTTTCTATTCTCCATTTGGCATTTCTTACAGGGTTAGGGTTTTAATTTATCTCAAACTACTACCACTGGCCAGCAACTCTGTCTTCCATTGTCCATCCCTTGTGTACAAAACTTTGGTGTTTCCTCTTAAATGACTTCTAATAAATCCATATTACATTCAAGTTGGTTTTCCTTCTCTTACAGTTTTATAGTATCACGTTATCGTTTAGGAACTGAATAGTTTATCAGTTAAAACAAAAAGAACTTTGGTCATCTTCCTTTCTGCTGGGTTGGAAAATGTTTTCAACTACATTCTGTTGAGCTATATCAGTTCTCATACCAATTTGTGATATGAAAGTTCTTGGTAAGCAGGTAATTCTTCTGTGGTTGCCTGATGCTGCCCCTTTTGTTAACCAATATTTAATGTCTCCCTCTTGCAGTATGTTGTTAAACTGCTAGGATTTTGATTGGGTGAAGACCAGTCAGAGGTTTCTACCAAAAAACATGGAATTCATCTTCGCTTGGTGCTAACCAATTCTTGATTTCCATGCCCCCTTTTATTCACCATTTATCCTAATATGATAGTTCTTTTATTTCAAATTTTTATCCACTTTGTATTTCTTTCTGTTGCCCCATACCTGCCCTCAGAACTGCACTGTTTTCCTTTATCAGGTGTTTGTTAGTTCACTGCACTCTCCCCATTAATCATTAGTAGAAATATTTCTGATTCAATTGAAATTGGACATTCTGCCTGTTGTGTGCAATTTGGGCTCTGTAGCTTCTGATTTTTCTTGGTCATGACTACTATTTGCTTCTTTATTATTTCCAGTATTTTCTTGATCTTCCTTGTATCTAGGTGATATTTCTTGATCATATATTCTTTGGTCTACTTGTTTCTCATCTTCTTTTCTTTCATCTGTTCTAGGTTGTTTGCATCTGATCTTAACATACTGTTCTTATTTTTCAATCTGTCTTCCATTTTGGTGATGCTTTTTCTATTTGTTGATTTTGCATCCAAGATAATTATTACTATTACAATTATTAATACTGCAATTAATGTTAATTAATAATAATTATATTAAAATCCATTAATTCATGTATCTCCTATCCCCAAGTTAGCACAATTGTTTTTCACCTAGAAAAAGAAACAAAAATGAAATACACAATTATGACATTGATATGCAAATATAGCATTTCAGAGTGGCGTGTGTTTGGTACATCAATTGTGACAAGAAGAGTTAGATATCTAACAGGGACACTACTTGAATTATGATAAACATAGTTAGGAAGAATTTACTAAAGATTTTATTTTTTTTTAAAAAAGAAGTGTTTTGTTGTAGACACTTATTTTGAAGGACTCCCACAGTTACTCCAATTATGATCACTCCCAGACTATTAAGAAGCCTTTTCATAATGCATAAGCAAACAGCTCTTTAGGGAGTACCTTTTTGTAAACCATAATAATAAATCTATTTTGTACATAATTAAAATCTTTTAGAATACATTCAATGTCATAAATGAAAATACACCTCTCTATTTGGCAAACAACAAAACCATCCTTAGAAACAACATAGTTGTACCATTTCTGCTTGAGAAAAAAATGTACAGAACATGTTGTGTATCTTCCTGAATGCATTTAGGACTCGATATGTAGCATTGCTCTGTTGGAAATATAGGCAATTTATGTACGTCAGTGGTGGGTTGCTACCAGTTCACCCTGGATCGGGCGAACTGGTAGTGGTGGTGGGAGGCTCTGCCCACCCACCCCAGATGCTTCTACACATGCGCAGAAGCATCACATGTGCACAAGCGCACACGCACCCACGATCAAACCAGTAGTGACAGGTTTTGAAACCTGCTCCGATGTACGAACCTACCTACCTACCTACCTACCTACATACATACATACATACATCTATACATACATATTTCTGACTTTGTGGGCAGGCCTTTGTTTAGTTCCCAACTTTGGCATAATACCTACAAATTTGTTTGGAGTTGATAACTGTGTAATGATAACTGAATTTGGTAGTGTAGGACAATTTGGTTATTTCATCTATCTAATTTATCTAATTTACCCATTAGCATTTCTTGCAATATGAACAAAGATTAGCTGTCCTTGTCACATAGAAGCCCCTACCCTGAGGTCCTTGCCACCCCTTTCTTGAATTCACTCTACCTAATTTACCTATTAAGAAACATAACTAGTTTATCCCACTTCTCCATTAAATTACTGATCTGATTAAGCCATTTAAATATCTTAATGTTCCATGAGGAACATTTACTCTTGATCATTTTATGAACAAATGCTTGCTATTTCAACTGCATCCTAATTACAACTTGTAGGTTTTCAGGGACATATCCATAGGTTCTTTCATCTGGTAAATGGTAGGAATATATACATTAAAACATTTCATTATATAGTTATTTTATCTCTATAAAATTAATCATAATTATCTATCTAAATATAATTACCATAAATTATTAATCAATATATATTGAGCTTCAGGAGCTGAAAGAGACATATTCATACATTATGATCCACAAGAACATTTTCCTATATGGAAGTTGGTCTAAGCAAGAATAACTTTCCAAAGTTTTCAGTATATATAGTTGAAAATGGATTTGAATCTTAAGTCGTCTAATTTTTTTTCTTTTCATTTGACACATACCCTTTCACAACATTCCCATTAATAATGTTTTATAACTCTTCCATGGCCTAGTTCCTTTTCTATATAGAATTTACATTTTTCATTGCCATATTTTTATAGATTTTCTCATTTTAATGGAAACTGAAATTGACAGTCTCATAATTATTCTGATTGTCTTTATATTAAAGTGTAGGTACTGATGATAAAAAACAAAATGAAATAAAACTGCATTTTCATGGGCATGCCTCACACTACTAACTATTTAATATACTATTTATTTATCAAAATTATATGACCTCATCTCACAGATATTATTCTGAGCATAAAACAGTCAGGTAATAATAAAGCAATATAATACCATACTTAAAATAATTTAAAACAATTTAAAAACAAACATAAATGAGGCCGTACTTCTGTCAGGAAATTTAAATAAAGTGTTATTGGGGTCAATCCTATTTATCTATGTACGTATTGCACATTTTCTGAAAACTGCATTTGTGTATAGATTTAGGAGATGCATGCAACTTGTCATTATCATCATCATCTTACATTAATTCCTCCTTTAACCTTTAGTATTAAACATTTAAAATAAATAATCAATAAGAATAAATTTACAACTGAACTCTGAAGATTAGTATTATGTTTGCTTTATAAAAATACTTTTATCGATACAGTTTTCACATACTTGCCAATAAGAAGAAATTTACATGAAATTTCCACCAAGAATTTTATTTTCTACTATATAGAGTAGCAATTGTATTAAATTATATTTGTTCATATATTTTTGGAAAGTTTTTTAAAAATGTTATTTCATTATTCACTATATCATGTTCAATATTTACAAATCCTTTCTTAATAGGTTTTTCTTAAAGAAAACATGCTCCATTTTATTAATTTTTAACTAAATATTTTATTAAAAAAATACTATTATTATTTATTAAAACTGATGTATTCTATTTGTATGTTCCTTTATAACTTTTATATATGCTAAACAACATTACAAGCCCATCATTAGCATATATAATATCAAAATTAACACATCATGCATTTATTGTTTCAGTTTAGACATTTATATCTTCTTAGCATCACTTGTACTGACTAACTCGGTATTTTAACTCTTTAACTCTTAACTCTTTTCACTTGTTGTATTTTTAGTGCGCTAAATTTTCATAAAACTTTGTTGGCAGCTTTTTTGTAATTTCATATGTTCATCATTAAGTATGTCTCCATGCTGGTATTACCATGTTAGGATGAATGGAACAGACTGAGATACCAAAATGGAAAGAAGAAGAAATAATTGGAGTAATTCGAAACTGCTCTTTCTGGAACACACTGATATTATTTTCGTCTAGTGGGGATGCATACATATATGTATGTGTGTGTGTGTAGTTACAGTAGCCAGTTATCCAGGATGTGATAATTTGGATTTGTGCCTATATTTTCTTTTTCTTGCAATCTCAACATTTTTTGAAGTATTACAAAATAGCATTACAATACAGCCTACAGGAAATTCACAGTAATAATACAAACACCTCATATTGTATATCTTTTTGAAAAGTATTGCTTAGGAAGAAAGTGCTAGCAACATACTGTACTTCAAATTATTTCTATGCTGGTGATCAGAATTTTTTATTCAGCTAACCTATTCTTTGTTGATTTTTTTTTTATTATGCCAGAGAAAATGTGCTTGCAAAACAATGAGAATGTAAGCTCAATATATTACTTTATTATAGATGCCCATGAAGATGACAGTGATTCATTTATAAGATATATATCCCACCTTCCTGCTTACAAGTACTGCTCAGAGATGGAATAGAATAATTTTAGAACAATATAATTAAAACATAACTGAAAACATAATTTAAAGTGCATTAAAATACACCATAAAACATCTATAACAACAAAAGGTTTTGCGTCCAACTTCACCAGTGAAAACCCACTATCATGTGAAAAGCCCAAAGATAAAAATGCTTTATATGCTGCAAGTACAATAATAGCCATCAAGAATGACCCTTCTCATATTTTTTTAACACATGTATCTTTAATAGTAGTATGTTTTTTTTTAAATCGTCCTCTTTTCATGATCATTGTACACAAGAAGATTTTAAAGGAGCAAACATGTTATGTTTCAAAGCTCATAAAAATATTTATTTATGTATGTATTTAATTTATATTCAGCCTTTACTATTTTTTACAAACAATTCAAGATATCTAATTATCCCTTTATTGTCCTATTTTCCTTGCAAGAAAAACCCCAGTGAGAATAGTTGGGCTGAGAAAGAGTGACTGGCCCAAAGTCACCCAGGTGACTCTTAAGGCTAAAGTGGGATTAGAACTCATTTTATCCTTGTTTCTAGCCTGATGTCTTAACCACTAGACAAAACTGGCTCTTTTTTATAGTTTTTTTTTTACTAGCATTAGACAATCAATGTGATTGTTCAATTACTTCTGGCTAGCTGATGCTTATGAAGCCTTTTCAAATGTAGACCTATATAAAGCATATGTAATAAATGGCTGGTCGGGGGAGGATACGTTATGGTTAGACACATCTCAATCTTCGATACACATTCTTCAACCTCTCTCCCTTCTTGCTTGAGCCAATGGCATAGCTTCTGGTCATAGGTTATGTGATACTTTCTTGGGATTCTTGGGACTACAAACTTCTTGGGACTACAAACTGGGATTCAGCCAGTTTGCATCAGTTCAGGAGAACCAGTAGCTAATTTTTTGTGTAGTTTGGCAAATCAGCTGAATTGCCATGCCTGGCCTCGCCTCACCTCTCCCCTTCCAGCCACTCTTTGCCTCTCCCCGCCTCTCCTGAGGCCATTTTGGCATCTCAGTACTACTCTAACTGCCCCCCCCATTTCCCCCCTCCAAGCAAGTGATGTCTGCACAGGCAAAAGACAGCTCTAACGCTCCTGAGGAAGGGGCTGGAGCTACTAAACAGCCAACCAATAAGTGCCTGAAGGACCCCATCTTTCACCGGGAGTCCAGGCGCCTCAGCGGGTGATGAGTGAGGCCTCAGTTGGGCTCCTTGGCAGATGACAGTCTTCACAGGGGGACGATCTAGTGACCAGAGCCAGTTCTTCCCTAAGGAGGCTGGGGGTGTCATTGGGGCTTCTGTGAGGAGGAGCTGAGGCCCAGTCCCTGTGCAGTGCCATGATCCATGAACTACTGCTGGTGCTGTGCAGCAACCCAGGCAGCCTCTTTGTGGGTGGGGACCCTCCAAGGTTTTCTCCTCCACCTCCCCCCAGAGGTATTCCTGGAGCCACTCTCGTTTCTGCACCCCAGGGAGGCCGTGCAAGGTGTACATCAACATGAGTGATGTCAAGTTGGCCATGACTACCCAGTCACATGATCACCCAGTCATGTCTACTAAGCTGGTCATTAGGGCAGAGAACCAGTTGTTAAATTATTTGAATTCCACCACTGGATGGGAGCCTCATAGCCTGAATATTTTGCTGATATATAAAGTTAGCATAATAACAATGGTAGAATTTTTCGATCTTATCTCACTCTCAGAAAGTCCCTGGACAAGTTTCTTTCAGTTTTCTTGGCAAGGCTTTTCAGAAGTGGTTTGCCATTGTCTCTTTCCTAGGATTGAAAGAAAGTGACTAGTCACAGTTAAGATAATACCAGAACACACAGCCTCACAGTCTTAATAACTACATTAGACTAGCTCTTTCTTAGCAGTAGTAATGCAAGGTCCTTTGAGTTTTGAGGCATATAGCCATAAAAATAGCTTTGGTTCTTTTTGATAATATGAGAATACACACACACACTGTGTATTCTTGATGTAATGTGGCTAACAACAATGATTCATGGTGAGAATTAGTGCAGCATCAGCAAATCATAATTTGAAAGCATTTAGTGTAATATCGTTGTTCAATATGTTTCTCATGAGGAAATAATAGTTAGTTGAACAATATTTATAGCATGCTCAATTCCGACAAAAATGAGTGGTGGATAATACAAAAAAAATTAAAGAAGCAAAAGTTTGATAATCAACAGTATCCAAACTCCTCTGATACTGCACGCATCAACAAATGATCACTGTGGTCGAAGATTAATTAAAATAATAAACATTTTAGCTTCTTGCAGATTGCAAGAAATCCCAGGGCAAAATGGACTTTAGCTAGCAGATGAGGACTCTCAACACAGATCTATTTCTATTGAGCACTAATAAATTGCAAGAATGGTGCCATAATATATACATTAAACGCACATCAAATTGTATTTAGATAATGAGGGAAGCATGAAACAAAACACGCTGATTTTTGTAACTGACAGCTTTTGTTTTCATTCAGAATGGTTCCATAAAATAGGGTCATATCCAAAGAAGCAGAAAGTACTTATTCCTTAATACAAAGCCTGATTTTTTTCCATTCAATATCATTGCCATGAAGTTTGATGTTATATGCCAAATCTTCTGAGATGTACTAGCTAGCTCATCTGGTCTAGTGATATATTTATTTTATGAAAAAGTAATCCTTATATGAAAACTTCCTTTTGATTAAAACTGTTTAGCATATATCTTTAAAAGTTGATGAGATTTTCTCCACTAAACAGAATACAATGCTGCAGGTTGTATCACAATTCATAGGAAAACCAATTACAGATTTGTAGGAATATTTTATTAAGTAAGTTCTTTTCTTTTCTTTCTTCTTTCTTTCTTTTTCTTCTGAATGTCACTTTTGAATTGCTATCAGCAATAAATTAATAGATATAAATTCATTTGGATGGCTAGACATTTTCTCTATTAGAAGGTATAGTAGCTTTTATTTGAAATATAACTTGCAATATAAGAGCCTGTGTTCACTATGACTTCCCTTGTTTCATATGGGACACAATTATGCATGCCTCAAATATTGTTAAATTCACTCTCTAGAACTGCCAAAGTGACTGCATTAAAATGGGCTCTTGAGAAGGCGTAATATCTATAGTGGTTATGTTACTTTGCAACTATCATAAAATAATACCTTGAGGTTTCTGTGCTGGATTAATATTACAGGTTTGGATCATTCACTGTAATCCTGCATTCCCAATCTACTGCTTAATACTCTTCCTAGATTTATGTAAACAAAACTGAACAATTATTTAGGCGATTGTTCACAAGTGTGCTCATAACATTTCTGCAACACTTAAATATGTACCTTCTGGTAACATTAGTAGGAAAAGCTTCATGATAGCCAGATATTAGCTTCTAATGTTTGAGAAAGAAAGTTTAATCATAGACTGCTTTGTGTTCTGATATGAATCTACTCTATAGATCACCACTGAACAAAAGAAATCTATAGCAGCATTCAGGGATAATAATGATAATAATAATCCATCAGCAAAGCAATATCTTGATATATTGTAGAGCTTGTGTTGTTTGAGGAGGATGAGACCTATGCCAATGATTCAACCAAATCAGATAGGTTTCATCAGAACCAGACAAAGAGTGTCTCCTATAAACATTATGGTGAGACAACATTAACGAAAACTTTTATTGTCAATATCTGCTAGTTTATCCCAGCTGTTCTATATGGATGATACGAAGCAGTATAGAAAAAAACCATCTACATTGAAATCATTGCTCAACATTGTCTGAATGTATAGCCAAATTATTGCAAAGGAGTTTGGACTGCATAAATGCCATCAACAGGGGGGGAATAGTGAAAACTAAAGGAATCAAGGTGCCCAATGAAAATAACATAAAGCACCCGAATGAAGAAAATTATGTCAATTACCTAGGTATCGTTCAGGCTGACAACAACAAGCACACTCAAGTCCAGGTTAGTAGTGAATACTTTTTTTAAGATGAAAAAAAAAATCTTAAAGTCAGTGGTAGAAAAATCATCAAGGCTATTAACATCTTGACAATTCCAGTCATTACTTATACAGTTATACAGTTATACAGTTGTTATACAGTTATACAGTTATACAGTTATACAGTTATACAGTTATAC
>WNWU01000016.1:23108597-23133505 GCA_012654045.1 Ptyas mucosa | reverse complement strand
TATATTAAAGAGACAATTTGTTAATATGAGATATACAAATAGTTCAAAGAATGCAAATGCAAAGTGCAATTCCTTTGACATTATAATAGGCCTAGTTCAATTTTTAACTATATCTGTACCATATTTGCTGCAATTAAAGTTGCAAGGAAGACAATGAGACAGAAGTATGCTTGTGACCCTTACTCATAGGACAATCCTAGTCTATAGTTGCCTATGATGAAATATAGGTCGTGTTTAATATATGAACTATCAAAATACCTAGATTATTTTTATAACTACTACTGCAAAACCTAGTACAATTACCTGTAGATCTGATTTCTTTTTCTAAGTTCCCCATTCTTAAGGAACTGAATTTCATTTTGTTGGAAATACCCAAGTATTGAACTCTACCAAGATTCTTTTGAATATTGCACTTGTCTTGACATATTGCACCGGTCTTGAGATATTAGAAATCCCTCATGAATATTGTGTCATCTAAATTATTTATAGTAAATGTTAATGACCACTGGACTAGGACAGAAATCTGATGTATTCCACTCCAGTGGTTAAGGCTCCAGGCAGAAGGAGAATGTGATGGCCTTCTTTATAAAATGTCTTAGTGAATCTAGGTATACTAGATCCATGACATTTCCCTTGTCTACTCTTTAGTCACTTTGTCATTTGTTTAAAAAGTAGTAAGATATGTCTGATACAATTCATTTCATATCTGATTCTAGCATTACTTTGGTCTTTTTGAAGAGCTTGCAAACCCACTGCTTGATATTATTGTCTTGCATTTTCCAGGTATCGATCCTGAGTTGATTAGTTTGTAGTTTTCTGGATCTCCTTTTTCCATTTTTTTTAAGGATTAGCTCTTCTTCAGTCTTTGGACATTTCGGAATTTCTCAAAGATTAAAGTTAGTGATTTTGTGATTGCATTTTCCAGTTCTTTTAGAAAACTGTGGTGGAATCCATTCAGCCTTGGTGAATTAAATTTGTTAAAAGCAATTAGAAGATATTCCATCATTTCCTTGCTTTTTTCACCTGCAGTTTTCTGACCCCTCTTCTCCTCTCACCAGTGCAACTGCTGAAATGTTTGCTCTTTTTTTTTCTTTTGAAAAAATGCATATATAATATAGGAATTAATAAGCTCATCTTTCTTCCTGTGGCCTAACTCTGTCTTTCTAATGAACTGTTTCGTTAACTTTTGTCCTGCATCAGGGGTGAAATGCTCCTGGTTCGGACTAGATCACCCGATCCAGTAGCGATAGCGGCAGGTGATTCGGAGAAGCGGTAGCAAAAATCCCTGCGCCCCCCCCCCCCACCATGCCCAGCTGAGTCGCACGATCATTTCTACAACCTCTTCTGATGAAAAAATGCTTTTAAAAGTAAAAAAAAAAAAGCCTCTGATGATCACGTGGCTCAGCTGGGATCGTCAGAGGCTTTTCAAAGCATTTTTTTCTGCAACCACTTGGGCAAAGAGGTGGTAAAAAATGCTTTGAAAAGTCTCTGACAATCCCAGCTGAGTTGCCTGATTGGCAGAGGCTTTTCAAAGCATTAGAAAAAATGCTTTGAAATTTTTTTTAAAAAAAGTTGGCCATACCCACCCAGTCACATTATCCCCCCCACCAAGCCATGCCCACAGAACTGGTAGTAACAAATTTTACATTTCACTCCTGTCCTGCATGTTGTTTTGTTGTGTCTGTTTGGTTAGGTGGTATTCATTGAAATATCAGTTCATTCTGAGCTAATAATCTGTTGTCTCTAACCTGTTTTCTCCAACCAGCTGTTGCTGTCCCTCTTGTTCAATACATATCCCAAACACTTTTTTTTGCATACATTGCAAGCCTCAGCTTCTGTGCTTTAGACTGCCCAACTCAATCCTTTAAAATTCAGTTTGTTTCTTGATGTTATAATTTTGTTATGTGCTCCTCTCTCTTTTATTTTAAACTGTTTATGCAATTATGTTGGTCTCATCAACTGCAAGCCATTTTCTTTTTTTTTATGTGTGTGTGTTCTTTGTGTTTTATTCATCTAAGTTTTCAAAATTTCCCAACTTTCCTATCCTGTTGTTTTCAGAATTTTCATCCACAGAATCCTTTCTATCTTTTTCCTTACTTCCCTCTTGAAGTAAGATCTCTTGAAATCTAGATCTAGATTGTTGAATACATGTGGCTTTGAACATATAATTACAGGCAGCATAATGTAGGGGGCAGCAAAAAGAATTACTGTTCAATGTGGGAAAGGCATGATTCCAGATTTGCATTCTCTGTGCTTGCTTGCTTGCTATTTATGACCTTGGTCACTACTGTTGCAATGGGAAGACCAGCTAATATAATTCATAGCGGTCAAGAACTTTAAAAATTACATGGAATATTCTTCAATTAGTAACATAATTTGCTTTGTTTTTGTTGTTGTTCTTCATTCTTTTCTTTTGTATGTTTATTTTTCCTTTCCTTTTCTTTTCTTTTCTGGGCCATCACACTAGAGCAATAAATAATAAGAACAACAAATAATTCTAAATTGGAGCACTAAATAAATTAGTATATCTTTGAAGAATATAGAATGGACTGAGCTCTTTAGATTTCGATAGTGTCTGAAAAATCCTTATTTAATCAACAGCAGAAAACAATATTCGGTAATGTTCAGTGGATCCAAGACTCACATTTGCAATGCAATTTTAATTCTTATCAAGGTAGAATATGTCTTTGCTATTTATTGGATATCAGTCAACTAGTGCTGAATGATTTAATAGCTATTTACGTACCTGATCACAATGCTAAGTAGTCCATCATTGCTGGAATTACAGGCCTAGCCTTATCCATTAGTTAGAAACATACCCCCTTGTAACAATCACCTTTAAAGCAATGTAAAAGCAATATCTGGCTCATTATTTCTCAAACCATTTGGATCTATGTGCTTAATATTCTGAAAGGATATTCTAATGCAAGGTCATATTGTGCTAACAATTTTTATAACTTTGTGAAGTACTTTTTTTAAAGTATGTACCGGTATGTACATTCAGAAATTAGTTAGGTTATTTACAAACAACAAGAATTTAGGTCATTACCTTTGCATATATTTTATTAATTGCCAATAAAATATGCATTAATATTTAGCGGAATATATTAGGAATAAAAGCTTACAAAGATGGTGTGTATCATGACTACCATATAGTGATAAACAAACCTAGCCAAACTGTACATCTCTTGTCAGTATGGACATAATACTTATTTATTAGAATGCATATTTTTGTTTCCCTATACTAAATTTCTGTGGAAATTCTCAATCCTCTGCATCACAGTTGTGCCAAAGGTGCTTTGCAAAAGGCAATTGGATTTTCTTGGGTTTTCTTTTCTTTGACAATGTTTCACTTCTCATCCAAGAAGCATCTTCAGAATTGGACCAGGTATATGGTTGCCATGACATACTAAACCATATTAGTTAAGAATGAAAATTAATGGAAAGATAATTTAATCAAGAATGTAATGCAATAACTTTTATGAAGGATTTGCTATTAGAGTAGCAGTTACAGTATAAAGAAGAAAAGTGAAACATAGAAAAAAAATGAGATACACAAAAAAATTATCACCATAGAAAAAATGACATATACAAAAAAATATCACGTCAGTTAATACTTAGTTGGGTAACCGTTAGCATGAATTATGGCCTTACAACATCTTCCCATGGAGTGAACCAAGTCTTTTAGTTCTGCAGCTGTTATAATGTGAAACCAAGATTGAATGATTGCTTCTATTAACTGGGTTTTATTGCTGGGTCACTTCTGACTAACAAAATTTCTTTAGTCAACTCCATAGATTTTCAATTGGATTAAGGTCTGGGCTATTCCCAAGCCATTCCAGCAGAAACTTCAAAAAGAAGTGGTGTTATTAGCCATCAAACCTCAAAAATACACTTTTCCCAAAAGGTTTCCACAATTTTGGTCACTACTGTAGAAAATAATTCCTATACTAACAAAAAACACTTTAAATATTTCTTAAAAATAGACCAGTTATTTCCAATCCATTTTTAAAAATACAGATAGTCCTTGACTTACAACCATTTATTTAATGAGTGTTTGAAATTATAATTGCACTGAAAAAATAGGGTTATGGCTGTTTTTCACACTTATAACCTTTGTAGCATCCTCATAGTCATATGATCAATGTTTGGACATTTGCAAATGGTATGTATTTTTGACGGTTGCAAGTCCCAAGGTCATGTGATCAACTTTTGCAATCTTCTGGCAAGTAAAGTCAATAAGGAAGTCAGACTCACTTAACAACCACTTTACTAATTTAACAACTGCAATGATTCTCCTAACAACTTTCTTGCTTAGCAATGGAAATTTTGGGTTCAATTGTGAAGATCACCTGTATGATTTTAATAAATTTCAAAATCATGATAAAAAGTAAACGAGCAAGAAAAATAAAGTAAAAAAGAAAAAAGCCAAAAAACAACAACAACCAACCAACAAGATAAAACTACAGTGAAAAGAAGAAAGGGAAAAAAAATAAAGAAAAAAGTAAGGCTTCAGGCTTTATTTTGGTACAGATATAGGTAAAAAATACATCCAATTCTTACTTTAAAATTAGAGTCACTCAGGTGATATGGCAGATATTAAGATGTGATAAATAAATGAAAAATAAATAACATTTACAATAATTTTACTTCCGTAATTCCACATAATTCTAATCATTAAATCCCAAAATCAAAATTTCATTTCTCTCAGGTTCTTGCAAAAAGTCCAAAAATATATTCCACATAGAAATAAAATTGGTCTTTTCTTTAACTAAAGCTTTCAATTTCACCAATTCCATCTGTTTAACTATACATTCTTCCAATTTAAGTATTTGTAAGTAAGTATTTCTTCCATCTTTGTGCATATAGAAATCTTGCCAATGTTATCATATATAAAAAGGTATTTAAATCTGCTTGTTTATTAACCCCCCGAAAAAAATGTGGTTTAAATTGTAAATTTACCCTTAAAATCTTTTTGAATCAAAATACATATTTGGTCCCAATATTTTTTTAGCTTTCATATATGTCCTCTAAAAAACTGTACCTACAGATTTATTACATTTCTAATAACAATTCCATTATCCACTTTTGACACTTTATCTGGTCTCAAATGCTAGTGATACAGTCGATCATTTTATAACAATTCTATTTACTAATTCTGACTTTAATCTTCAGCCTCTATTTCTATTTTCAATAAAAAAATATGCATCTTACCAATAATATGATCATCATTTGTACACAATTTCTCCTCAAATTCAGTGTTACCATTTTCAGTCATAGTTCTTATCAAATTTAAATTGTTCTATTAGCTGAACATAAGAAAACCAATAACATAACCTTCCAATTCTAAATCTCCTCTTGTTTTTAATTTAAGATTTTCTTGAGAGAAAGATACTACATCAGCATAAGTTAATAATTTTTGTATAACTGTCATCTGTCTTCTTGGGATGGTAATTATAAAGATATTTTAGAAGAAAGTGTTGCCTATTCCAATTTTTCAATATAGCTCGACTAATAAATGATTTTTTCAAAAAAATCTATGTTAATCTTAACTTTGTCATATCACAAGTTAGCCATGCCAACCAAATCTTAAATTAAGTCATTCCAGGTCCAATAACTTCCTGTTTCCTAAAGTTATTTCTAATCCATATAAATTTTATGAATGTTTAATAAACAAACAAATATCTCTTGAATCCAGTCTTTCTAAGCCACTCAGAGGTATTTACAGATACAACTATATACATTGAACAAATAAAGAAATACATGAAAAATTTCTGCAGTGGTATGCACATAAAATATATAACTTGATTAATATATTAATAATATTTAGATTAATATTTAATGTACTTGAAAATTAGTTGAGACTCCTTGCCAGTATTCTGTATGCCTAGTTTAGAGGTACCGTGGAGATAGCATAATCTCTATCCTTGAACTCCCTCCATCTTTCCTCTTTAATCTTCTTTGCTGGGATATCTTGGCCAGGAGTCAGTTTTGCTGGCAAATCTCCCTCCTTGTCCCCCTCTCTCTACCATTCTTTCTCTTTCCCTTTCCTTTTCTCTTTCTGTCCCCAACCCTTCTCTTTCAATAGATCTTTGGGGTAATTGACAACAATATTTTATTGAGGGAGAAAATAATAATTTTTCCAAGAGAATATGGTTTTTTCAAGAGCAACTGATTTTGCCTCAACAGAAATTTCATCTAGCTAATGTCTGAATTCATATATTACATGAATACATTTTTGTTTGTGAGAAAACTATAGTTAGTTAGGAATCACAATTTAAAAAGCCAAAGCCAAACAAATCAGATGAGCTGAGAATAACATGTTAGCTTTCCATGGATACATAATATAATAGACTAAGTTACTTAGTTAGATATTGGTATTTACAGTAAATACTAGCCACACATCAGTATTTCATTTTAAAACTTATTCATTCTAGTTACAAAAGTATGTAATTTAGGCTACTATGTTTAATATGTATTATTCATAATATTAGGCACAATGCTGAATGATTGTTCCGCAGACTAATTTTCACTTAAAAAAAACAACATTGTGGTAGAGATAGTTTCTGAGATTTTTAAAAATATTCTATCTCCTCTAGGTATCATTTGACTTTAAACGTACAATGTCACTTTACTTTTCTAAAATCTAAAGATGTAATGATGTATCATTTTAATCTGTTGCCAATTATTATTTGTTCATAAGCTACCTGAGCATGTGGTAGCTGCAGAAATTAATGGGAATGTCCAACTGTTTTTCATTCCACATAGATTTCAATTTGCTTTCCAGCTCAGAATATTCCTGGCCTGAATTGCTAATAAATTGCTTATTAAGGATGTAACATTACACTCTTGCTGCTTCTTGACATTCTATAGGCCTTAGATGCTGTCAACCATGACATTTTATTAGAATTTTTACTTTCCATTTTAGGATTGCAGTGTTATACTTTCACTGATACCTTTCTAATTGGTCTCAGCTACTTAAATATGATTGGCTTCACATCCTCCCCATCTGCTCTTCTTGTTTGCGTTTCTTCATGTTTATTTCTTAACCATTCAATCTTCTAATTTAAATAATTCCTCTTTGAAAATGGCTATTACTAGATACTATAGTCAGTTTCATGGTCCTAATAATTGGTCTAATTATGATTTTTGTTAGCAAGCTTTTATAATCTATTTAATGTTGCCTATGTGAAGGTTTAATAGCACGTGGAATATTGAAGATGGCTTAAGTTTGAATGAAATCACATCACTTGCTAGAACTGTAATCCTGGGTAGAGATTGATAACAACAACCAGACGGCTCTCTTTGCTAATGATGTCAAAAGAGACAGAATAAATGCACAGCAAATGTCACTGTTGGTTTCAAAAACAGGAATAGTATTCTGTTTAGAGGAATGTAGGAGTGCTATAGTTAGATATTCTCCAATAGTATCATCAGAGGCATTGGAAAAGTAAACCTCCCAGCATGATTTTAAACATTTTCATAATATTTCTTATACAACAAACCAAAAGTCTATAACCTTGCTTTGTTTGGGGTTCTTCTAGGGTATATTGGTGAACAGTTCCATGATCACTATAGTTCTAAATGCCATTGAAGATATTCTGATTCATATATAACCAATAGTTTGGCTTCTGATTTATGTGACCGTGCAATAGTGTGTATACATTTTATAAGCATAACTGATAATATATAAAAATAGGCTAATAATGAGAGCATGATCATTCTTTAATTTATATGCTGCAAGAATTTACATTTATGTATGAGTGCATATGCATATTCATGTGTGTTTTTTCTAATTTGTCTTTTCATTTATGTAAATTGTAGGTGGAGTCTAATTTTGCTGTTCATTGTCTACAATGATCTTTAAATCAGTGAAAGCCTCTGCTAATTTAAGAGGTGGAGAATAATCTACAATATATGATTCTATAAATATATCATATATTTCCATGATAATATTCTGCATTCATTCTATGATCTATTTCAAGGGAGCATTGCCAGAAGCTATTTGGTTTTCCACTGACAATGCTTGGTAGAAACCTATGCCAGAACAGGTGAAAAATAGAATATACCTTAGAAGGCTTACCAGTGACTTATCTTGGTTGATTGATACTCCCCCATACCATCTTAGTCTCTGTTTATTCTTACACAAAATTCTATAGCTGCTATTCAGCAAGCATGTACTAATGTTTCAGACATTTAGAGGACTAAATGGAATGGAATGGAAGGTGAGTCACAGATAGTGGTAACTAGAATTCTACCTTTAGTTCTGTGTGGGATTGTATTCTCCCATTCTGAAGTTTTTTGTTGTTGTTGTTGTTTTTAATTTGATTTATATGCCGCCTTTCTCCGGAAACTCAGGGCGGCTTACAATGCATTAGGCAATAGCCTTCATACTTTTATATATTTTATACAAAGTCAGCGTATTGCCCCCACGAACTGGGTCCTCATTTTACCTACCTTAGAAAGGATGAAAGGATGAGTCAACCTTGAGCCTGGTGGGATTTGAACTTGCAGTAATTGCAGGCAGCTGATGTTAATAACAGTTAATAACACTGCTTTAGTCTGCTGAGCCACCATTTGAAGTTTAAAATGTTCCTCTGGTCTAATAGCTTCTGTTCAAGGAACATGTCACCGTCTCAGCCAAGAAGGCCTTTTCACAATGTAATATTATGTGCCAATTGACTTTGTATCTGGATCAGGAGGGCATGTTTATGGTTACTCATACTTTAACCACTTCCCACTTGGATTTTTGCAATGATTGCATATCTAACTCAAAATTTACATAGTGAAAGTAATAATCTACATGCAATTTACAACCAATTTAAAATTATACCAATGTAAGCATCTTATTTTATAAAGTCATGTACCATGAAAACATATTTCTAAGCAATGTATCAACTAAAATATTAAATTGCCATCTTCAAAAGGAATTACAAACAGAAATATTTTGTTTTTGTTTTTTTGTAGCTTGATTCTCAACAGCAGCATAAACAATTTTATAACAGAACTGATTTAAATCTAAATTTATATTATAAATATCTATATAACTAAACATACTGTAGATGATTTTTGCAGGATCACCTCCTACAGGCCTCCCACCACCCTGTGTGCTCACATAGGGCTGCCCTCCTCCGGGTCCCCTCGGCTAGACAGTGTCGGCTGGCGGTCCCCAGGATGAGGGCATTCTCTGTGGTCACACCGACCCTCTGGAATGAGTTGCCCACCGAGTTCCGGACGGCCCCCAACCTCAGCACCTTCTGTGCTGACCTAAAGACATGGCTTTTTCACCAACTTCCCTGATCTGCTGTGGATTTTTTTAGGGGATTGGGGATTTTAAATTGGTTTTAATATTATCTAAATCTTATTTATTATCAGGTTGTTTTATTGTTGTGAGCCACCCCGAGTCCTGCGGGAGAAGGGTGGCATATAAATCTGACAAAATAAATAAATAAATAATAAATGATAGCTAATAGCTAATACCATAGCTAATTTACCAGCAGTTTACATTTTCACCTAATATTTTTTCTACTGGGGGAAGTTATTGCCCACTAATTAAGCATATTGATATTTCAGAGATAAAAAGAAAGGAGGAGAAGAGAAGGAGCAAATCATTTTCACCTGTAAGAAATATATATTTTAACCATTCCATTATCCTTTGAAGTTGGAGGCATAAATATACCACCTCATCTTTATTTTAATAAGTAGGAGTACATTTTCTAGAGCAAATTGCTAACATTGTTTAACTGGGAGTTGGCTTCAGACAGCTTCTCACAGTCATTGACATAGCAGTTGCTGACCTTTTTTCCTCCAGCTCCATCCTTTTAGAGAAAACACATTTAACAGCTGTGGAAACAAACAGGGCATATTTGGCAAAAGTCGAAGCCAGATGCCAAAATCTGCATTTTATTTTATTTTTTTTCCTAGCAGCAGCATCTGGGTCTGTTGCTAACTCTTCAGTGTCATCTCAGTTGGCTCTTTGACTATTTCCTTTTCTGGCTGGCAAGAGAGATGAGTTGCTTTGACTCTCATGCTGCTACAGGGCAATGTTTGTTCTTTGACACTAATCTACTACTCTTCTTCAATTTTCATCTATTTATCTGTTTATTTTAAATTATATTTCATTATAATAAAACAGAGACCCATTTTCTTAATCTGTTCACTTACTAGTCAGCCATCATGCTACAGAGATGTATTATTGTTGATATTGTTCTCATGGAAACAATATCGTTCTCTTGCAAAATCCAGAAATTGTTGACAGTATATAGAAAGTGTGCGACAAAAATGGTGGTGTCAGATTGCTGAAGCTCCAGAGTGACCATTAAAAAGAAATAGTTTTTTCTCTTCAATCAACTTAAAAGGAAACCATGATATCAACATTTCAGTAGAATTTACTAGCAAAATTTGAAGAAAGGGGTTTACGTAATTTGTTTCCTATAGTATCCTTTAAAGCTACAGTTTAAACACTGTAATTTTATGGACTACCATTTCCTGTTATCCCAGTAGCATTATCTCCTCTGTCTCACGGATGTATTCACCTCTATATTGATCAAACTGTCTGGAAGGTCACACCAATGAAAAAGGGACATAGATCTAAAGCATGGGTGGCCACAGAGGTATCAAACTGGCGGCCCGTGGGCCGGATGTGTCCTGCGCAGGCCTCACACACCCCAGCTCAGCAAAAGGAAAAAAAACATTGGTATACATCATGTGACGTCAATGTGACATCATAGGTTTGACACCCATGGGTGGCCACTTTAATGGTCCAAGAGCTTCCTTTGGACTAATAAACTTCAACTCTTACAGATACCACTGATAGACCATGCCACAATCAATTCCAAATGAACTGCATAATCAACAACAGTGGCAAAAGCATATTTCAATGCTCTTATTGTCATGAGGTCATCCTTAGTAATGCTTATCTATGCTCAGTTGAATTGTTTTCCATTAGTGATATCTGATACTTTTGTAAAATAAGTATAATTCAACATAAGCCTCTGTTTTAATAATGGTAGAATACAATAAACACTGTTAACAACAAGAACAACATTAATAATTTTCTTTGACATTTGAGGACACCAACACAATAAAATACATCATTACATCACACTAGTTTAACTATTGGTTTAAACTCTTATGGCCAGATCTCAACATTTTTTCTTCAGATTGGCAGAATGCCAGTTCAGAAATTCAGCCCTTAAGTGTTTTCTGAATTAGTAATCATGTCACCATGAGCAACGGTGTGTAACATTTTAGCCCACAAGCTTGATTTTCATAGCTCATCCTTCAAGCTACTTCATTTTCTTTTCCAGCTTAAAGGTCAATATATATATATATATATATATATATATATATATATATATATCTCAACTTGATATTATTCAATTACTTGAAAAGTTAAAAATCCCAGCTAATCCTGGTATCCCTATGTTTTGTATAGTTTAAAATTTAATTCTGCTCCATAATATGGATGTGTATGTGCCCCGTTTACTGTACTGAGTTTCAGCTGTTCCACCTTACAATAAGAATAATATCAAAGTGATTGTGATCTTTAATTTTAGGGTAGATAGGTAATTTCATTGAATTATAACCAATTAATAGTACTACACTGGCACAATGCTTATGGACCAGCTGAGATTTCATCAGTGAAGAGAAAGGCAGTGATATGGTGAATATTGCAGCCAATTATTATAATATAAACCGTAGTAATACTTATGCGTCATTGTATTAATTTTGCATTATCTGACTAGTAAAGGCCAATTCTAAATAATAATAATAACGGGGATCCAGGATTTAAAAGAATACACATAGTCAAATATAATAAAATAGGAATGATTTCTTACTGAAACTTCTTATTTCCCTTTTATTTGGTGGCACATTGCTTGATGAAGAGATTTGGCACTTGGAATACCTGCATACTCCTTTTTGTAATTTTTTTTGATTCAAATTATGGCATTATTCAGAGAAAAAAGGTGGAATCCCTTTCTGTTTCTTTTTTGGCTACATTGCATTTGCGTTTTATGTACCATAATATTTGTCTTACGTTTCTCACTAAAGAACCATCCTAGTGTTACAAAATTTGTCTGCTATTCAGAAGTAAATTTTTATTGCTATATAAAGATATACAAGGGACATATCAGTGGTGGGTTGCTCCCTGTTCTGTCTGGTTTTTGCAAACTGATAGTAAAAGTGGCGGGAGGCTCTGCCCACCCTCCCGGATATCATAATGGATGATCTGTGCATGCTCAGAAGCTTCTGCGTTGCGAACCGGTAGTAAAGGTAAGTAGAACCCACTCCTGGGACATATGCATATAGCATACAGACATTGTTTGTGATCAATGCTTATTACGATAAATATATTTCATATTGTTTACTAATTTTAATGCCGCAATCCAGAATGATTCCTAATGTACTATGTATGTATGTTAGAAATCAAGACCAGGTTGTATATGCTTTTTTTTTATTATTCTTTTTAATTGAATTTTTTGAAATACATAAACAAAAACAAAAAAAAACATAAATAAACATCACCCAGTGTATAATACAAAAACAAGGGAAAGAGAGGAGTTCATATCTTTGTTGTCAGTTCCTCCAAAAGTCTCTTTGAGTAGGTACTGGTGTCGTCTCTTCCAAATGTTCAATTGCACTGTCCACAAACGGTTGCCAGATCTTCCAGAATGAGTTTTCCTTTATTAAACCTTTCCTGAATTTTAACTCACATGTTAGCTTATCGTTAAGGGCAAATTTCCAAATTTCTTTATACCATTCGGCCAAATTATAATCAATATCTAATTTCCAGTATCTCGCTATTATTATTCGACCCATAATAATCAATATTCGTACAAACTCCCTTTCTTCAATTGTTAGCATCTTATCCGTTATTTTTAATATGAAAATGATACCTAATCCCAATTTAATTTCCTTTTTAAATATTTTACTGATTTCAATTTCTATTTGGGACCAAAATTTTTTAACTTTACCACATCCAAACCATATATGCTCATATGTCCCATTCTCCACTTTACATCTCCAACACAATTTGCTAACTTCTTTATTCATTTGGTATAATCTTATTGGGGTCAGATACCACTTCCAAACAAATTTATAATTATGTTCCTTTATTCTAATCGATAAGGCCTTCATTATTCTACTAGTCCAATTTAAATTCCAGTCGTGGTCTGAAATATCTATTTTTAAAACTTTTGCCCAATTACTTCTCATCACGTTTTGTGAGTTATTATCCAAATTAATAATTTTATATATTTTACTAACCAATCTTGTTATTCCAATTTCTCCCTTTCTTATTTGAGATACTATTTCTTCAAATTCCGTTTTTGGCCTTTGTACCCCCAGTCTATCCTTATAATTCTTGGTCCAGTTATTAATCTGTATCTTTTCTAACCAATTTAGCTTCCATTTTTCATATATTTCCTCTTTTTTTATGGTTGTCTCTTACCAAATGTATCCATTCTTTTATTCCTTCCAAATTTTTCTCTATTAATATCTGTTTCCTTTCCCTATTTAAATTTAAAGGAAAGTCTCCATCTTCCAAATTTCCCAATTGCAATCTATCTGGAATCAATTTTCTATCAATTTTACTCCATGTTTTTAACAAACTATTTAAAAGATCATTTCTAATTTTATTTTTCCTCACTATATTCTCCATAAAATATATTTTCCCCCATTTTTCAATTTCTCTTAATTCTAATTTTCCCCATAATTCATTTCCACCAATAATTATTTTAACTACCGTCTTTGCATGAAAAGACCTATAATAATTAATAAATTTAGGGGTTGTATATGCTTTTGAATCTATATTTTGGGGACAAGTAACAGCATTCAATAATATTTAGCAACTTTCCCCCCAACTTGTAAGAAAGTTACCTAATTAAAAAGCAATATAGTATGTTAAGACCTGTACTTGTAATTATAACTTTGCTTTACAGATTGATCTCTCTACAATCCCCACCCCGCAAGAATTTTATCAAGTATTAATGTCATGTCAACTGATCAATAGTTTCCATTTTCGAAGATAAGTTAACATTGTTTTCTGACATTCATCTGACACTGCACTTTTTTGAAGGATAGGTTGTTAAAGAAAATACATATTTATTCAGATAATCAACAAATTCCATACATATTCCAGGATTCAGTTCAAGTCATTTTTAATGTTCCTAATGTCCTTGAATATTCTTGGTAATCTTAATGGTGAAGAACCCGATGACTATTTTATAGCTTGTATTATGACCATTTTCAAGGGTGAAAAATCTTCTCAAATTTCTTCTTTTAAAACTCTTAATGAGAATATAGTAAAATAATAATAGTAACAAAAAAATTCATTTAGCATACACATTATTTATTTTATCCTTGATTTTATGCATATTATTATATTTTAAACTGCACATAATATATTTTTACACCTTGGATATTTTCCACAAATATTTTTAATATATTTTTAACAGTCAACCTATGTTTAACAAAACTTATATTTTCATAAGTATAGTTAAAATCTTTATTATTATTAAATTCTATTTTTTTAATATGCATTTTTATCTATAAGTTACCTGCCATTCAAGTATATTGCACATAATCTATATCACAATGAAAAAAGGAACAGGTGAAATTTGATTGTGCAATTGCATTAAAAAATCATATTCAGAACAATTTAATTGATGTACATCTATGATAGATCTGTGCAAGAGCATGAAATACATAATATAATGACTAATAGAATATTATTTTAGAATTTAGAATTTTTCAATCTTAGGAAAATAAGAAAAAAGTCCAATGAGATCATCCAGAAAAAAGTATGTGTTTGTATACATATACCGTACACACACACACACACATACACACACACACACACATCTGTCTGTCTGTCTGTCTGTCTGTCTGTCTGTCTGTCTATCTATCTATCTATGCACATACCACCTTCATAAAAGCAAATATAGTGGTAGAAGAATTCAATATTTCTGTGTAGTCATTTAAATTATACAGTAACCAGTGAAAAATATGCAAATTTCAAGATGATCTATGAGAGTTAGTTTCCAGTATACAAAATTCAAATGGCCTTTTAAAAAATATCTGACAATAGAAGCTTTCAAAGTTACAAAGAAAACACCAAGGATAAGAGTTTCCTTAAATCAACTTCTGAATAAGTCTATTAATTTTCTGAAAATAAAGGAAGATCTTGTATATTATAAAATATTGTGGTAAAATGTTCATTTTAAAATATCACACTTATGACAAATATCTACAAGTAAAATTAATCTAGCCAATCTATGCTATATAAATTCAGTTTAATAATCTGGTATAGCAAATGTTTTATTCATTTATTTATTTGCTTCTGGATATTATTAAAACTGTCCACACAGACTTTGAAAATGTAATAACTTCCAAAGCTACTGGTAGCATGCATCAAGATTAGACTAATTATTATTAGCTAATATTATACTGATCTTGACTGTTGATCCAATATTCCACCTGACTAGTTGACTGAAGTGATCTAAAAATCCAAAAAAAAAAAGAATAAGTTGAGTTCTTCACAACATCTTCATTAAAGCTAAATTGAACCAGAGTAACAATGTTGTAATATGTCCTTTTTAATAAAGACTGAAGTTACTGATTATGTAAATATTGTTTATTCAATAATGTGATGGTTTGAATTGTTTATATTATACAACATTGCACAATATTAAATGTAGACGAAGATCCTATACTTGCAAGCATCTCAATGAAATCACTTGATAGCATTCATTGAGCTTAATTTTAAAATATTCTTATTTCAGAAAGAAACTGAAGGTTTTTTTCAACATACTGTTGAATATTTTATACATATTAAGTAATGTGATTTTGTAAATATTTTTCATTAATAATTGCAACTGAGTAATTTTTTTTAGTTGCAATCCGTATCAATCCAGATTTAAAGATATTAGTTTATATGAATGTTATGCTAACTACTGATGCTAATCAAAAGTCAAATTAAATCAAATCTTTATTATTCCCTGGATCTTTGAAGTTCTACAGTGAGGAAAAGAAAAGAGAAAGTAGAGAAAATATCTATATTTATAGTGAAAAAAGCTGAGTAGGGTTTAATATAAAATAAGAGGCTGTCTTAGAAACGTTCAACTACATGCTGCTGTAAGACATCCTGCATCAAACCTTACTTCCTAGGGCTGCTGCCTTCTTGGACATGTTTTGCCCTGATTTGGTTGTCTATTTATTCCATTTCTCAGCCTAGATAACTGTTATCCTCAAGCACAATTTGGCTAACCCTGCTTAACTTCCAAGATCAGTCAAGGTTGCCAATTATATTAGACCCCAATTTCTGTGGAGTCAAATATAATAAAACTGAATTATGTTAGGATATAAATTATATGAGCACATAATGTAAAAAGCAGTAAGGAAAACAGAGGTTTTAAAGTCAGAAAATTATGTACCTTGGTGTTTTTGTTGTTGTTTAAGTCTATGTCTCCTGGTTTACGGATAAGTTAGTTTGTACGTGACTGCTTTGGGCTTTTATTTTTGTTTTCCATTACATATTTTGTATTTTTGTTTTATTGTAACCTGCCTAGAGTTGTGTAAAAGTGAGGAGGACAGATATATAAATCTAGCAAATAAATAAATAAATTATTGAAAGATGCTTTTGAGCTTTTAGAACATCAGTAACAACCTTCTTAGTAAAGTATAGGACAAAGTTATTTGACTGTGTGTACATTTTTTAATGATCTGATGTTTCCATTGGTTGTGAAATTTGCTATTTTTCCTTGTAATTCTGAGCATCTAATTTTAAGGACAGGGTCAATCTGATTTGTTTGATGCTTGTAAAATATTTACTGCTGTTGTGAACGGGCTTTCGAATTATTATTTCTTTTCCAATATAGATTACAAAAAAGGAACCATAAATTGGAATTGCAAAAAAGAAATTCAGCACATATATCAGGAGCAATTTTTCATGTTGAGAATAATAAGTAGTCTGAATGGCCTCAGGACAAATTTGTTGAGGCAAAAGGTATCAATGCCATTTGAGAAACAATTACTTATCATCCTTGGGGAAGTAGGCTACTAAAATGAATGTGTCCTGATGGACCAAGTGACCTTCATGCATTTTCCAAAATATATTTCATGTTCTTATAATTCTGTTAAAGAAAATTTCAAGATTTGGGCATGAGACATTCTACTATCCTATTTATAACTTTATTATAGTATTCCAGATAATGTAACAATAAGCAACCAGCCTTGATAGGATCTGAATATATAAACTGATTATACAAAGCATATATTATATTGCCTCTCTATATCTCAGTTAAAAACAAATGTCCATCTGAGTATAGACAAATGCACTTCAAAAAGATGTAAAGCATAGGTGACAAAGAGAATATAAATGGTAAATAAGATACTTAAAGATACTTACTCTATTGTAAAAGTTAATCACTTGAGTTTTACCATAGAATCCAGGACCTCAAACCTTGCTTTGATTAAGGCTATTCAGTGTCCCAGTTATCATAGTTGTCATAGTTAAATATTTTTTTCTAGTTGAAAAATCTTTTTTCTGAGCCAACCATTTTAAGGATTTGATGTAAGCAAGGGCCTTTATGGCAATTTGCATATTAATAACTGTTTGGATATGTCCTTATTAATTAGTTTATTTAAATATTTTATGGTTGCCCATATTATATCAAACTCTGGGAAGCAACTTGAATTGGTAGTTAATTGACGTTAAATGTAGAAGTGAAAATCCATAGAGTGAGTTGTCTTATATAAGCTGATTAAGCCACCTGGCATGGTAGGACATGCCAGAATGCCATACCAAACATCTTTGATAATGTATCAGGGTGAATTGAAAGTATCAGAGAAATTATCTCTCTAAACATTGTTTAGAGAGCAGTACTATAGGTTACTTCTGCTGACTACTGGCTGCCTGCAATTTGGCAGTTCAAATCTCACCAGACTCACGGTTGACTCAGCCGTCCATCCTTCCAAGGTGGGTAAAATGAGGACCCAAATTGTTGGGGGCAATATGCTGACTCTGTAAAACTGCTTAGAGAGGCTTTAAAGCACTGCAAAGCAGTATATAAATCTAAGTGCTATTGCTACTATCTTCCATCAATAGTTGAAAGCTTAAATTGTTTTAGAATTATGGTACTTGATGAAGTAGATGCCTCCTTCAGCTCTAAGTGCAGAGGCTTTGAATATTTACATCTTACAAAGTGGGTGTGGGTTTGTTCAAGTAATAATGACTGGGATAGTCTGTACAGTTTTGTACCTTAGGACATTTAGGTCAGTGATGGCTAAATGGCTTTTTGCCATGACATGCCAAAAGCAGGGGGAGCACGGGGGCTGGGTCGCATGCGTGCCTGCCAACACCCATAATTCAATGCACCTCACCCCCCATGCATACACGTGTGTGATCCCCTATGCTCCCCCCTTTTGGCACGTGATGGCATGGTGGACACAGTAGGCCAGTTTTTCGTCCTCCCCAGGGTCCAGAAGCTTTTTTGGAGCCTTGGGAGGGCAAAAATGGTCTCCTTCCCACCCCCGAGAGCCTCCAGGGGCTGGAAACAGCCTGTAGGACCGAAGCCTGGGGAGAGCGAAAAATGGGCTTTCTGGTCCCACCGAAAGTCAGCAAATGGGCTGTTTCTGGCCTCCAGAGGGTCTCCCCAGGGGTGGGGAAGGCTGTTTTTGTCCTCCCAGGCTCCTAGAAAGCCTCTGGAGCCTGGGGAGGGCAAAAAACAGGCCTTCCCCTGGAGGCCCTCCAGAGGCCGGAAACAACCTGTTTCCTGACTTTTGGTGGGCTGGAAGGCCCAAAAATCACATGCCAGTGCAGGCATGTGTACTAGAGCTGTGCTAGGGCAAAGATAGCGTGCCCACCAATATGGCTCCATGTGCCACCTGTGGCACAGGTGCCATAGGTTCATCAGAATGGTTATAAGTGATACTTTAACCTTATAGACCTTTAGTATCAGGACAAGGGTTTTCTTAGTCCAATTTTCACTGAATCCAACTTCACTTTAGAGCAAGGATCTCCAACCTTGGAAACTTTAAGTCTGGAGAACTTCAATTTCCAGAATTCCCCAGCCAGCAAAATTGCCAGCAAAGTTCCACCAGCCTTCAAGTTGCCAAGGTTGGAGACCCCTACTTTAGTGCATTACAGGGAGTACCACTTTGCTAACCATATTATTTCTGCATTGTCTCTTCCCGTTTCTCATGAAGCCAGTGAAATATTCTGGATATTACTGTATATATCTATCTGTAAGGACAGTTTAAAACATGGAAAAAGTTAATTTCCAGAAATTATTCCAGAATAATTTCATTATTGAGTTCTCCCTCTTCCTCCTACAAACACTCAATAATAAGCAGCTCAGAAAACTAAGTATTTTATTATTATTTTTAATAGTTTTTCTAAGCATATAGAAATTATAATCTAATTATGCTGTTACTTTATATAAATAAGCTTTCAGTTTCTAAACGTCCCTAATATGGATCACATATAAAAAGTTAAATAATACACTGAATTTCGAAGAAAACAAGGAATAAGTTGTCAATGAGGTAGGTAGGTTTCAGACTTGTAGGAGCAAAAGGGAACTAGTCTATGAACTATATTTAATGATGGATGACTTCTGAGCACCAGGGAAACGTATATCATTTCTTTCCATTTAAAAATTTATTAGGACTTGCAAGACCTGAATAACATTTGGTAAATAGAAGCAGCATGTGAAAAATTTAAATAAAAGTAAAGGCTTAAAGAATGATCACGTCTTGAACTACTGCACTGTAAAACAACAAGCAAACCAACACAAGCCCCAAATAAATATGCATGCACAGAAAGCTAAATCCAGCTTGTCCTAGATTTGCTACTCCTTTTGTCTTTAATTTTGTCAGTATCAGTTCAACTATAATGAAGTAAGTAAGATTGGAGTTAATTAATGCAGTCTTATGTAGACTAAAGGCATTCTATGGAGCCCTGGGGTTCACTTGTTAAACTCTCAGAAGCTTTTTCATGCCAGTCCTTAAGTGTCTTCACCTTTCTTAGTTTTGCAATATTCTGTATTTCAGATTGTTAGCTCCAGCTAACCAATGAAGGATGGAAAATATTGGATTCTATTTGGCATCCCTCTTTTTTCTGGTCTTATCTTTGCCTCAGGTTCATTGTGTGTTTTCTCTCTGTGTGTGGGTTTGTTTACTTGTGTATTTGTTGTGTATGTATTTAAGAAAAAGGGGAAAAAACCAAAGTGGTCTGTTATTGTTTTTTGGTGTGCTCGTTTATTTGTTTGTTTATTCATTTATTTATCACTGAATTCAGCAGGCAGAAGGGAGAGGTAGGAAACCAAACCATAGAATGACATAAAATTCACACCACTGGGAAACTACTCATCTTGCTAAATGACTATGGAGATTCTCAGTCATCCAGGTCATGGTTGTCCCAAAGGTGCTTTTTCAAGAGGCAACTGGATTTTCTGGTTTTTCTTTGAAGATGTTTTGCTTCTCATCCAACAGAGCTGAAGAAGCTTCTTGGATAAGAAGTAAAATGCCTTCAAAGAAAAAACAGAAAGTCCAGTTGCCTCTTGAAAAAGCACATTTGGGATGCTCATCTTGCTGTTCAAGTGCTAACATTGCAGAATTATTTTCACAGCATTTCTTCCTGCTGCACTGCTGCTCCTCCAAAGTAGAAACTTAATTGGTGCAAAAGCAAATAATCTGCAAAAGATGACAGTATCATGGGAACAGAGTAGCAGGTGACAATCCCAAGCCAGTGCAAATGTCATCAGAGAGGGGTCTTAAACACTTAATGACCAAAATTCTAGTCTCAGTTGTGCTTTTAAATTGAAGACAAGATGTATTTTGACTTCCCTATTTAAATACACTTTTCTTTTTTCTCATTTGTTCAGCTGGCCTATTGAAACATTGTCATTCTAGTCATCATTTTTTAAATTATAACTTAGCAGTTACTTTATCCACCTACTGTATATGTTAAGACTAGTTTAGAAAGTACACTAGTTCATCAGGGGTGGGTTCTACTTACCTTTACTACCAATTCGTAGCGGGAGCGCACACGCTTCTGCACATGCGCAGATGACCCATGATGTCATCATGGCAGGTGGGTGGAGCCTCCCGCCAGTTTTACTAGCAGATCTATAGAACCGGACAGAACCGAGAGCAATCCACCACTGTAGTTCATGCCTTATTTTATTTCTATTTGTTAGACATATGTATTAAAATGATTACTTGTATTGTTGTAATATGTGTATTAATATTTGAGTTAGTTATGTCCTATTTTAAAAGCTATTACCTACTTTTCAGAAGCACCATTGATAAATCTTCTCTACAGTATATAGACACTGAATAAGTGTCAGGCTATATACTGAATAAGTGTCAGGCTATAATATGGTTTATATTATTATTTGTACATATTCTATTATTAATGTTACCTATTCAAATATAAAACATGTTATATAGAGAATGAAATACTAAGGGGTGCATTTGAAGAATTTTTCTAAAGACGAAACATTGGATTACTTGGATATATTCAATAGAGACTTAAAAAATTTAAAAAATTAAATATCCCTTCAAAGCCTATCAGAAAACTGTTTGGGAATATATTTCAGCCCTGGTCTAATTAAGTTATAATTGAGTTACTCTTTGGTCATTTCCTTATAACTTTGGACAATTTTCATGGTGACTTGCTGATTGATGAAGATCACTGCAAAAATTGGTTCATGGTGGATCACTCTTTGCTTCTTCCTTTTCAGTCGGTGTGATCTCTATAATTTCATCATAACAGTGATGTCACATGGATCTGTTATATAGCAATAGAAATAGCACTTAGACTTTACTTATATACCACTTTACAGTGCTTTATAGCCCTCTCTAAGTGGTTTACAGAGTCAGCATATTGCCCCCAACAATTTGGGTCCTCATTTTACCCACCTTGGAAAGATAGAAGGATGAGTCAACCTTGAGCCTGGTGAGATTTGAACTGCCAAACTGCAGGCAGCCGGCAGTCAGCAGATGTATATAACATACTTTAAAAAAAAGCTTTAAAGTAATTCATATTCTGTTCATACTAGTTATATGAGTATCCTGAAAGGAAGTCATGGAATGCAAGGCTATGTACTGTACAGTATATAAATGAAAATTAGATCATATAGTGTCCTATAATCCATTCAGAGAAAATATACTGTATATTCAGTTATCAGGCAGTGGCTATGTTTATTCTACTTGCTTTACAAATGCATAACTTGATCAGATGTAAGTCATACATTGGTCACATAGTATTATATGAGCCTCAAAACCCAATGTTTTCTACTACTGGTGCTACAGATACTCCTCAACTTATAATTGGAACCAGAATTTCCATTGCTAAGTGATGTGGTCTCTAGACAAAACATCCTGTGATATATCATTTAACAATGACAGTTCCAGTAGTCCCATTTGTGATTGTTAGAACAGAACAATACCATTGTTACAAAAGAATTTGATGCTTCTGCTCTGTCAACTTAACTTTGCTTCCACTCACCCCAACCACTATCTTCTCTACATCTCTGCCCTTTAGGGTGCCCTGCAATCTGCTGCATACCTCTGCCACATACCCTTGCTGTTCCCTGCTACTAGTATCCATAGCTGATTTTTGTTATCTTCTTCCTTCAGGTGCTGGGCAAAGGGATATATATAGTGGGAAATACACAGTGAATGCAGAGGATGGCCAACCATCATTTGCCAAAGGAACCCAGTTAGACCCAGCCAGGCAGAAGAGAGCAGGACAACAACTCATGGGACGCTGCATTCAAGAGTGAGACAGGGTAGTTGCCAGCAGCTCCCCGAGCAAAGATGGAAGTTGTGTGGGAAGCACTGTTTGGGATGGTAGCAGAATTAGAAGAAGTGAAGGGACTCATACTTCATGGAGGTGCAGCATGCACTCAGTAGCTTTTGTTGCAAATGTTCCAGGAGCAAATGGATAATCTCTGTTCTGGACTTTAATGGACCTTTATGAATCTCTCTCTGGGTGTCCATATATGTTATCATCTTCTCCTCTAAACTTCTACCCAGATTTTTAGTATGTTCTAAACTTCCATTAAGGAATCACCTTAATGGTACATTTTGTTCCTGGTTCTAAGCATATCTCAAATTTGTATGCGGTTCAAACAAAAGAATATCTTTATACATGACCGCCTCATTGAAATTATGCAAATTTCATATTCTGTTCTGAACTTGCCTGTCAAAGTTATAAAAATAACTACAAAGAGGAATGAAAGATACCTTGTTAAAAGAAGTTATTCTTATCTTGTAATAATGTGGCATGCAGCTGCATTACTATGTATTTCCACATAATCACTATTGTTTGCAATGGAGGTACTATTTCATTACATGAAGTTATTTTGAAATAACATGCTATATCTCACAATGGGGAAAAAAAAAGAAATATTCATCATTTAGATTCTGAGAACAGTCAAGTTTGGCTCTTACATATCATAATACATATTTTAATGTTCTCCAATATGAAGATGAATGCATCTTCATATTTCCAAAAGACCACTTTGATTACTTACATGGACCACTTTATTCTAAGGCTTTTAGTATAGAATGTGCCATGCTGAAAAAAAAGGTTTCTGTGTTATTATTTCCACAAAAATATACAGTGTCTCAATTATGACTACCCCAAAGTGTGTCAATGAGTCTATATCTTAATTTAACACCATCTAATAGTTCAGTTAGTAATGCAGCATTTTCCAAGATTAACTACTGTATATATACTATTGGGAGATATGGTACCCCATAACAAAGTCTTAAATCAACATGTCTATAAATCACTGGTGGAGTCCATGTTCTTCACACAAAATATATGAAATTCAACTCCTGGTTTCTCTGATCAAAAGAGTCTAGGACCAAGTGAAGTGAAATATTTTCTTTGAGAAATTGACATTTTCTTACTCATACAGAACAAGAGATGAGGTGGAATCCAGACGACAATCATAGAAAAAGCAAAAGGAGGACAGCTACTTTTGATTCTATCAAGCTCCTATCTGTGTCTGTTTAGAACACACATCCTTCACATTCTACACAATTGAATTGAAAACTCCTGATATTGCATTAATATTGCACTATACAGTAGAATTCAATATAGTTACTGCTCTGGGATAGAAGCTGTTTTTCAGCCTATTTGTCCTCGTTTTAATTGTCCTGTATCATCTGCCAGATGGTAATAGTTCAAAAAAAGGGTGTCCAGGATGAGATGGATCTTTAAGAATATTTTGAACTTTCTTAAGGCAGCAGGAGCTATAAAGCTCTTCCAAAGAGGGGAGAGGGCAGCCAATGATCCTATGGGCAATGACGTTAGCCCTCTGGAGGACTGCCCTATCTGCCACTGTGCAATTGGCAAACCATACACAGGTGCAGTAAAATACTCTCTATGGTGCAGTGGTATAAAAGGAGATCTCAAACCTTTTAAACGGGGCCAATTCAAGATCCATCAGATTGTTGGGGGGCTGGACCAGCTGGGTGGGCATGGCTAGGTGGTCATGTGACTGGTGGGCATGGCCAATTTAGCAGCCCATTTTGCCAATTTAGCAGTCCATTAAATAATACACACAAATTAAACTTTAATTTGTTTTGCTCCTGGGGTGTTTTATTTGCTTTTGTTTGCATGTTGCTCTTTTGGTTGACTTTTCTTTTTACTAGATTGTTTTTTTAAGTTGTTTAGGAGTCTAATGGTCCACTTCAGAAAACTCAGTTTTGCAGCAATTCTTCTCAGCCCCAAGGAGCTTCAAATGGGGGTGGGGAAGAGAAACCTTGCTGAATTCCATTCCCATTCCCATTCCCATTCCCATTCCCATTCCCATTCCCATTCCCATTCCCATTCCATCCTATTGCTATTGCTATTGCTATTGCTATTGCTATTGCTATTGCTATTGCTA
>WNWU01000016.1:23079604-23108587 GCA_012654045.1 Ptyas mucosa | reverse complement strand
CCATCCCATCCCATCCCATCCCATCCCATCCCATCCCATCCCATCCCATCCCATCCCATCCCTATTCCCATTCCATTCCATTATATTCTATTCACATTGCGGCGGTCTCAATCCACTTTTGAAATATCACTGACTGCCTTGGAGCTTCCTCCACATGTGCTGAATGGATGCAACAGGCTCAAGCAAGCAATGAAGCATCTGGCAGGCAGGTTCGGACCGGAAAGGCATCGCTCGGAGCAGATCTGGTGAGGAAGCCCAAGGTGGGGGCTCAGCAGCACTGATCCACCGGCCAGCCAACCCTTCTTGCCTCCCTCTCCAGGAGCATAGACAGCCATCCTCCTTCGGGGGGCAGGCAGCCTCACCAGTCACTGTCCCGTAACTGCCGAACACCGAGTGGAGAAGGATGGGCAACCAAGTGGCGGCAGCGGGAGAGAAAGAAGGTGGTGGGGGTGGCTGTTGCAGTGTCTGCTCTCTATCTCACTTGCATCGCACCAGCCATGCTTCGCTAACAGGTGCCTATTGGCTTGCAAGAGCCTCTTTCGGGCCAGCTCCTTGCCCACTTGGAGCACACTGGTTGATCCCCGGTCCAGGGATGGAGGAAGCCCGAACTAAGAAGCAGAGGCAGAAGGTAATTCAGGTGTTCAATTTGGTTTTAGAAAAGCTGATGGAACAAGAGATTTATTATTGATGCATGCTAGATAACTAAGAAAGCTAAAGAATATGAAAAGTAAATCAGTATTACTTTATTGATTATAAAAAGGTCTTTGATTGTGAACCAGTGCAATATGTTTTAACAAACGGAAATCTCAACACATCTAATTGTCCTCATGAAAAATCTGTGTACAACCCAGGACATGACAGCATGGACAGAACATGTCTCTAAATTGGTAGCGTAAGACAAGGCTATATACTGTTCCTTTATTTATTTAGCCTGAATGTGCCTGTATTATTTAGCCTGTATTTACCCACTTACACAATCTCACAGGGTCAACTGAGTTTAATTTACCTGATATGTTAAGTACAATAGATTCTGAAAATATTTTATTCCTGACATGCATTGTGCTACATAGTGGTTCAACAACATTCTGTTAGATGATTCCATTGTATAGTTCATATAGTTCATCATGATATAGTACTTTTCAGTAACAAAATATTACTTTCTTCATTTTTTGGATATAATTTAAGCTAAATGTAAAACCTGTTCATGTGTATGTGTGCACAAAGAACAGATTTTATATTTAGTTTAACTTTATGCAAAAAGTGAAGAAAGCAATATTATTATTTTTTTTACCAAAAATTACTATACCATGAATTTCATTAAGCCTTTAGTTACACAGGTATGGTTCTATTACACTACACATTAATGGTTTATTTTATTATATTAATGAAAAAAATTAAGCATTTGCTTAATTAAAATTAGTATAACTTCAGTGTGGTATGTTTATTGACTTGGACAATATTTTTAATATTAAGTAAAATATTAATCCTAGATTTCCACAGTGTCAATCTATGCCACTAATACAACAATTGCAATTAAGATATGCATATGACTATAATACTATGTTTATATCCCATTCTCTTCCTGTAGGGAATATTATTGGGGGGGGGGGGGTGTCCAACTGCACATCCTTTTAAGAGAATGGGTGAAGATCAAACATTGTTACTTGCCCGTAGCTTTTTTCACAAGCTTTGAAACATTTTGCATTTGAAGGTTTTTTTGTGTTTTACAGACTACTTTTGTCCTTACTTTTTTCCTGAATGTTGGGATTCTTAATCTGAATTATGTCCCTATTTGAATGTGCCTCCCCTAATTTTATTATTTACAGGTTACCTATTTTGTGAATCATCTGAGCATTGTGGAAATGTGTGGCTTGTAAAACTATGCAGTCAGTGAATAAATACTGTGTATTGGACAACAGCATTAGAATTATGTTAATTGTAACCAAAGAATTGCTTCATACAGTTCAAAAATAAGACTCTAGATTTCTGGAGCAAGGGGGATAGAAATCAAAATGCCACCAAAATTGATTTCTAACTCTTAGAAATGTAGCCTATAACTGTAATTCTCAATGAACAAATCAATATAATTTACTTCTTCATAATGATGCAGTACCACGTACATCTGGCTGAACTCTATGCTCATTGAGTTTCAATGATCCATATAAAATTATCAGATAGTGTAAAAAAATGACATAACCATTGATGCCAATTTTTAATACTAGTCACTTTTTAAAAGAATACTATGTAGCTGTTCAGAAACATTCCAGAAGAAAAGATTGACAAATGCAGAAATGTATTGCTGTTATTATATATTGGAACCAGTGAACAGGATTTAAATGGCAATACATTGTGGGAAGCCCACCCCACCATCCTAAAAGAATGAAATATTTTGGAAAATATTTTTAAAAAGGCAGAATATTATATTTCCCTAAAGGACACCTGGAGAAACATGTTTTTAGAGGATAAAGCAACCCCCAGTCTTTCTTAATAGGCCACAGCAGATGCCAGCACTTAAAGAGATAAAGAGCTTATTGAAAAAGGAAGCCAACTATCTAGATGGCTCCATTCATAGGCAAAACAAATGCTGCCAGCAGAAGCACATTCAAGACAGGATATTTCAGAACTCCTTGCAGCAAAGTTTGACAGCTAGCAAAAGCAGAATGGTCAGATTAGAACAAGCATTCCCTCACCCAATATCCAACACAGGACGTGAGCAAACTTCAAAGTCACAGAAACCTGTAAAGATCCATCCACTCATTCAACCATTTGGTCAGCTGCCCCAGAACCACAAACCCTGCTGGTTCTGTTCACCAATAAACAGAATCTTTTTTTCCAATTAGCCTCTATGTCATTTCCAGTGTCTTTATTCCAGCTTGGAACTGAACCAGATGGATTTTCCTTCCAACAACATGAAATCAAAATATAATCTTAATTACACAACTGATTTAACCAAATTATTATTAATTTATGTTTTATAATCATATATATATATATATATATATATATATATATATATATATATATATGTATATAATCATATATATTAATATCTATGTACTACTAAAACGCTTGTGTCTATCTGATACTTTGTAACCTTTAATTGTGGGAAATGGTACATCATAGAGAAACAATCTTTGAATCAATATACCTCAAATGGTCTGAGTGAATGAATTCAACATCTGGGATCCATTATGGGAGCGACTGAAATGTGCCAAACTTATGGCCATTTTGGAATCACCACGCCTTCCAACTACACTTCCTAGAAACCCATAGGTTGTGTGGCACAAGAGAAGATGAGAAGGGCACATCCCCATCCATTTTCCTGCTTCCTTCTGGTTGCTGTGTCCAATTGACCAGTGGCAAAGCATGATAGGTAAGCAGACATTGGCTGCTTTGGAATAATTTGGAATCTATTTATGATGATGACTGGTGAGGAAAGGACAAGGGAATGACCCTGGATATCTGCTAGCAAGGCTGGACTGGCCGAGGGGTGGTGGTGGTCACCAGTGGTTGATGAGTGAGCTTTTTTCCTCTCTGGAATGGGCAGGGGAAATGCAGTTTTCCTTGCAGTCTGTGAATCATTTAGTTCCCCTTCCTCCCACAATAGTAGTAGAAGCAGTTCTGTGAGGCAGAGACAGCAGTGGAAGTGGAAGGGGGAGGAGGAAGAGGAGGAGGAAGAGGAGGAGGAGGAGGAGGAAGAGGAGGAGAAGAAGGAGGAGGAGGAGGAGGAGAAGGAGGATGACGATTACTTTTCACTTGGGTTCTTCTAAGGGTTGTGATGGGAGATAAAACAGTCCAAATCTATATTATATGTTGAAAGATGTATCATGGATTGTCTAGTATAATAATAGGGATGACTATCTGAAAACAATTGTTACATTTTAAGGACAATTTTTGTTTAGAATTTAAAACAACTAGTCCTGCACAATTGTGGCTTTTTTCCTTTATGTTTCAATGAACTTCAGTGAAGTTCAGCTATTTCAAAATCTGTTAGTATTAGTTGCTAGAGTTTATTTTCAAAATCTTGCTCTAGAACCGTGATGGCTAACCTATGGCACGGGTGCCACAGGTGGCACGCGGAGCCATATCGGTGGGCACACGAGCTCAGCTCCAGCACGCATGCATGCGCCAGCCAGCTGATTTTCGGGCCTTCTGAGCCCACCAGAAGTCCGAAAACACACGGTTTCCGGCCTCCGGAGGGCCTGTAGGTGGGGTGAGGAAGGCCGTTTTTGCCCTCCCCCGGCTCCTAGAAAGGCTCTGGAGTCTGAGGAGAGCAAAAAACAGGCCGACTGGGCCCACCGTGTCATCATGTGCCAAAAGCGGGGAGAGCACGGGGGGGCAGGCACATAGAATTATGGATGTGGGCACGTGTGCGTGTGACTCCACCGCGCTCCCCCCACTTTTGGCACGCGATGTCAAAAAGGTTAGCCATCACTGCTCTAGAATGTTAGGCAAAGTAAAGAAAATTTACTATTCCGGTTTTTTAAAAAAAAATAGAGACATAGAAAGAGAAAAGGCTCATTTCTTTTAAATACTCCTTTCTTCCCATACCTTAAAAAAAAACAAATATTACTATTTAGAATTTCAAGTAGTGTTAATATTCATTATTCATATTGCTAATAATAATGTAAACATTTATTTATGATACCTAACGAAGTAAAGTTATTGACAACTGGCATTTTGGCTGTGTTGCTTTTCAACAGATGTCCTGAGGCATGTGTGAATGGAAGAACCTCCCTCTCCAGGTGGCTCAGCACCTGCAGTTTGTGATATTTGGTTGGTTAAGATGCATCCATTTGCTGGCACCAAGTGAAGAAACTGATGTTCCTGTTAATCCCTTTTGCACTGCTTTCTTATCAGCAGCTTATGATCTGGGAGATGATGCATTCTTTTTCATTACAATACAGCAGGCTTCTGATCTCTTTTCTCAGTTGCATTTGATATGAACTCTGTTGCCCGGTGACAGATCATATGAGGCTTTTCTTGTGTAATGTAAAAAGGTTTATAAACTCCCCTTGCCTTTTTAAATCACACTTTGCCACTTTTCTAAAGCTTGGCATCTCTTAGATCTTTTCCAAGCTGGAACAATATTTCTCAGTGACCATTTTTCCGAGATTTGGTCTGAATTACACCCAGACAATATTTAAGATGTTCTGATCTGAGTAAGCAGTGGGGGAGAATCTAATTTTGGAGTCTTTTATTCTACTTCCAAATGTTTGGCTGTATTGTTAGTACTTTAAGAATTTAAGGAGAGAAAAGAAGGCTTTCAGTGAATTGAGAGTCAAATCAAAGTTTAAAAAGATGTAGTTCAGAGGAAAAACACACATTCTATGTTTTCCAGATTGGAAAGCTTCTTCAGATATCCTACAAAATATTTTAAGTCAATTATTAAGCTATATAGACCACTGATCTGTCTATGACTAAATATACCATCTTCAAAAACAACAGGTATCTCTCAGACCTTTGGTTTTTTCCACCATATAATACCACATTACTTTCAAACCATTGTGGTGCTCGGTAGATGTTCTCGGAAATTCTGATTAAACATATAGAAGAAAGTGGTGCAAATTTGAATAAGAGCAAAGTAGAGATAATAATAGACACAACTGCACATCCTATTCATAAGTTCATCTTGATTCCCATTTCTCACTATTTTCTCTAAAGTTCAGAATTAGTTGGTCACAACATTCTACACAGTAGTGGGTTCCACTTACCTTCACTACCAGTTCAGAACTGTGAGTGTGCACGCAGAACGTCCGTGATGATGTCCGGGTGGGTGGGCAGAACCTCCCACCGTTGTCACTACCGGTTCGCCCTAACCGGGGTGAGCCGGTAGAAACCCACCACTGATTCTACATAGAAAATAGTCAAATTAGGGTAAAGGAAAGATCTGGAGGGAAAGGTTTCAGATGAATTAATTTTGTCATTCTCATGCTTCTTCCTTTCTTAGATATAGACATCTTTTAGCACAATAGCTTCTAAGCTATTCATTATGAAATCCTTGAAATTCTAAGCTTCTTTAGGAACTTCCAATGAAGCAACTTGTATGCTATAAAATTACTGGTTCATTTGATTTATTTTGTATCTAATGAGGACAACAGTGAAGTACAAAAAGGTCACTAAACCCTTAAAATAAAATAATTTGGTACATTGGCAAAGGGAGACAAATGCCAGTTTAGGCTGATAACCACTCTAAGAAAATAATAACATGAAATGGATAAAGAGTAATGTTTTGACTGGAACAGTGCCACCTATTCAGGGGGAAAATGAGAGGGGGATAATGTTGTGAAAGCAACTTCATATCAGTTTGATTTTCAATAAATAGAAAGCTTGTGACTGACCATGCCTGTTATGACACCAATTTTGTGAAAGTGTCCATAACAAGTTCTCAAAAGTCCAAACTGTTGTTATTGTTTTCTATTTATATCATGTCATTCTTCCCATGTGGCACTTAAAGGTGTCTACTGGCTTTAAAAAAAGAATGACTATTTGTTTGCTACAGTTTCTAATATTTCAGAGAGAAAGAGATGTTCATAATTTACCAAGACTAAAGCTTTGATACCACAAAGCAGAACAACAAGGAAAAACAAACAAACCCAAAGCAAACAATGAACAAAAAGTCATACTGGAGCAAAAGAGAATGAAACCCCTGAACCTAATATCATATCACCAATATCTTAGGGCAGTGATGGCTAACCTTTTTGCTGTCGTGTGCCAAAAGCGGGGGGAGAGTGGGAGGATCATGCGTGTGCATGCCTACACCCATAATTCAATGCCCCCTGTGCCCTGCCTCCCCACGCACTCCCCCAGCTTTTGGCATGTGATGGCACAGTGGGCCCATTTTTCACTCTCCCCAGGCTTTAGAGGCTTTCTAGGAGCCTGGGGAGGGCAAAAACGGCCTTCCTCAACACCCCCCAGAGGAGTTCCCCCCTCTGGAGGCCGGAAACAGCCCATTGCCCAAATTCCCGTGGGCCCAAAAGGTCCAAAAATCAGCTGGCCAGCAGGCACATGTGTGCTAAAGCTGAGCTAGGGCAATGTTTGTGTGTCCTCAGATATGGCTCCGTGTGCCACCTGTGGCACCTATGCCATAGGTTTGCCATCACAGTCCTAGGGCAGTCCTCTAACTATCCTGCCATAACAGAAGAGAATTCTTTTTCATATCTTAGCTTTGTGGATATTTCTCTAGTTTAACAGTGAAACAGCCCTTCAATAAAAAAAAAATCTTTAAATAAAGAATTGGCTTTTAAATACTTTTGCATTTTAGTCAGTTTCTGATTGCTCTTTCTTTGCTATTTTACCACTGGAAATCCCATTCTTGCAAGTTATGTTCCTATAATAATTTGAATTCTGAGAAAATTAATGCTTGGCCTATGTTACTAAATTAATGCTCACTAGAGAAATTAAACTTCGTTTCCCCCTACTAGTTGTCATTAAATCTTATTCCTTCCTGTGCTTTTACTTCTCCCAAGAGAGACTTGATGAGGGAGCTCTTCTTAAGAAGCTTTTTCCAATACTGATGCTATTGTCACTGCTAAATGGGACTTCTGCCAGTGAAAGATTGTTCACATTTTTATTTTTTTTATGGAGAAATTTGGAGAAATCATCTATTATGTTTCTATGCTTTCAAATTAAATGGGTAATATCAAAGGTTAATTTCTAGAATAGTGCTTCACATTTAATGTAAATTGAGCAGATAATTTACTTATTGTAGGGGGATATCATGAGAAGATATATATGATATTGAATCTGTAGAACCCCTATAAACTGTTAAATTGCCTTCCTATGACTGCTGCCTTTAAGACATCTGTGAAAATTTGGAAAGTGCCACCAATATGAATTTTAATACAGACAAATGAAAAGTCCATACAAAGAAAAAAATCAAAGTCATAAGCATAGGATGGCAGGATCATTTTAGGCAGACTACACGTGAAAGAGATCTGGGTGTCTTGGTAGATCACAAGATGAATATGACCCAGAATTAGAATGCACCCATGAAAAAATGGATTTTTTTTCAGAAGTTGCCTCAGTTAAGTAGAATGTCAACATCAAGATAAGTCATGGTTTGTGTCTATTCTGTAGTTCATACCACACCTAAAATATTTTGTCCCATTCTAGATATCACATTACACAAAAGTTACTGGCTTTCTGTCTAAAGGACAACAGCCAAGCTGATTAGGAGTATAAAAAAATGGTTAGAGGTGCCAAGTTCATTTAGCCTAAAAATGAAAAGACCGCAGAGAAATATTCTCATTTTATGAACTCCCATCCAGTGGTGGGATTCAGCCGGTTCTGTCTGGATTGCACAAACCAGTAGAAGTGACTGCGGGAGGCTCCGCCCATCCGCCCATCCGCCCATCCGCCCATCCGCCCATCCGCCCATCCGCCCATCCGTAATGCACAATTACCGCACCTGCAAAGGTGCACATTCACATTTGCGAACCGGTAGGGAAGGTAAGTGAATCCCACCTCTGCTCCCATCGTGTAGAAATGTTCAAAATTATACTAAAAGGCAACACAAGGAGAAATTAACTTAAATTATAAGGCTTTTGGTTGGATATCAGGAAAATTTTCCTAATGGAAGGTTGTTCAACAGTGAAACAGATATCTTTAAAATGTAGGGATTCTATAACAGCAAATCTGTACACTAAAGAAGCATTTGGATTAGATTTCCAAAGCCCCATTCAATACTTTCATTGTAGAGTTTTATGAAAATTGTCTTCTTTGCGGTAGATGTGTCCCTCAATTTTGTTTGAGATTTTTAAAAATGAGAAACTGAAAGGAAAAGCAACAACTAGAACTGATGTTTCATCATTTTACAAATATGCTACTGTATATTGTTAATCTGTGGGAGAGGAGGAGAATCACTGAGTAATTTGCCTATAAAGGTCCACACTAATATTCCTCGTACAGTCTATACAAAAGGCCTGAACAATTTTCTCTTAAGTACTTTGCTTTTTCCCCAAATGCAGATTTTAACTGCAGCCCAGGGAGAGAATGAATTTTTTATTTCTTTTCTTTCGGTTGAAGCAAAGAATTCCCAAGGCTTAATTTATATGTAATTAGGAGGTTGTGGAAATTTCACATCCCCAAGATTCTTAGTCACAGTAGTACAGAATATCTGTAAAAAGAAGTTATATGTTTCTTCTTACCTCCATCCATTTGTAAACTGATAAAGTGTGTTACAGTTTTATGGAGGCTTCTATGTATTTATTTATTTATGAAATTTAGAAGTTCCATAAGACTCCATGTGGTTTAAAAAGTTAAAACAATAAAACAATAGTAGAATAAAAATACAAAGCTTACATGTTCAAGGAAGAGGAAACAATAAAACAAATTCACAATCAAATAGAATTTTATAGAGCTTCAACACCCACCCTTATTCAAGGCTTGAGAAAACAGCTACATTTCAAAATGTCTGACAAGAATAAAAGTCATACAAATATCAGCAGGGAATGGGATATGGAGCTATTGTTCCATAGGCTAGGTACCATGACAGAGGAGGCATGCTTCCTGGGTCCTCAAAACTGACATTATTAACTGAAAGACTCTGGGGTACAGCCTTTCTACCTCTACTTGTTCAGGATAGGCAATAGTATAATTTCCACCTGGAAGCCAATTGGTAACCAATGAAGCTTGTGGATCAGTGGTGTCTCATGGCATCTAACAATGGTTATTGCCTGCACCATTGAATTTTGGCCAGCTATAGATTCGATGAATGAACTTCAAGGATAGCTCTATATAAAGTGCACTGCAAAAGTCCACATGTGAAATAACTATGGCATGAATGGCCACCTTCAATTTCTCCTGATTTAGTAATGGATACAACTGGTGCCTAAGATAAATCTGCACAAAACACTTCTTGGTCACAACTGCCACTTTCTTCAAGATGAAGCTGCAAATCTATGAAACTCCTTAGATTGAGCAACTGTCTCAAATGGAGAAGCGTGAGCATATTCAAGACTAATGATAGAAAGCCCCCAGGAACAGAGAGTCCATTTAGTCTTGTTAGGATTTTTTGGGAAGCTTTGGAGTGCTGGGGTGATTAACAAGAAGGAAATTAATATTTGTATTTATATTTCCTAGAGGAGGGGGTAGTGCCCCAGCACTTTAAGGAGGCTGTGGTCTGTCCTCTTCTTAAGAAGCCATCACTGGATTCCACCCTATTGAATAATTTCCAAACTGTCTCCAATCTTCCCTTTTGGGAAAGGCGATTAAGAAGGTGGTTGTTCAGCAGCTCCAGAGGTTTCTGGATGAAATGGATTATCTAGACCCCTACCAGTCAGGATTCAGGCCTGGATATGGGACAGAAACAGCATTGGTCATGCTTTTGGATGATGTCTGATGGGAGCGGTTTGGGGTAGTGCATCCATCCTTGCTCTACTTGACCACTGAGTTGCTTTCAATACCATCGACCATGTTAATATTCTGGAGTGGCTTCAGGGATGGGAGTGGGAAGCCTGTGTTATCCTGATTCACTTCCTTCCTCTATGGCTGTTCTCAGTCAGTGCTGATAGGAGGGGAGAGATCCAACCCTCAACCACTGCTTTGGAGGGTCCTGTAGGGCTCAGTACTCTCTCAGCTCTCAGCTCAACATTTATATGAAGCCATTGGGTGAGATAATTCATCACCATGGACTGGCGTATCATCAATATGCTGATGATACTCATCTGTATGTCTCAGCTCATGGTGAGCTAAGCAATGCTGTGTCTTCCCTCTTGCAGTGCCAGTGGTGGGTTGCTCCCGATTCACACCGGTTTGCAAGAACTGGTAGTAAAAATTTGTAGTTCCGATAACTGGTAATAACATTGGATGGCCACGCCCCCGAACCAGTCCCTGGCCTGATCGTTGGTCACTTACCCTGCCCACCTCATCAGAGGCTCTTTTTTTAGCCTTTCAGCCGAACAGGTTGTAGGAAAAAAAATGCCTTTAAAAACCTCTGGCGATCCCAGCTGACTTGCCTGATCGTCAGAGGCTTTTAAAAGCATTTTTTTCTGCAACCTCTTAAGGTTGTAGAAAAAATGCTTTTAAAAGTTAAAAAAAAAAAGTTGGCCACACCCACCCAGTCACATTATCCCCCACCAAGCCTCACCCACAAAATAAGCCACGCCCACAGAATTGGTATTAAAAAAAATCAAAACCCACCCGCGCAGTGCCTATTGTGGTCAGATGAGTCAGACGAGTCAGAGGAGATGGAAGGGGTGCCTGGGTTACCATCAGGGCCTACAGAAGGCTTTGAGGAGCAGGAGGTCTCAGATCCAGATGCAGAGCAGGGCCCATCTACTCATGCTCAGGTGGAGAGACAGCTGCTTTCTGGGCCTGAGCTGAGTGAGAGGGAGGAACAGCTGGGGCCTGTTCCAGAAGCATGCATGCACAGAGAGGAGAGCAACACAGGACTGAGGGCCAGCTATCCAGGAAAAGAAGGAGACTTAACAAGCTCCTCCCCCAGCTGGGATATAAGGAAGAGGGTTGTGGGAGGCACAGTTGTTGAAGACAATTGTTCATGTTCCAGAAGAGTTCCCTCCGGCAGATTCCTTGCCAGGATTTCCTTGCCACTATCCAGATTGGTAAGGACTCTTTGTGTTGGGATTGGAGTGTTAATTGAGGCTCCTTGCAGGGATCTCAGAGACTGCTACGGCTTGTGAATCACCTAAGGATGTGTGACCTGTAACTTTGTCAGCGAATGCTGTGTATTCCTGACTTTCTAAATAAAAAGGAGTTTCTCCTCACAAGTAGGCTGTTGAGTTGGGCTCATGAAGGCTGAGTCAGAACAGTGCCTGGAAGCTGTTAGGTGCTGAATGGGGAGCAATGGGTTGAAACTGAACCCTGGCAAGACTGAGTGATTCTGAGTTTGGGGTTCTCCAGCCCATAGAGAATTGCCACCTTTGGTCTTGGAGGGGGAACACCGGGAAGCTCTAGTTGGTGCAAAATGCAGTGATCTGCATGTTTTTTTATGCAGACCTCAATGTGCATATGTATCACCTCTCCTGCAGGACCTGCATTGGTTGCTGATTTGCTTTTGGGTACAATTCAAGGTGCTGGTTGTCACCTTTAAAGCCCTTTATGGCTTGGGACCAGGTTATCTGAGGGACCATCTCTTGCCGGTCAGATCTACCCAACCCACTAGTGCAGGGAAGCAAGGAATGTTCCCCTAGAGAAATACACCTGGTGGGTCCTAGAAGAAGGCCTTCTCCATGGTGGGTCCGTCTGTCTGGAACATCATTTCCCCAGAAATTAGAATGGCCCCCACTCTAACACTGAAGGAAGATGCTGAAGACCTGGTTAACCCAGAGCAGGATGGAGCCCATTAAATTACTTATGTGATGTGTTGTCACCAGGGTGAGGGGTGGGGGCTACTTCATTATTATTTTATTATTATTTTATTAGTTTATTAGTTTATTAGTTTATTAATTAGTTTATTAGTTTATTAGTTTATTAGTTTATTAGTTTATTAGTTTATTAGTTTTATTTTTTATATATGATGTTTTATATCCCTGTAAGCTGCTTTGAGTCTCCATGTGTGAATAAGTGGCAATATAAATTTTCAAACAAACAAACAAACAAGTATTTATTTGTGATGAAAAAATTACAAAAGAGTAACCAGGCAGTCAATCGGAAATACACCACGCTGTTTATATAGCAGTCTTATAACTTACAGCCACAAATGCATATATGGCTGCCAGTGTCACTGCATCCCTTTTACTGTGTGTTCTCCATGGTGTGCCAGCTTACTCTCTTGTAATTGCTTCCTCTCCGATCTCTGTCTCTGCAAGGAAAAAACAAAGAAAAACATGTCAGGCGTAGGACAACGCATACTGGTGATTGAAAATGCTGTGAAGGTCCTAAATGTGGGTATTGGTTATTAAGGTTTTTTTAGCACCGTTGTAACTTTTAACAGTCATTGAATGATGGGCACAACTAGTCTAGTGAAGACAAGACCAGGGGTGACATGACAGCAGTGTTCCAATATTTGAGGGGCTAACACAGAGAAGAGGGCGACAATCTATTTTCCAAAGCACCCAAAGGCCAGACAAGGAACAATGGATGGAAACTTATCAAGGAGAGATTCAACCTAGAAATAAGGAGAATTTTTCTGATAGTGAGAACAATCAACTAATGGAACAACCTGCCTTGAGACGTTGTGGGTGCTTTATTACTGCAGACTTTAAAGAAGAGACTGGACAGCCACTTGTCAGAAATGGTATAGGGTCTCCTGCTTGACCATGGGGTTGGATTAGACAACCTTTTCAGTTCTGTTATTCTATTATTTTGTTATTCATTCGGTAAGCAAGGACAATCTGTACTGACTTTTGGGATCCCTTCATCCTGTACATGTCACCACAGGCAGACACTCTTAATATAGAGCATGCATGGTATGCCATTCTTCAAGCGTTCTTGTCTCAAGTTATTAGTGCTTTATAAGTAATGATTACATTTTGACTAGTCACCTAACTACAGATAAGTGCCCTCAAGTCTTCTTAAAAATTTCAACTGTCTTTAATGATTTCTTTAATAATCACATGTTTGGTCCCTTGCCAAAGCTCTTTTTTTCATTAGTTCATTACTAGCTGGAAGAACAACATGTTTGATGGTCTCTCTTGTCTATTCCCTCCTTTTTTTCTAAAGGAAAAAGTAAAACTTTTACTTCATTTACATCCTGTTGCTGCCACCATGATTTAAATTGCTTCTCTCTGTCTTCTCTAACTTCATACTTGCTATTATTTAGTTTTATCTTTTTCTTTCTTTTTATCTTTGGGAGGAGGCTTCCCCTCCCCCCCTTTATCCTACTGTCTGAAGGGCTGGAAAACTGTTATTATTCAACAGCCAGTGGTAACAGTGCCACCAATAAAATTTATACTTTAACATGTATTAGCTACAGATTGCTAGAATATTACATTACTTAACACAGTGTATCACATTTTAAACAGACATAAAAAGGGTTCATTTTATGAGTCCACTTACACATATAAAATCTAAAACATGAAATTAACCTTGAGTATAAAATATGGAAATGGTGCTAATATATAATGTGCAAGAGATGTGGATGCCTTGATGATTCCATATTGCAATTTTTACACATAATAATTAATAGGAAACATTGCATATTTAATTTACTACTGTAATATTAATTTCAGTATTTTCTGAAACACGTTATTGTGGAACAAAGTTGGGCTTAGCTTCCTGAGGAGAGTATACATTTGCTTTTTTTGACAACATAGAAATACTTTTTTTCTTTTTTTAAAATTCCTAGTTAGACAACAAGAATTCCAAATGTTCTCCCATCCAAATACTGCTTAACTTCCAAGACCTGCCATGTACAGCTACTTCTTGTTACCTGCTGATGGGGTAATGGAGCAACTACATAAAGATAAAGGAATCCCTGCTGATTTTACTCGGCTAGTCATTGCCAACTATAGGGGGCAGTGCTCCTCTCTGTTTCAAGGGCCATTGAGCTAGCACTGTCTGTAGATATTTCCGTGGTCTTGTGGCCAGCATCTTAGCCACTGAGCCATTACACCATCCCTAATGAAGCAATTAGCCAATGTTAATTATAAATATTATGCAATTAAGAAGGAACAGTTAATTTTCAGGAATTACAGGAAGCAAAAAATATACAATGTAGCTCTCAATTATTTCAACTATTTTGAAAATGTATCATTGGTTTAATGATTTATTTCAGAACTCTATCTAAACATAACTAGCCCAACATAATTCATCAACTAGCCCAACATTTACTGAAATGACAAAGAAAGCTGTATACTGACAAAGAACTAAGGAAGTAATCAGTGCCATTTTTTAAAAGTCCTAATCTACTCAAAACCTTTCTGTATTTTATCTTTGGGAAGCAGATACAAATGCTACTTGGCTAGGAAGTACTTTATAAAGACACATAAGCTACATTTAATCATTCTCTGAGTAGGAAGAAAAAACATTTCAAATTTATACCTTGTACTACATAAAATCTTTCATGCATTTTTAGAGCATCCTCCTATAAAAAGGTCCTTGGACATATTTTCCTTCTCCCTTTTTTTTAATCCATTGCATATTTAGATTCTCTGTATTCTTCCCAGAGAGTCCTCAAAAATTGTGCTGGGCTATTCTTTTAACTAATGGATACCTGGCATAGCTTAGATCTCAAATTATTTTATTTTATTGTATTTATATTGTATATAAGAATTTGCTGGACAAGACAAATCTGAGAGTATGAATAACCATGTACAGACTATTATACACAATAGTCATATATTGCAAAATATATCAATGCCACATTTGTTGAATGGAATATGAATAGAATGCAGTTATACTGTACATTGTAAATAAAAGACAGCCTTTCTAAGGGGTTATATTAGAAAGAATCAATTAATTGAGCAAGTGATTGTTCATCAGTCCTGCTATATCAGCCAGAATTAATTAACCTAACTTCCCTACCATGCTAAAATTAGAGAATGATAGTAAATAGCAGGAATATTTGCCTCACCATGTTATTAATAAAAATACTGGACTGGTACATTATGATAATTTATGAGTTTTGCATTGTGGGAAATTACTAAAACATGCTTACAGTTACTAAATTACAGTCCATTGCTTCAGGTATGTTCAAGGAAACTTGCAACAGAAATATGTAGAAAATCAAACATACTAAAAATAGCACAGTAATAAGGAACATAAACATTTTGTTCAAGAGGCAAACCAGCACAATGGATTTGAAGCTATGGATTTATGCTATGACCTTAGTCATAGCACAAAGACATAATGCTTCAAGTAAACTGCTTGCCTATGCCTCAAGGTGACCATCACAGATAAGTAAGGAAAGCTTTTTTAGAAAAATTGTAAAAGCATCACACTAATTGTTAGGCAATTTGGGGTGTAACTTGCTTAAACCATTTAACAGGTCTGTAGCTATGAACTAGTAAAAATGAAAGGTAATTCAGGATGACAAGTTGATTCATTCCCTGGAAACAATAATGAAATGGTTTGCCACTGCATTTTACACTTTAAAAAAAGTTTTATTTTCAGTTTCAAGTCTATAAATCTGGAATTTTTTGGTCATATCTCATCCAAGTATTTAATAGGGTTGAGCCTACTTAGCTTTTTCAAGATCAAATAAAGTTTTATAGCTGTTGTTGAATTAAATATTAAACAATTTACAATTTGCAAGAGAGATAATATAATTATGAAAGAAACAACAAGTGCATGGGACAATAGTAAATAGTTTAAATGGTGAAATATCAATAAGAAATCCTGAAAAGTTCACACATCAGTGAATTTTGTACTGACTCTGAAAACTTAAAAAATAAGACATTCTATAAAAACATGATAAGATTTCTGTAAATGTGATAGCAAGACTTAAATAGAGCAGAATATAAATAAAATATACTAATGGTCTATGTCCATGTTGGCGAATCTATGGAATGCGTGCCGGAAGTGGCAGAACCATCCCATGAGGGATGCATGGCCTCGCTGGCTCCTTGTATGCATTCCTGTGCACACACACAGACCGGTCAGCTAGTCTTCCTGCATGCGGGGTTGCCAAAACCCAGAAGAGCAGTGTGTGTGTGCGAACCGGCATCTGAACTTCTGGGTTTACATTGCGCGCATGCGCGATGGTCAACTGTTCATTGGGTGTGCATCGTGCTGAAAACCAGACCTTCGGGTGCCGGTTCACGCATGTGCGATTGAACACTGCTCTTCCGAGTTTCAGCACTCCCTATGCACGACGGCCAGCAAGGCTGCGCAGTCCAGGCGGGATGGTTTCGCATGCCATTTCTGGCACGCAAGGAGCACACGATGATGTAAAAGGTTAGCCATCACTGGTCCATGTGAATAGGACAGAAAGAAGATAGTGGAAAGATAAGCTCAGTTAAGGTATTTGTTTCTAATTAGTATCTTTAAGATAACATAGATAACTTTGAATGATCTGAAAATCTAAGCTAGATCTATCTAGTTACTTCTCAGATATGCTAAAGTCAAGGTGTCCATGAAGTCATCAAGAGTCAAGTTTATCTTAGAGAAACTTTACTTAAGCAAACTACTGTATAGAAAGCACATAAATGCACATTGCAAGTTCCATGGTACATCATGTTTTTAAAATTTTAAATAACCAAAATTATCATTCTGATTTATTAATGACTGTTAACTGGGTGGATAACTGAAGTTACTGCATCAGTTTCAGTTTCAACCAGTCCAACAGATTTGGAGGAGACTGATTTAATGAAATGGCAAATGCACTAAATCCATTAACACAAAGAATCAATAGAGTAATAAATTCAGCAGGAAATAAATGAAAATACAGCAGTCATAAAAATACAGTTCAATAGTTTTTATAACAAAAAAATTAGGGGAAATTACAAATTATGTGAAAATATAGGATTATGGCATCAACATCACACATAGAACAGTTGATAGCCATCACGGAAGCTTTTTATATACAGTCATTGAAAATTGTAAGCACTTGGAGTTTTATGACTATTTTTGTTCTCTTTTGGAAAATAGATTTTTTTAAAGAAATGTTTTTCATTCAGTGTTGAAGAAAACTATCTGTACCACACAGAGATGGACTCCTATGTACAATTCTATGAAGCTGCCAATCAGAAATATCTAGGACATTCAGAAATAATAGTCCCTTCAAATTTTAAAACCTCCCTTCAAATACTCTGTAATTTTATAATATGCTTCAGGGTGATAAATGATTGCTAATATTCATTCATGAATTACTTCAAACTGAACTGAGGCCTAAGTGACTCCCTGTGTGAGGTTTTCTATAAATAGATGGAAAGGTTGTAGAATAGCTAGAGAATTTTATTTTACACCTAATCATAATCTAAACCAGATTAGTATGATGAGTGACTACTAAAATGAATTAAAGCACTGTATCAATATTTGGCATATCTTCTGGTTGAAGCAATGATTTGAAAACTTAAATCATTGTCTGCCAAAATATTAATGATACAAAAACAGTAATGTGATGTTAAAGAAAGGAATGGTTGTGAACTGATAAAATTCTTAAATACTATAAATGACTCTATGTTGGAGCAATTGGTCAGGGAGCAGACAAAGAAAGGGTAATATTATACAGTACATACATATAGCAATAACAACAGCACTTATATTTATATACTGCTTTACAGTGCTTTACAGCCCTCTCCAAGTGATTTACAGAGTCAGCATATTTCCCCCAACAATTTGGGTCCTCATTTTACCCACCTCGGAGGATAGAAAGTTGTGTTAAACTTGAGACTGGTGAGATTTCAACTGCCAAATTGCAGGCAGCCAGCAGGTAGCAGAAGTAGCCTGCAGTACTGCACTCTAACCACTGCGCTACAGTGGCTCATAAGTACACATACATACATGCATGCATGCATGCATGCATACTCATATTATGCAAGTCTTGTGGTCCTGAGAAAATTTATTGCATTTCAGCCACTATTCCGACCGAATTGGTTCATTTCAATACATACATATATCACATGCAGAACAGACACACCTACACACAGATGTTGGTTGAGAAATCAAGAAAATTGGGTCGGAATAGTGGCCAAAATGTAATGTATTTCAACATTAAAAAATTGTCACATTGTCATTCTAGTAAAAGGAAACTTCTCAAAATTGAAAGAAAATCCAAATGGAAGGTTAAAAGGGAAGCTCCCTCCAAAATGTTTATTATTTGAGATACTGATCTTAATAAACCAATCCTGATATCTGCAAATTACTATATTTTTTTCAAGGTGCTTACTATTCAATCTCTATGGTTTGCTCTAGAATCTGCCCAAATTTCAATGTAACACTGATATGTAGTCTGACTCCAATCAGTAGATTACATGAACACTGGAGAATTGTCATTGAGAATTATCAGTGAATTATGTCCATCATGCAGACTGAAACTCTAGGCATTACATTACCTGAGTAATGGATAATAATAATTTCAGTCACATCTCTTCTGAGTTGCAATAGGATTCAGGCACTATCCCTAAAATCTCCCTCATATATATATCCCTGATCCTATTAGCATCTTCTTTTACTTATAGCCAGCAATGATTTGTTGGGTCTTCATTCCAAATGATCATATAATATAAACTGGGTCCAAGGACACATAATTGAAACAAGATAGTTTCTGCATCATCTGCCCAGAGGTTATTCTGGGCAATATATTCTTATAAAGAGAAAACTATTCACTCTTCCCCCCCCCCCCCCCATTATGGAAAATTAGACTTGATATGGCTAAATTACACAAGTGTTTTGTGTTTGCAGACAACCTGCCAAGGAAAACAAATCATGTAATTATTAAGACAGTTAATAGTCACATCCTTCTCAATTGTGCTGCCAGGGATTCATTAGAGAGAAAAAAAAACAGTCCACATCCAGGACAACTCAAAGAGTTGGCAGACTTCAGGATATCTTTTATCTCAGAAGGTCCTTCTTTTGTCAATGCACAGGTGTTGTAGTTGTTTGTGGTATTGAGGCAGAGTTTGTGTGCCTCTTTTGTCTGTTTCTGGTGCTATATGACCCTATTTCCTTCTTATCTTCTTCCTGAAGAGAACTTTTAGACAAGTTTTATGACTTTTGTCCTCTCTGCATATATGCTTGCTTCATTTTTACATTATGAGAGTTCATCCAACTCTCACACCTGGAACTATTGAACTACTTCAAATGATAAATTTGGTGATTTCTCTTGAGTAGAAAAAAAATATTTACTGTTTTGTGATTAGTTCATTTAAGCCACTCAGAGTCACCTGATCTGTGAGATAGGCAATGAATAAATCATTTATATATGTATAAATTATATATATAAATTATAATTATAATATAATATTGTGGATGAAAATAAACATGTCCTGTGGTATCATTAAAATAATAGTACTATAACAATTTAGCAAACTAATAAATTATCAAACTTCAAGATATACTGTCTAAAGAAAGCCAATATAACTAGTTGGTTTTAAGATGCTAGTAGGTTGGTTTTACAGTGCAAAAGATATTTTAAACTGAAAAACATTCTGTTTTAAAATTATTAAGTAAACTATAATATATGAAGCTAGGTTTCAAATATGCAGAATTAAAAAAGAGGAAGTATACTACTGTAAAATAACAATATAATGCAGGCAAGCAAAAAATTATATATACCATTAACACCTTTTATAAATTAATTTCTGTGCAGTCCATAGAACTTGGAGATGGGAAATCCTAGAGGAATATGAAAAACTCTAATTTGGGTCTCTGCAGGTCATAACAAGTTGAGTCTAGTCTTGTGTAAGATAATGAAGCTTCTGTCTTTGTTTATATGGGCCAATAAACAGCCAGGCATGGTTTGCCTGTGTTAGAAGTAATTCAAAGTTGGATATTTATTGAATAGAAATATGCCAGGGTGTTACTCTTTACATCTATAAATAGTCTGTAGATAGTCACATTTTAATTGCTTTTCTTAAACAGTACCCCTGCCAGTTAAAATAAATTGCATGTTGAATGGCCACTGTTGAGAGATATTAAAGAATATTTATCAGCATGATTACAGCAGTTGCTTTATAAAAAGCAATGTTGGGATGTTATGGTCCAGAACTCCATGAAACCAGTGGAGTCTAGGCTCACTGAATGTCAGATAAAAAGAGGGGGAAAGAAAAAGAATGTGTGTGTTTTATCAACTAAAATAATAATTATATTAATATTACTGAAAAATGAAAATCACATGATGGAACGACTATTTTTAGTAGCCAAACCAGTGCCTCAAAATAATTATGAATTATTCACATTCTCAAGGCCTTTTATAAGCTGAATGCTATAAAAAAGAGGAGGTGAAAAAGAGAAATGATTTGCAATGATGGCAAAAGTCAGAAATTATTCATTTCAAATTCAGTGAGTAGGAAGAAATGCAGACATGTCTGCATTACACTCTACTAGGTTTATAAGTAAGTTTCATCTAGTAAAAGTTAATTTACTATGCTGCTGTATTACAGTAACAAATAAGTGATTGCCATTCAATTTTTGAACAGATACAATTAAATAATTATGCATATGTAAAATGGACAGCTTTACACAAAAATATGTTTATATTAATAGAGTTTAACTATACAGTAGAGGGTGTGCCCTATAATAATTTAATACCATGGTAGCTTTACCTGCTTCTGAGAGGGGAAAGTAAATTAAAATGATTGTGGTGAAAAGGTTGTCAGATACTATTTTCTTCTTTACTAGGACCTTTAGATACAACCTGAAATCCATATAACACCTTGTCCATTCTAATCTAATTAAATCTTCAATAACCTCTTAGATTTCACAGGCTTTGTAGCTTTAAGTTAGTTTTGCTTTTTCATATTTTATTTAGTATCAAGAGTAATTAAGTGCTGGAGAACTCACTATTTGGAGACATTTGGATGGTCCTAATAATGTAGATCTGGGTATTTTCTTAATAAACTTAAGTTATATACAGTACATTGATGGCACAGCAGACTAAAGTGCTGTTAATTAGCACTTAGCTACCAGTGCCTGCAATTACTGCGAGTTCAAATCTCACCAGGCTCAAGGTTGACTCAGCCTTCCATCCTTTCGAGGTAGGTAAAATGAGGACCTGGATTGTGGGGCAATAAATTGACTTTGTATAAAAAAGAACACCGTTTAGAGGGGGCCAAAAGCTACTAAGCGGGTATATACAAAAGTATGAAGGCTATTGCTTAACGTATTGTAAGCCGCCCTGAGTCTCCAGAGACGGGCAGCATATAAATCGAACCAATAGATAAATAAATAAACAATAAATAAATATCGACTTCTAGGCAATAAACAGGAATTAAAATGAGTATGCAGATAATAAAAATGGAAGTATTGATATTATGAGTAAAGTTTCAATATGTAAATTGCATGTAACTATTTCAGTGTATGTCTGCTGCCTAAATGAGAACATTGAAAAATTTGTTTATTCATTTTTCTATCATATACTTTTAAATGTTCTAGAATTAAATATAATTTTCCTCAAATGTTTGTCTTAAATGTAAGACAAGTTGCTAAATGCATTTTATTAAATATAAAATAAATGTCAGTTATTTAGATAAATAAGGGTTTACAAAGATACATGAATTCCCATTAAGTTATTTTCTGGAGGATAAATGATCTTTTATTGTTTCTAGTTTTAGCTTGGTTTTATTTTTCATTGTAATCAACTTGGTTTATTTATTTATGTAATGGTAAATATGTTTGGGTAGCTTTATGTTTAGCTACTCCTGCTACAATGCCAGGGACAATATAATGGGAATGGTTACTGCATAAAGGCTTTGTAAAAATAGATGATATAGATTAAATATATTTATGTTGGTTTCAATTTAAGAAGTGGGGCATATTATTTTTGGGTCATGTGATAGCCAATGAAAGTAGATTATTTTTGCCCAATGGAGAGTATTAGTGGTGTATCATTCTCAGGAACAACAAACTAATTCCACTTACTTTCTGTCGATCAATATAATCAATTTTTTGCAATATGGCCAGATAGTGTATGCTTTCAGAAACAGCAATGTTTACTGATTTGGGAATATTTATAATGGAAGGCAAATGTGCACCTCAATGATAAGAAAACAGAATATTATTATCTGTTTGGAAAGAATTTAATGCAGGACTTCATTAATGCTCAAGATCCTTAGTATCTTTCTCAATTTTATATTGTTGAAGTTCTGTATAGAATCAATATTTCATTTTTCAGATTTCTGGATTTAAATAATAATAATGAGGGTAAATAGCAATGATAATAATAACAGTAACTAGAATGACTTGATGGCAATTATTAACTATCTAATATTAGGCTCTGCTTAATATGATTGCTTTATTATTATAACTTGACCAACCCAGTTTTCAAAGTATAAGGACTGACACTAATCTAAACATAACTATAGTTTCCAAAACTTGTCCCTCCTTTGGTTTATACTCACATTAGGAAATAAATATTTAATATATCTACACTAATAAGATATATAATAATATATCTACACTAAGGCTGTTTTTGAAGTGGGAACTTAAAATATGAATCTTTCAGTTCAAATTGTGGTCATGAAGTAATAGATGAATTCAAGTCTGTTCTCTTTTATATATTTGGAGCTCACTTTCCATATTTTTTTTTAAAAAAATAATACTTGACTTATTCATTGAATCTCCTTTATGTATGCCATATACATGTGTGTGTGTGTGTGTGTGTGTGTGTGTGTGTGTATTGTGGATATATATCCACAAAAATTTTAAAATTAAGGTTTTAAATTAAGGATAGGGTTAGGGTTAGGGTTGAGATTAGGATGGTGTTATTGAAGTGGTATTAGGAACATGCTTGTCAATGTTTCATTCAAGAGAACTACATCAACAAAGTGAACATATTAACCAAGCATTCTAAGGAATACTTTATATATTTATTGTTGGATAAACTTAATGAAACATTTAATGTAAGACATGACTTTATTGGTCCTGTAACTGGCAAAGCTTGGGCGTTTCTAGAAGATGATATTGCAATTTTTCTGCAGTTCTCAGGGTTATTGTTTTCTTTATTATCAAAAAGCATAACAAAGTGAAACCTTGAATAGTTTTGTTTTCTTAACTTCCCTTGAAAACCAAACTAATTATATCACATTCCTCTGCATATTACTTCCTCCTTCTCAAGTTTTAGGTGATGAAACATATTTTTTAAAAAATTACATTTCCTTCTATATTCAAGTTTTAGTGTAAAACACCTCTAAATGTATATACTGTATGTGTAGATTATTTTGTGAGCTCTGTATGTATGGTTATGATACATATAAGTTAGATTCACATTAATACATTATTATGTGAGTCTTATTTATATATGTGCTATGTATATGTGTGTGTGTCTGTCTGTCTGTCATCTGCACCAGGGGTGGGTTCTACTTACCTTTACTACCGGTTTGCAATGGGGCTCGCTTCGTTCATGCACGCTCTTCTGCGCATGTGCAGAAGCGTTTTGATGATATCAGGGTTGGTGGGCGGAGCCTCCCTCCGGTTTTACTACCAGTTTTATAGAATCGGTCTGAACCGGGGGCAACCCCCACTGAAATAGACACATATATCTACCTCCAGGAAAACAAGTAAGCCCTCAGGTATTTTAAAAGAAATTTTTGAAATAATGAAATAATTTCCTTACTTTATATATCTGGCATGAACTGGATAATTATCACGTTTTCTTATATACATACTATTTAGAATTATATCCAGAGAGTTTGAACAATCATAATAAACGAATATTTTTTTTTCTAGAGATCCAATTTGGTGTGGTAGTTAAGAAACTAAGATAGTAACTGGGAAATAGTGAGCTCTAATATTACCTTAAACACAAAGACCTAAGAAGAAAGCAATGGCAAGCCACCTCTGAAAATATTGCCAGGAAAAATTGCATGGATTAGTCCAGGCAGAAGTTAACATTGATTCAAAGGTAAAATAAATAAAATAAAACAACAATAAAACCCTTGTCTATTCATAGTACACTTTGTCATCTCATTTCCCATCCAACTTTCTTTTTCCTGTTTTCCCCTGCAGATTGTATATTGTAGATTGTATACAAATACATACACCTCACAATAATATTCCAAATATTGACAGAAATAGGATGAACAACAATATTAGTCTTTAATGTGCCACAAATCACATAGACTTTACATGAGAGAATAGCAATTGCACTTAGACTTATATACCACTTCACAATGCTTTACAGCCCTCTCTAAGTGGTTTACAGAATCAGCATATTGCTCCCAACAATGTGGGTCCTCATTTTACTAATCTCAGAAGGATGGAAGGCTGAGTCAACCTTGAGCCTGGTGAGATTCAAATTGCCAAATTGCAGATAGCCAGCAGTCAGCAGAAATAGCCTGCAGTATTTCATTCTAATCACTGCACCACTGGCAGCCTATTCTTGCTGCTAAATATATATTTTCCATTTGAGGGAGCATGATATATAGATAACTAGTTATAAGCAATGAAATGTTAAAGAAATAAAGAGATAAGTATGCATCCATAGCCTAGAAAGAGCTCTTTTTAAATAGTTGTATCTGTACAATATACTTCTAACAGTGTCATAAGGCTTTATTTCTAAATGGTTAAGCCTTAAATAACATATCATCACAATTATTACTTCATTCATCTTGTCCCTCATCTGTTTTCCAGATATTATAGTTTTTGCTTTCTATCTTCAGTTCTACATCTTGTCGCTATCATTCAAGTCTCGTTCTTGTTTTCTTTCCATCAGACCTTGAATCTATATTTTATTGCCAACTCTCTTCACTATCCATTTCTAAGTTAATTAATTTTCGTTTTCCCCTTGATGAACAAGGGGAACTTTTTGCACTTCCTAGGCTTTGTTAGCTGAATCTTACATCTTGACATACCATATTTTTTTTGTGTTATATAGTTAAAGAAAAATAACAATTTATGCTAATACACAAAAAAAGACAGAACTAAGTACCTGCAATTGCATTTTTTTTCCTCTTGATCAAGCAAACTAGAGAATGCTGGGGGGAAAATTCTTATTTTCAGGAAACCACTTGTTTCATTATTTGGAAACAAAAGAATAAAGCTAAAGATAAGGATAGTGGATAGTGGATAAGGGAGAGAGAGATGGAAGTGGGGGAGAAGGAAGGAAGGAAGGAAGGAAGGAAGTCAAAACACTGTTTAAATTTGTGAACCAGTCAAATACTCTGCTCAAAGAAAATACATTGTATGTTTGTATGTGTGTTTGTCTAAAAAATTAAAAAAAATCTTTTTCTAAAAAAAACAAAACAAAAAAGGTAGGTGCGTCTTATACTCCGGTGTGTCTTATACTCCGAAAAATCTGGTAATAATGTACCACGCAAAAATATAAATCAAAACAAGAAACATTATAAAATTTATAACTGCTATTACTACCAAACTATGCCTATGTATCAACTGATCTTGAATATAACAATAACAGAAATCTTGTAATTTGACTTGATTTTATTTGACACAGTAAAATGTGTTCACATTATTTTATTTACGCTTTTACTAGGCTTCTTTATTTGGTGTTTTCAGAACTAGCTTGGTATAACGGCATTGGTCGCGTTGGTTGATGATCTCTGGAGGGCTCGGGACAGAGGTTGTTCCTCTGTTCTGGTCCTATTAGATCTCTCAGCGGCTTTTGATACCATCGACCATGGTATCATGCTGCACTGGTTGGAAGAGTTGGGGATGGGGGGCACCGTTTTACAGTGGTTCTCCTCCTTTCTCTCCGACCGGTCGCAGTTTGTGTTGACAGGGGGGCAGAGGTCGACCTCGAGGCCTCTCATTTGTGGAGTGCCACAAGGGTCGGTCCTCTCGCCCCTTCTGTTCAACATTTATGTGAAGCCGCTGGGTGAGATCATCCGTGGTTTTGGGGTGAGATACCATCAGTACGCTGACGACACCCAGCTGTACATTTCCACCCCAGACCACCCAAACGATGCCCTTGAAGTGATGTCCCAGTGCCTGGAAGCTGTACGGATCTGGATGGGGAGGAACAAGCTCAAGCTCAACCCCGCCAAGACTGAGTGGCTGTGGTTCCCGGCATCCCGATATAGCCAGCTGACGCCATCGCTGACTATTGGGGGTGAGTCTTTGGCCCCCGTGGAGAGGGCGCGCAATCTGGGAGTCCTCCTGGATACGCAGCTATCCTTAGAAGAACATCTGACAGCTGTAGCCAGGGGGACCTTTTATCAGGTATGCCTGATTCGCCAGTTGCGCCCCTTTCTTGATCGGGATTCCGTGTGCACGGTCACCCATGCCCTCATCACCTCTCGCCTGGACTACTGTAACGCTCTCTACATGGGGCTCCCCTTGAGGAGCACCCGGAGGCTCCAACTGGTCCAGAATGCGGCCGCGCGGGTAATTACGAGGGCTACATGGCGCTCCCACATAACACTGCTCCTGCGTGAGCTGCACTGGCTCCCAGTGGTCTTCCGGGTGCGCTTCAAGGTGTTGGTTACCACCTTTAAAGCGCTCCATGGCATAGGGCCCAGTTATCTACGAGACCGCCTTCTGCCACCGATGACCTCCCATCGACCCGTGCACTCCCACAGAGAGGGTCTCCTCGGGGTGCCATCGGCCAAGCAATGCAGGCTGGTGACCCCCAGGGGGAGGGCCTTCTCTGTGGGGGCCCCCACCCTCTGGAATCGGTTGCCCCCTGAGATAAGAAGAATCCATGACCTCCGTGCCTTCCACTGTGCCCTTAAAACATTTTTTTTCCAACAAGCCGGGCTGGCCTAAGCAAAACCTTTTAAGTAATTTTAAATTGGGGTGTTTTTTAAATTTTGGAGCCAATTTAGATATTCTTTTTAATTTGTTCTTAATGTTTATATTATGTGTTTTTACTTGGCTGTACACCGCCCTGAGTCCCCAGGGAGAAGGGCGGTATAGAAATCTAAAATAAATAAATAAATAAATAAATAGTGATTAGAAGTATTGGACAAGAGATCAAGATATCATGGGTTCTACAGCTATCTTAAGGAACAAGAACAGCAGAACCAGTCACTCTTGGTCCATGTGGCACCACTTCTGAAAACTGTTTTGAAGAAAATTGCATAGGCTAACTCCTGTAAACCCCAAGAATCAAGGTACACTTACACATATTTCTATGTTGCAATCTTCAGTTGAATTAAAATTGGCAAGTTTAATTGCTAGTGTTGTTATTGCAATGCTCATAATTAAGAAACAAACTAGAATATAAGGAGAATATAGAATATTGGCATTCCCTAATTTCTTATATATTAAATTATATAATGAATTGATACCAAATAGATACTGAATGCCTCATGTAAAGTACAAGATACTGAACACCTCATGTAAAGTACAATAAAGAGGAATGGCAATGTACATTTCTTTTTTGAAAAAAAAAGTCAGAAATATGGTCAGCAATTTGATGATATAGAACATGGAACCTTTAGAATTTTAAGATGTGGCTTAAAATTATATGTAATTTTAAGCAGTAATATATAAGTGGATTTTTCTTTTTTTGTACTTTTCATTCTTTCCCATTCACTTGCATAATCCCAGTGCTCTTATTTGGTAGAAATAAAGAGTCATGGACAGAGAATAATAGGAGAAGGAATTTTAAATGTCACTGGTAACTTATTTAAGAATACTTCAGAAATAAAGTAGTAACTTTTTGGAGTATCTATATTATCAGCTGATAACTCTTTCCTAAACTTCCACTGAATTCCTTACTAATTTAATTATTGTACATCTTGTTCAGAGAGGTGTAGAAAAATAAAAATAGCACAGGCTCAATTGAGGCTACCGTATATACTCGTGTATAAGCCGACCCGCATATAAGCCGACCCCCCCAATTTTACTGCCCAAAACTGGGAAAACTTGTTGACTCGCATATAAGCCGGGGGTGGGAAATGCAGCAGCTACTGGTAAATTTCAAAATAAAAAAAGACTGGTCATAAGTGTGAAGACCGGTCAAAAGTGTGAGGAGCTGTCAGAAATCACTTTTTTCAGCCCTCTGGGTAGTCCTTTTGTGCATATGGACTACTCAGAGGGCTGAAAAAGTTATTTTTGACTGGTCCTCGCACTTGTGACCAGTCCTCGAACTTACGACGGTCCTCACATTTTACGTTTTTGCCCTATCTTGTCACCATGGTGAAGAGAAGCAGTTGTGAAATGAGTGACATGGTTGTTAAGAATGCTGCACGGGCATAAATGTGAGGATGGTCATAAGTGCGAAGACCGGTTAAAAGTGCGAGGACCTGTCAGAAATCACTTTTTTCAGCCCTCTGGGTACTCCTTTTGCGCATATGGACTACTCAGAGGGCTGAAAAAGTTATTTTTGACTGGTCCTCGCACTTCTGACCAGTCCTCGAACTTACGACGGTCCTCATATTTTACGTTTTTGCCCTATCTTGTCACTCCCACTCTTTCTCATTTTTTCTCTCTCCCCCTTTCTCTCTCATTCTTTCTCTCTCATTTTCTCTTTCTCTCTTTCATTCTCTCTCTCTTTCTGTCTCTCATGCTCTCTCCCACTCT
>WNWU01000016.1:23038548-23072098 GCA_012654045.1 Ptyas mucosa | reverse complement strand
TCTTGAGAGTGTGGTAGCATGACAACTTCCTCAGTACCTGGATGAATTGGCTTATCTCGATCTGTTCCAGTCGGGCTTCAGGCCTGGACACAGCATGGAAACGGCATTGGTCACATTGGTCGATGAGCTCTGGAGGGCTCGAGACAGAGGTTGTTCCTCTGTCCTGGTCCTATTAGATCTCTCAACAGCTTTTGATACCATCGACCATGGTATCATGCTGCACCGGCTGGAAGAGTTGGGAGTGGGGGGCACTGTGTTGCGGTGGTTCTCCTCCTTTCTCTCTGACCAGTCACAGTCTGTGTTGGCAGGGGGGCAGAGATCGACCCTGAGGCCCCTTGTATGTGGGGTGCCACAAGGATCAGTTCTCTCGCCCCTTCTGTTCAATATTTATGTGAAACCACTAGGTGAGATCATCCGTGGTTTCGGGTTGAAGTACCACCAGTATGCTGATGACATCCAGCTGTACATCTCCAGCCTGGACCACCCCAATGATGCCCCTGAAGTGATGTCCCGGTGCCTGGAGGCTGTATGGATCTGGATGGGGAGGAATAGACTCAAGCACAATCCATCCAAGATCGAGTGGCTGTGGTTTCCGACATCCCGATATAGTCAGTTGGTGCCAACATTGACTATTGGGGGCGAGTCATTGGCCCCCACAGAGAGGGCTCGCAACTTAGGTGTTCTCCTGGATGCACAACTGCCTTTAGAAGAGCACCTGATGGCTGTGGCTAGGAGAGCTTTTTATCAGGTTTGCCTGATATGCCAGTTGCCTCCCTTTCTGAATCGGGACTCGTTAAATACAGTCACTCATGCCCTCATCACTTCCCATCTGGACTACTGCAATGCTCTCTACATGGGGCTCCCCTTGAGGAGCACCCGGAGGCTCCAGTTGGTCCAGAATGTGGCCGCGTGGGTCATTATGGAAGCGACGTGTCGCTCCCATGTGACACCCCTCCTGCGCAAGCTGCACTGGCTCCCTGTGTTCTCCCAGGTGTGCTTCAAGGTTTTGGTTACCACCTTTAGAGTGCTCCATGGCTTAGGACCGGGTATCTACGAGACTGCCTTCTGCCACCAGTAACCTCTCACCGACCAGTACATTCCCATAGAGAGGGGCTTCTCAGGGTGCAGTCGGTCAAGCAGTGTCGACTGGTGGCCCCCAGGGGTAGACCCTTCTCTGTGGGGGCACCCACCAAATGGAAAAAGCTCCCCCCGGAGATACGGACAACCCTGGATCTTTGTGCTTTCCGCCGGGCCCTCAAAACGTTTCTATTCCAGCAGGCTGGCCTGGACTAACCTCTTTTAAAACTACTTTTAAATTCTTAAATTTTAATCTTATAAATTGGATCTTATAAATTTAAATTTTGTTTCAGGATCAAATTATTTAATTGTATTTTAAACAATCTTTAAATATTTGTATTATATGTATTTTATTGTTTGACTGTATACCGCCCTGAGTCCTTCAGGAGTACAGCGGTATATAAATGTAATAAATAAATAAATAAATGTTCACTGCGATGATGGTTGGAAGCTACTGTTTACTTTGTTTCATTTTTCATTTTCTTTTCTCTACTTTTTCTTTTCCTACACCTTCTCAACATTTTTTTACTTTTATTTTTCCTTCTAGTTTAATTTATATTAGTTTTTATTGTTTACTAAAAACTTCAATACAATTTTTTTAAAAAAAAATGATTTTCCTTCTTCCTGTACATTTTCTTCACTTTTTCTTTTTAATTCCCTAATACATTATAATTATTCCAAACATGCACAGGTCAGTTGTGCTATTTTATACTTATTTCCTATTGTAAATAAACAAACCCGCATGCTTAGGTGCATATTCATCACTCTGCTACTTTTAGGGTAAACAAGATTATACAAAGTTCAGGAGAAACTATAAAATAAAATTATGTGATTAAAAAATAGAAAATATGTCTAAATTTAGCTTTTATCAACACCATTCAATACACCTCTCTCCTTGAAAATCCTCTTTGTTAAAGTCAGGTTCGTACATCAATTCATAGTTAACCTTTGTTTTTAAATTTTTTCAGCTGTTTCTTTCTGAAGATCTCTATCTAATGTATAGCTACAACCACAATATTCTTCATCTTCTTGTTCCTTCTCCACTTGATTCCAATTCATTCTTTCTACTGTATATGACTAGATCAGGGCTGTCAAGCTCACAGCCCATGGGCCAGATGCATCATGCATTGGCATGCCCATGCCCAGTTTAGCGAAGGGAAAAAAGCCCCTATACATCACATGATGCTGCCATGATGATGCAAGTTTGACACCCCTGGACTAGATCATTTTAATGTATTTCTTTTGTACTGGTAACTCATGTACATTCGTTCGTCTCACACAGACATTCTTGATCCCCATATTGCCTTATTTTTCCATATACATTTTTTGGGGGACATGTTTACACTTTACACAACTTTTGCTGCTTCTATTTTATGTCATTAAAACAACAAGATGGTGCCACCAAAGGCTGCCTTGGTGAAATGTTCTCTAATGGTTTTTTTTTATTTTTTATTATTCTCTGTGACTCACTATCAATTTCATACTCATGAGACCATCTACTAAAAATTAAGCAATGTTTCTTTAAGGAGCAGCTTTCTGTGATTTCACCCCCCTCCCTTTACAAACGTGGATGAGATTCTAACACAGGAAGAAGCAATTTCCTGGAGCCATGGATTACCAAAAAAACCAAATGGAGGATGTGGAGAAAGAGAAGTAAATGGTTAAACAGGTTAAGGAATAGGAGAAATAAAACTCCTCTGCCTTCAATTTTCCTAACCAACGTAGGTTCACCTGCTAATAAGATGGATAAAATACTCCTTTTAAACAGATACAATTCTGATTTTTACAATTCAGCAGCCCTATGCTTCTCTGAAACCTGGTTAAATGAATCAATTGAAGATAGTAGCCTGCATATCCCAGGGTTTCAAATTCAACAAGCAGACAGAATTGCAGAAACATCTGGTAAAAAGAAGGGAGGAGGCTTATGTTAATATAACAACAACAGCTGGTCTCAGGATATAACTATAATATATAAATTCTGTGACGAAAACTTAGAGACATTAATTATCAACTGCAAACCATACTATTCGCCTCATGAATTTTCCTCATTTCTTCTAATTGCTGTTTTTGTCCTACCACAAGTTTCTGTAAACAATGCATTACGAACTCTAGCTGACCAAATTATGGAGGCTGAAGCCAAATACCCCGATTCACTGGCCATTATTTTGGGAGATCTAAACAAGGCAAACTTAAAGAAAGAGCTACCAAAATACTTTCAGCATGTCAATTGTCCCACTAGAGACAAGAATACTTTAGATGCTTAAGATGCTTATCGGTCTTTACCAGAGCTGTAGGACGCTCCGATCATTGCATGATTCACCTTGTACCTGCTTATAGGCAAAGACTTAAAACCACAAAACCAACAATTAAACCAGTGAAGACTTGGACTGAGGAGGCAAAGTTAAAGCTACAGGCTTGCTTTGACTGCAGTGATTGGAATATTTTTGAAGATATCTCTGCAGACCTGGATGAACTCACGGATACTGTAACATCATATGTCAGTTTCTGTGAAGACTTATGTATACCAGCCAGGAACTTGTGAATGTACAGTAACAACAAATCTTGTTTCACAGCTAAACTTCAGCAGCAACGTCATTCCAAAGACGAAGCCTACAGAAAAGGTGATAAAATGCTGTACAATCAGACCAGAAATATATTAACAAGGGAGATCAGAAAAGCAAAACGAAGCTACTCTTTTTGAAAAGCTAAAGAATTAGTTCTCAACAAATGAACCAGCAAACATGTGGAAAACTCTTAAAAATATCACCGGCTATGAAAAACCTCCTTCCCAGGCTGAAGGAGATCAACAACTGGCAGATGACCTGAATGTGTTTTACTGCAAGTTTGAAAGGAAACCACAACCACCTATCTTAACAACCCCCATCTCAGACACACCAACAACAGGCAAGCCTCCTACAACTGACCCCATCCCATTGGGTTCACAACTCCTAGTGATCACAGAAAAGGAAGTGCAAGACCTATTTCACAGACAAAAGCCAGGAAAAGTTCCAGGCCCAGACAAGATAACTCCTTCTTGCTTAAAAGTCTGTGCTGACCAATTGGCCCTCATCTTCACCTGTATCTTCAATAAATCACTAGAGATGTGCTATGTTCCTTCTTGCTTCAAATGCTCTACTATCATACCAGTGCCAAAGAAGCCCATCTGTAGTCATGAAAACCTTTGAAAGGCTAGTGCTGTCCCACTTGAAAACCATCACAGATCTGCTGTTAGACCCCTTGCAATTTGCATACCAAGCAAATAAATCAACAGATGATGCTGTTAATATGGCTCTGCACTGTATCCTACAACATCTTGAATCTCCAAAGACCTATGCAAGGGTCCTCTTTGTAGACTTTAATTCAGTATTCAATACCATCATTCTAGACACTCTTCTAAATAAGCTAAACCAGCTACAGGTACCGAACACACTTGTAAGTGGATCATAAGCTTCCTAACAAACAGGAAGCAGCAGGTGAAGCTAAGCAGAATCACATCAGATACCTGTACAACTAGCACAGCCCGCCCCCCAAGGCTGTGTACTCTCCCCACTTCTCTCTGTATACATATGACTGCATCTCTAACGATCCTTCTGTTAAACTACTGAAGTGTCTCATTCAAGACAATGATGAATCTGCATACAGATGAACAACTAGCTTCATGGTGCGACCGGAACAATCTGGAACTGAACACACTCAAAACTGTAGAAATGGTGGCAGACTTTAGGAGAAACCCTTCCATACTTTCACCTCTTACAATACTAGACAATACAGTATCAACAGTAGAGATCTTCAAATTTCAAGGTTCTACCATATTGCAAGATCTAAAATGGACAGCTAATTTCAAAAGCATCTTCAGAAAAGCACAACAAAGAATTTTCCTACTGCGCTAACTCAGAAAGCTCAAACTGCCCAAGGAGCTGCTGATACAGTTCTACAGAGGAAATACTGAGTCTGTCATCTGTACCTCTATAACTGTCTGGTTTGATTCTGCAACCCAACAAGACAGACACAGACTTTAGAGGATAATTAGAACTGCAGAAAAAACAATTGCTACCAACCTGCCTTCCATTGAGCACCTGTATACTGCATGAGTCAAAAAGGGAACTGTGAAAATGTTTACAGACCCCTCAACATCCTGTACATAAACTGTTTCAACTCCTACCCTCAAAATGATGCTATAGAGCACTGCACACCAAGACAACTAGACACAAGAACAGTTTTTTCCTGAACGCCATTTCTCTGCTAAACAAATAATTCCCTCAACACTGTCAAACTATGTCCTAAGTCTGCACTACTATTAATCTTCTCAACTTTTCATTGTTCCCATCACCCATCTCCTTCCACTTATAATTGTATGACTGTAACCTTGTTGCTTGTATCCTTACAATTTATATTGATATTGTTTCCTCATTACTTATTTGTACCCTATGACTATCATTAATTGTTGTACCTTATGATTCTTGATGAATGTATCTTTTCTTTTATGTACACTTTTCTTTTATGTACACTGAGAGCATATGCACCAAGACAAATTCCAATCACACTTGGCCAATAAAAAATCTGTTCTATTCTATTCTAACATGCTTTAACATGACATTTACAAAAAGGATGGAGCTGCAGTGATACATCTGCCATCTTGCCAATTTTGATTCACTTCCCCATCCTATAAATGTAAAGGTTCCCTTTGCACATATGTGCTAGTCGTTCCCGACTCTAGGGGGCTCATCTCTGTTTCAAAGCCGAAGGGCCAGCACTGTCCGAAGACGTCTCCGTGATCATGTGGCTGGCATGACTAAATGGCAAAGGCACACAGAATACTGTTACCTTCCCACAAAAGTGGTCGCTATTTTTCTACTTGCATTTTTTTAATGTGCTTTCGAACTGCTAGGTTGGCAGAAGCTGGGACAAGTAATGGGAGCTGACCCCATACCGCGGCACTAGGGATTCGAATCTTTCGATCGACAAGGTCAGGACCACTAACCCTAGCCCTAACCTCATCCTGTTATAATTGACTGAATTACAACTGGCTGCATTAATGACTGCATTTTTACATAATTACCTTTGGTCTGAAACATTCGTTTTGAAATGTTTAGTTGTCAGGTAGATAAATAATGCAATATAGATAACATTCACTGCAAATACTTATCTAACAATATGATATCATCTAGATGTGAAAGCAGATGCACATTCACTTTCAAATAAACATACCCTAACATTAGCAGAACCATTCCTTATACACTTATCTATGAATACATTCTATAACCAAGGAGAGAGAGACAGAGAGATGTCTCTTCACCTTACTTCCTCTTCTATTTTCTGCTCATTGTTAAAACCATTCACTAAGCATTCTTCTATTCTTATGCATTGGTATTCTCTTTAATTTACTGTGTACTGTAATTCCATATAAATCTTTTCTCTCTTCCAAGCAGCATCCAGAACCTTTGTCTTTATATCTTCTTTCCATCAATTCTTCTTTGAACTTAACCTCTCAAATGATCATTTTTCATATATCATTCTTTTTTCTCCAGCAAGCTTTCAGCACTTCTTTTCCATATTTTTTTTTCCTGCAAACCACAACCAAGTATTGTTTTTTCTCATTTTCATACCATGGGATTATTCTTATGTTCTCAACTAATGATAATATTCATTATAGTTTTTTGAAATATATATATTGATTCATCCTCTCTCTCTGTATGTGTGTGTGTGTGCATGAATAAACTTTTACATACGTAATGTATTTTTTTCTAAGAATATAAGACATCAATAACCATTATCATTCATTCTTACAGTAGTTCTTTAGATAGCACATCTTTTTAAAAACTTTTCTCTTTCATTCCATCTCATATATTCATGCCATAGATGAGAAGAAACTGACAATGATGAAGATGATTAATCCTGGATCATATTCATTCAGAACTTTGCACATTCTTTTCTCAAAAATTATTCCTGTCCTAATTGTAAAGCTAGTGTCATATTGGAATCAAATACTGGTGGTGAGATTCATTTCATTACATGTGTTCATTTAAAAGCTGAATAACTATCTGTTGAATGCTTATGTTTAAATTGCTTTAAGAGGACATTACATCTGATAGCCTATATGGTTCTTTGCAACTCTATAATTCTACAGTTGATGTAGTTACGATATCCTGTTGTTTGAGAGAGTTTGTATTTATTCAGCATAATCTGGAAAGGGGGAAAACAGAAACATTACTTCTACCATCTGGTTACCATTTAGTTCTTGATCTAATTTAAAGCTTAGCAGGAACAAGAAAAGACTGCATAACTTGCTGAAGCAAAACAGAGATGCAAAATGAATATAGAGGAGAATACGAATTGGAATGAAAATACTGCATTGCATATTCCTCAAGAAGCCCTCCCTGGACCCGGCAATATTGGCTAACTATCGTCCTGTCTCCAACCTTCGTTTTGTGGCGAAGGTTGTTGAGAGTGTGGTTGCATGACAGTTCCCACAATTCCTGGAGGAAACGTCCTATCTAGATCCGTTCCAGTCGGGTTTCAGGCCTGGTCACAGCACGGAAACGGCATTGGTCGCGTTGGTTGATGATCTCTGGAGGGCCCGGGACAGAGGTTGTTCCTCTGTTCTGGTCCTATTAGATCTCTCAGCGGCTTTTGATACCATCGACCATGGTATCATGCTGCACCAGTTGGAAGAGCTGGGGATAGGGGGCACCATTTTACGATGGTTCTCCTCCTTTCTCTCCGACCGGTCGCAGTTTGTGTTGACAGGGGGGCAGAGGTCGACCTCGAGGCCTCTCATTTGTGGAGTGCCACAAGGGTCGGTCCTCTCGCCCCTTCTGTTCAACATTTATGTGAAGCCGCTGGGTGAGATCATCCATGGTTTTGGGGTGAGATACCATCAGTACACTGACGACACCCAGCTGTACATCTCCACCCCAGACCACCCCAACGATGCCCTTGAAGTGATGTCCCAGTGCCTGGAAGCTGTACAGATCTGGATGGGGAGGAACAAGCTCAAGCTCAACCCCGCCAAGACTGAGTGGCTGTGGTTCCCGGTTTCCCGATATAGCCAGCTGACGCCATTGCTGACTATTGGGGGCGAGTCTTTGGCCCCCGTGGAGAGGGCGCGCAATCTGGGAGTCCTCCTGGATATGCAGCTGTCCTTAGAGGAACATCTGACAGCTGTGGCCAGGGGGACCTTTTATCAGGTACACCTGATTCGCCAGTTGCGCCCCTTTCTTGATCGGGATTCCGTGTGCACGGTCACTCACGCCCTCGTCACCTCTCACCTGGACTACTGTAATGCTCTCTACATGGGGCTCCCCTTGAGGAGCACCCGGAGGCTCCAACTGGTCCAGAATGCGGCCGCGCGGGTAATTACGGGGGTACATGGCACTCCCGCATAACACCGCTCCTGCGCGAGCTGCACTGGCTCCCAGTGGTCTTCCGGGTGCGCTTCAAGGTGTTGGTTACCACCTTTAAAGCGCTCCATGGCATAGGGCCCAGTTATCTACGAGACCGCCTTCTGCCACCGACAACCTCCCATCGACCCGTGCGCTCCCACAGAGAGGGTCTCCTCGAGGTGCCATCAGCCAAGCAATGTAGGCTGGTGACCCCCAGGGGGAGGGCCTTCTCTGTGGGGGCTCCTACCCTCTGAAATCAGCTGCCCCCTGAGATAAGAAGAATCCATGACCTCCGTGCCTTCCGCCGGGCCCTTAAAACATTTTTCTTCCAACAAGCCAGACTGGCCTAAGCGAAGCCTTTTAAATGATTTTAAATTGGGGTGTTTTAAAATTTTTGCGCCAAATTTAGATATTCTTTTTAATTTGTTTTTAATGTTCATATTATCTGTTTTTACGTGGCTGTACACCGCCCTGAGTCCCCAGGGAGAAGGGCGGTATAGAAATCTAAGATAAATAAATAAAATTAAATAAATAAATAAATAAATAAATATACACAATCAATATCACGACTATTCCTTGAATTGTTTACTATTGTCAAAGAGAAAGCAACTTTTCCATGCAGTATGATTTGGATTGGAACATAATTTTGGCTGGCACTTTAGTGAACTGGGTCAAGAATGTTATACTTGAAAGTTATTGGATATCTTCTAATAATTGAGCTGTCAGCCAATTCTATTCATGCATATGTTGGTCTTTTTGTTTTTAATGAATAAATGCAAACTACAAGGGTTTTAAAGTTTGTTATCTTGCCATTCAAGACTTTAGAACAGACCATGCCAATTTACAACAAAGAAAATTGCAAATTCATCTTTGACATACTTTTGAAATATGATTCTTCTGACATGGAATCCTCCCCTACTGTTTATTCAATTCAGGGTTCTTATAAACTTTCTATCTCTATAACAAACCCTGTAGAATTTTTAGGCTTTTACAATTCAACTACTTTAACTAATCAAGCCAGGTCTACTTTATGATTTACTTTATTTGTTCTGTAGTGAGAACAGTATGACATCTAGTATCACACTGTCCATGAATCTACCAAACCATCACTATTTGATATATTTTTTCATTTCAAAAATTCAGACTGTTGCTGGTATTAAAATAATTCTGTTATTATTATTTCCTGAAACAAACCTGCCAAACGGTAAGCTTCATTCAACAGAGGTATTAATAATAATAAATGTTCTGCCAATACTATATCAGTGTTTGAGATGTTAAAATTATTTAAAGATAGAAACAGGAAGTAATCACTTATAAGCTTATCAAAGGGATCATGAGATATCACAAACAGAAATGTTTCTATTTCCTCTTCATTCAATCCATACAAAGTGACATATGGTCTAGAAAAATGTTGTATAAGACTTAAAAGGCACAAATTCATTTACAAAAGAGCTAGTCATACATATGCATATGCATACGTATACACAGACACAGACAGAGAAAGAGAGTTCTGAATTGTAACAAATGACCAAAGAATGCAAGATAAAGGAATCTTCCTATCTAGTTTCCGACATTTGTTACTTTTCATTTCAAAATTGTATATTATTTATTTTTTTCAATTCTTTGAACACTGCATAAACAATCTGAATGAATGCCTGCATTCCACATTTTCATTATCATGAAAATTGTGAATACCTAAGATGGTTATATACAGCAAATTTAAATTTTGTTTCCTAAAAATATTCATTGTGTTTACTATAGATCCGATCCTCAAATCTGAAAGTAGTGGAGTTAGTTATTTAAGGGTGTTGATCTTCAGATCTGTAGTCAGGAATTAGTTAATTAATAGTCACTGATATGTCACACAGATGCTATAAAACATAATAAACATAATAAACTAAGGAAGGAATGTAGATAGGCATGCAAACTAAACTAAACTGAACTAAAATATTAGTTCTAATAATGTAAAATAGTAGTACTATAATATAAAATAGTACTACTAATAATGAAAGTTACATTATTAGTGAGAGAAATTTTGAAAAGAGTTGTTCATTAATGGAAAATTACATTATATGTAGGAGTATCAAAAACTTTCCAGTATTTATTTCAAAGTTAATGTCTTCTCTGAAATATGATGATGATGATGATGATGATGATGATGATTTACACAATAACATGGCATCACAGCTGTAGGTTTAAACTGGCATTGACCATCATCCACATCAAATTCTTGCCAAGAATCTAGGATGCTGTAATGTAACAGCATAGTATATGTACCAAACCAAGTAGTGTGACCTTTTGTAGTTGAGAAATAGAAATTTTGTCAATGTGAAGATTTTCTAATGTGCTGATCAATAGTTTTTGGTGTGGCAATTAATTCCTGGGACCGATAATTCCTGGGACCACCAGGGTCAGTTTATGTCATAATCTTTGAACTTCCATTTTCAGATCTTGATATTTGGTAATCTTCTCCATCTCTTTAATTTTCTCATATTTGGTTGAAGAAGAGAAAAAAAATATTACCATTATGCACTGAAACTTTATACTGAGAATAGTATAAAATCTATTAATATTATTTAATAATAGAAAGTCAATTAAAAGAGTTATTATTTCTGATTAATTTTCAGTGTACTAGTTGTCAACCCTGAAGTGAAACTGGCTGAGGCCATCTTTATGGCTTCAGGGTTGCCACTGGATAGGAGGGGAGAGGAAAATAGACAGCTGGGGGTTTGTAGCCAAAACAGAAAGTTTTCCTGTGGGAACCAAGGACATTTAAACAGGTGGCTGTTATAAGAAATATGAATTTAACCAAGCAATCAGCCAGCACCTCTATTAGACAATGTGATGGGTGATTTGTCAGAAAGGGTGACCTTTCACTTTTAACTGGTGAAAACCACGGGAACCCTCAGAGTCAGTTTTCACCAGTTGTGCCAATATGATGTATCCAATAAATTGTTCTTTGAGGAATCTACCTGCATCTGAATTCTCCTTTCTATGGGTGCATTACTTGGAATGCTGACACTACTACTGACTGGCAGTCGGAACAAATATAATATCTGTGATAACCCAGGGCTGGGCACAGAAACAACATAGCCAGAACAAAGGATTAACTCCCCTTTATTGTTCCAAATTTACTGCAAGTCCAGGAGCAAAGCTTTAAAAACACACCTCCAATAGTTCCTGGCTGCTATTATGCTAGAGGAGCAGCACAGTTCTTAAAGCAGCCAAAGTTCAGGAAATTTGGTTGCAGAGAGTCCTTATCACAAAAAGAGTTCCCTGGGACTGCAGCACCACCCAGAGTATAACTGTGCCACTGTGACCTCACATGTAACCAGGGCTGGCCAGCACGACAGACAAGGCAAACAAAACAAGCACAGCAAAGTATCCAGACATCGGTAGCAGCACAAGAGACTGGAAAAAGCAATGCTTATTTCCAAAAAACACCCTCCCAACAGCATCTCTTTAAATCTCATTTTCCAAGTGAGCCTTGTAAAGAGGGGTGGGGTGCCCTCCCCCCAAGTCATCAGGTTGCCCTGCGTTGATCCCACCTCCTCTCCATTTTCCATGCTTGGGGATTGTGGGGGAGGTAATTGTTCATCACCGGAGCTCTGTCACTCCTCTGTTCTCTCCCCTCGCCTGGTCCTCCTGCAGCCCCTCTCCCTCACTGATGACCCTTCTGAAGCCAGAGGGACCTGGGACTCCTGTGTCCTGCTCCTCCGGTCCTTCCTCCATCTACCCTAGCTCCATCTCATCCTCCTCCTCAGACTCAGGCTCCGACAGGTCCATAACAATATGATGCATTTGATAACTGCTGGGAGGCTCAAGTTCAGATTATATTAATTGGTTCTTCTGAAACAGTCACTATGTCTCACCCCAATTTGTACTATAAGGTTGGGTTGTTCTTTAAAAAAAACTTTTAGAATTGTGTGACATCTTTGGTCCTTGGAAAAAGAACAAGATTATATAAAAAAGTAAATAAATATTGTAAAAAATGGTTATTTGTTTATATTTTCAGAATATAGAGTTTGAGAGATTTGCATCTAATATCAACTTATTTCTGTTTAATGAGAATTTGTGTCAATAGACTCACTATGGCAGGTACGATTCCTTTTGTTTGTCTTTCTTTAAATTTTCAATTGCATGACTTGAAGAGAAAATCTTTGGTAGATAGATAACTGTGTGCTTTTTATTTTATTCAATATTTTTTCTTCATTCTAAAATCTGAACTTTTCAGAAATTATTCAGGATATATTACTTAATGCAGAGTATAATACTTCACATTATTAAAAGAAGTGACTATAATTTATATTTACATGTTTCTTTGGTAGCATCATAATGTCAAACCATTCGGATAAGACTAGCTTGCAAAGAGATATGTAAGGATTGATAAGAATGCTACAAAAACATGTTTCTATCATCTCAAATACTGATTATCAAATAAATGTTTTATTTATAGATGAAGTATGTGAAGTTCAAAAAATTAATTTTATTTTGATAAGGCTTCTTAATTAATGAATGCCAAATGTGCCTGAGATATTTTTTTTCTTTTTTCTTTCTCTTTTTAAGGATCTCAGCTTTTAACAAAATACTAAAATTGCTATTACATTTTGCTTTCATTATATGATCTATTTGTAATTTATTAATTGTGGAACAAATTACATACTAAATGAATTATATTTCAGAAATTTCATAGGCCAGTCTAGATTATAGATATTGCCTTTCCACATGTATTAAGTTCAAACTTCTTTATCATCAAAACTGACAAGAATATAATTAGATTGCTAAGTGGAAATAATAAACAATTAATACACAGTATTAAAATATATAGAGAAATGCAATGCTATCAGCAAGGCACTAACATTTGAATATAAAGTTCCTGAATATTAGTTTAAAAGCAATTTATAAAACTATAACTAAAGCTAAATTCTGTAAAACGTGATAATTTATTTCAATTACTAAATAAATATGATTATTTAATTTTAATATCTAATGATCCATTACAAATTATAGGCCTAAAAAATGTTTATAGAAATGCGACAATAAAGATAACTTATGAACCCAATTTATTTTTCCCCGACAATTTTTATATTAATCAGAAAAATTTACCCTTAAAACAGGAGTATCAATGGTTGAAAATACTGCATTTTTCAGTTTATAAGATGCACTTTCTCCTCCCAAAAGTGGATGGAAATGTCTGTGCATCTTATAGAGCAAGTGTTGCTGAAGCCTTGCCCTCACCCTTCAGCCTCTGCCTGCCAGCAAACAGCAAACAGCCTGGTCAGCTTCAGCACAGCCTGATTTAGCATGAGCAGCTGATTGGCAGCTGGATCAGCCTCCTGGAATACCGACAATCAGCTGTTCCAGGATGCAGGGACTGCTGCCATCGCCACCCCTCACTGCTGCTGCCTATCATTGCCTCCGCACACCCCATTTTCGGCCTCCGTATGTCCCATTTTTGGCCCATTCTAGGCAGCGGGGATTGCTGCAGCCTATCATCGCCTAATGGTGGCGGTGATAGGCAGTGATAGGTGGTGATCCTCGCAGCTTGAAACAGCTGATCACCGGTATTCCAGGAGATCAATCCAACCGCCAATCAGCTGCTCGTACTAAATCAGGCTGTGCTGAAGCTGACCAGGCTGTTTGCTGCAAGGAGGCAAATTGCTGGGGGCATAGGCATATTTTTTTTCTTGTTTTCCTCCCCAAAAGCTAGGTGTGTCTTATAGTCCGGAGTGTCTTATAGTCCAAAAAATGTAATTATTACTCTGGCTAATCTTTTCTATAGAAGTTATAATTCAATTTGGATTTGTCTGTCTTCTATATAAATGGCTTGGTATGACTTAAAAGCAGTTCCTGTGATAAAAACCTTAAACAAATAAAAATCTGTCTTGGTTTGCTTTCCTTAAGTAGAAAATATTGGGCACAGGGAGCAGTGCCTAATTTACATCTATGGGTTATAAAACATACATATGATGTAAGATTACATTTCAGTTTTCCTACCATAAAATCAAGGAACAACAGAAATCAAACCCATTTTGAAGACCTTAAAAGTATAGCAATTGCTTTATGAAATGACATATGAAATTGACATGAGTTAAAACTAAATCATATTCAGAAAACCCTTATCTTTTTCCTAGTGTTATTATTCATAAATTACATTTAAAATCAACAATCTATGATCAAAAAAGTACCTAAAATCCTCTTATTAATAGCCTGAAAAGTTATCTCCTCTTATGCATGCTAACAATGCATGGTAATAATCTGTCTTGCTATTCATCCAATTTACCATGTTCTAAACTATTCCTTGGCATGCTATTTTTTTTTAAAAAATTATAATTTGCACACAGAATGCCACTTACCAGTTAACTCAAATGAAGGAAAATTGATTAAACTGATTAAAAATTCTGCTGGTCTCTTGCTTTCCTTTCTAGCCTCTCCTGGAGCTAATATCTTTTTGTTTGTTTAGTTCATTAGTCAAATAATGCAGTTCTTTAGCAGTATGTCAGTTCCAAATATTCCATTGCCTGCTTCTTTTTTTCCAATGAACATTGCTGAGTTACAACAAAAACAGGAGTCTTATCTTGAAAACTTGAAAAATCTTATCTTAAAACCTAGATGATAATATAGGGACAACTCTTTTAAATCGTGAGTCAAAATCAGTTGTAGTAATACCCATCTACCATTATCAATACTTTAGTTCAAGGACTGATACAGTATTTCAAAGTATCCATTTACTCTTTTTTTTGTATTATTATTGTATTTTGCATTGCATTACATGCAACATTCATTATGCCACTTCAAACATTCAATTGATCATAAAATGAAAAAAAAGTGGTACATGTGGAGTTATAGATTGTCCTTCAAAGTATATCAAAGTTTATCAAATTTATTATAAAATTAACAATCTAACAGTTTTATCTAACATAGATAAAACTAAGAGTCATATTATGGACAAAGAACAATTTACTTTTTAGCTGTAAGTATTTTTTTTAAATGAATGTTTTCAGGGTTTTGTTTTGTTTATTGTTTAGAGGGCATCACGGTTCCCTCATTAAGCAATCTTACTTTATTTTTGAAAGCTTATCGCTATTAACACATTTTAAATTCACCTTAGAATATTCAGGTCAAAAAGACTACTGTCAGTCGAAGAAAAAAGAAACAGCACCTAAAAGTAAAAAAATTAAGAGAAATGGCACCATTATACTTTCTTAATTGCCTTTCCTAGACCAAGACAATTGCAAGAAATTATTTATATATGAAGCAGTGTAAATATGTATTTGTGATTTAGTTAACATATAACACTTCAAAACTGGCCAGATAATCGTTTTCACAATAGTGGAAATGTGACTTGTTCAGGTAGCCTGATTTGTATTTCCTATGATAACCTTTCCTGAAATGGAAGGAGCTAGTGAGGCAAGAAAGATCAAATTATGTTTTGTTTCCTGTATTCTTTCCATGATTAGGTCTTTTTAACAGCAGCATGCCTTTATTTTCTTCCTGTTTAATTGTTTGTTTACTGTATTGTTTTGGTATAATGTCTTCTGTCCACCTTCTGTTTCTTTTCCTACTCCCCAAACTTCTAGTACTAAGTCAAAAATGTCTCTGAATTGGGACTTGAAGTATTTAGCTGTCTTACATTTGGATTGCCCTAGCTGCCCATAGGCTACCTCCCAATTATTTTTCCTTCAGACTTTCAATATCCTGATTAATGGGAGGGGGGGAGATTGTTTGTTTTGAGAAAGATGGTGGAGCAGCTGCAAGACTTCTCAGAAAATGCCCTGCTAGATCCTGATCACAGTATTTTTAAAAAGTGGTAGCTGAAATCTACTACACTCTTGATGTGAAGATAAATATCAGTAAGCAAAAGTTCTGAAAGAACATTGCTGGAGTTGAAACTTAAAAGACATTCTAATAATAGTATCTACATAGCCTTGTTCAATTTTGTAGAAATTAAGCAGAGAAATTAAGTCTCATCATGATTTAAGAAGTTTACACTACCATGTTTCTCTGAAAATAAGACCCTTTCTTATATTTTTTTAAACCCTGAAATAAGCACTTGGCCTTATTGCCATGATCTCAAAAGCCTGATTGGGCTTATTATCAAGGGATGTCTTATTTGGGGGGAAACAGGATACTTACTCGAGTTTCTAGTAATACTTCTTTTAATATCAGAACGGGGCTTAAGCTGTTAGATTTTCAGACTGTCAGCAATTTTAGTACCAATTCATAACACACACACACAAATGATAATTTGTTTGACTCTAGAAAAGAATGGAAAGAAAATCCATTTTATTTAGATGATAGTAAATCAACTTGTATTTTAGGATGGATTGAGGAGGGAAATGAATTTATTGAACCTGTTTTAAAATGGATTGTGGTTTCCATTGTAAAGCTGGAAAATCAATAGAATAAATTATAAGCTTGGAAAAACGTTTTAATTCTATTAATGTTAAAGGGCATGGAATGAAGGGTATAGTTCACTTTAATTAAGAATTAATTAAAGAATTCTTTAATTAAGAATTAGATAGGAAATTTATTTTATGGGTGAGAACACCTGTATTGTTTACTACAAAAATCCTCTTAATACAGAATCATCCTCTCAGTAGGTATTGCTAACTAAATTAGTTAGAGAAAGTAAATAACCCTATAGTTTTTATGGTGGAAGAAAAAAATACACATATTTGTGTTAATAGAAATTCTAGGAAGTAAAATTCTGGGACAGTACTAACAGTTAAGTCAAAATAGAGTTGAGCAGATTGTGGTTTATCAAGTTGGGGAAGATCAGCCATTGTCTCAGCATACTCTATGAAGATGAATAGGTTAATACATGAATATTTTATTAATGTTATTAATGTTTTATTAATGTTGTGATTTCTTTGATCAAAGAAAAAATGTGTTTTGCTAACCAAGTTAAATATGTTACTTGAACCCAGACAATGAAAATTCCACAGTCAAGGAATCACTGAGAAGGCAATTGATTTATTACATAATTAAAATCTCTTAACTACAAGAAATACATTGTTGTTTGGTCCTTCATTTTTCCTCAGTATATTATCTTCCATTTTTCACAACCTAATATATGTATCATATTTATATAGCTTGGAAATGACAGAAACATGACTTAAATAGCAAGGACTGAATAAATTTGTTTTTGACCTGCTTCATAAAATGGTCAATATTATAATCTGCTTTGTTTGTTTGTTTAATATATTGTCTAAAACTAGCCTTTTGTGGTTTAATCCAAATTAACCTGAAAAATCAAGTAAAAATAACATGAAATAAATATCTGCACTAGATAGGAAGGCTAAGATACTCAAGTTTTAATGAATGTGTGCTATCAGTGAATCCCCAAAAATGTGTGAGATACATGGCCGTCTTTACTACTTCATTTACAATGTTACAATATTTTGAGCAATATGTGTATGTATGAATTGATTCATAACTATGAGGGGAAATTATGATTAGTGTATATTATTAAATTAGAATTGAATAACAGAATTGGAAGGGACCTTGGAGGTCTTCTAGTCCAACCCCCTACTTAGGCAGGAAACCCTGTAGTGTTTCAGACAAATGGTTATCCAATCTCTTCTTCAAAACTTCCAATGTTGGAGCATTCACAACTTCAAGAGGCAAGTTGTTCCGCTGATTAATTGTTATGTCAGGAAATTTCTCCTTAGTTCTAGGTTGCTTCTCTTATTGATTAGTCAATAACTATATCTGCATTTAATTCAGTTTAATTATTTATACATATTATTTATATATGCATTTAGTTAAATTATTTACATATTTTGTTTAACTTTTATAGCCCAAATAACTTTAAAAACTCACTAAAAACTTGCAGGTGAAAATATGTTAGGCAGCCAAATAATTCAAAACATACAAAAGCTAAAGAGAGAGTCTGACAGTCATAATGCTTATATCTCTAACCACTACATAGTTCAGTCTTGGCCAGTTGCTAAATAGTTGCTGATTTCCACAAATTGAAATTGTTGATAGTACTCTAATAATACTAGCAGCACTCTAAAAGCATCAGAAATAGCTTTGAATTCGTCAAAGGGACAATTAATTGTAATATTAGGTTTTAGAAATCTATTTCTATATGTTAACATTGGTCACATTATAATTAGTTTTATTTACATGTTATTATTTTGGAGTTCATCATTTTTTAAAAAATTAAAACATCTAGTAAAGTCTGAGTGCCTAGTCTTTCTCATACTGTGCCAATAAATAAGCATCACGTGCTTATGAGAGAATCAGTTTGTGACATTGTTTTGTTTACAGAGTTTTGCATTTTTATTTTTTTCCCTATGATGATTGTCAGTCTAGATATGTATCCTGTTTTTGTAGGCAGCTGCTTCATGAATTTCAGAACAGTAAGTGATGTGCAAGGAGATCACATTGTTGTATTAATGGCTATTCATATCATAGCAAATACCTGAGGGGAAATTTTATTACCCAGCTTTCCATTGCCATGTCTGTTTCTTGAGTAGAACAGACTCACCTCTAAAAGAACACATGCATTAATCAAAGAAGAGATTATAGTTTGGCAGTCACATATTGGAGAAGACCTTGGAGCAATCACATACTGCCTTACAAGCTTTGCTAGCAAAAATCTTTCTATGGGCTAAGATCCAAGTGAATATATGCATGTGTGACTGTGTACATGTGGGTGAATAGAAAAGTTAATTGTTTTTAAGCGCTAGTTCCAATTCTGACCAATTTCAACTCAATTTCTCATTTTTACTATGTGGGAACTACAACATTAGGGAGACGAGGGAGGGTAGCTAATTTAAAATAGAAAAGGAGGTACAATAACTAAATCACACTTAACTCAGTAGAAGTGACTCCTAAAGCAATTAAGCTTAAATTGTGATATTATAAATCATAAAATTGGGAAAGGGCATAAGAAGTTACATCTATTTTACTCAGAATAAAATTATCAAATTAATGAACACATACATCACCAACGTTGTAGAATAATATATTTTGAAGTGTCTGTTCACAACATGAAATTGACATGAAACTCAATGAAAGTAAAAAACACCAGATGTTGCCAGTGGAATTTTGGGAATATAATAAATTGTATTACAATTATCAAGGTGATGGTTACTTTACATTGCCATTTTTCTGAGATAGGCAAAAGGATACATTTATTCAGAATGGCCCTTTTCAATTATATATTGAAAGATGTTTCAATCAAAAAGACTGCAATATTTAGATTTTTGCATTAAAATTCAAAGCACTATAATTAATTCAGAAATGTCAAATTCCAAACTCTCTAAACCAGTTGTGATACTTTTAGGTAAAAGCTACTCTCTTGCAGTAAGAATGAAAACTGGTAATTTTGTTAAAAGTTCCAGACATCTGTAATGGACCGTATAGTTTTTCTCACTCTGCTTTTAGTACATTGATCCTGTACAGCAGGGGTATGATATGCTTATATACTGAGCAATCCAGAGGTCCACTGTAACTCAGTTCTGTCAGCCATGATTAACAGAAGAACAATCTTCAGTCAGAGGTTTCATGGCTTTGCTATTGGAGATCAAATATGGAACTGTCAAATTTTTTAGCCATTGTCAAATGGAAATATAATAATCACTCAGACATATGACCTGAACAATAAAGTAATTTTTTTAAAAAGGGATTGATCTCAGCTGTGATAAAATTCATGCTCTCTGGAGAAAATTTCAATAAATGCATTTACTGATGTTTTTCCCAATTATTATATATAAAAATAATTGATCATGATTTCTCTTAGAACCTGCTTATCATATTATCCGAGCTGCTGTACAAATTTCATTGGCTTTTGACCTTAACCTATTACCTAGTAAGCTAGACCTCTGACAGTAAATGGGTGGAGCAATATCTAATTATACATTTAAACCCTTTAAACGCTTCTCAATATCTCAATATAGATATTAAACAATATCTATATTGTTTAAAGCCGTCAATATAATTTTTTTATAGCTAAGCTAGCCTATGTTAAGGAATAATTTCTATTTTTTTTTTTTACCTATAAGCATGCAAGGATATCTCATAAAATCCACAACTGTCTTCCTTCCAGACTGAGCATTTCATAACATTTACCAACAATGATTATTTAATATTTTATTACAAATCATGCCTTTCTAATGTTTTGGTTAAAAGTAGACTTTTATTTTGTTTGTTTTATGGTCAAGATAGGTTTACTGATAAATGTCTACGAATCTGGATGCACTGATAAACAATAGGTCCTGAACAATTGTCATCAGCTATACAGAATGCAAGGTTATCTATCCAGATTTTTAAAGTATTCCATGGATGCAAATTCAGATGATACAAATTCAAATGAGGATTAATTTAAATTTCCTATTACATTATGGTCATTTCAAATATATTTTATGTATTACCATAATCTTTCAATCACATATTAAATTAAAAACTTGCACAATCAGGAAAAAAACATGCATAGGATTTATATATGGTGTGCGTATTTAAGAGACCTTTCTAACCGATAATGCCATCTTCATCTGCTCATTGAAGAATCAATAACTGTACTTAATTTATTTGCTTCCATAGTTGATTGAAGAAAGCAACAGTGCAGAAAGACACCGACCATTGTAAAGTTCTGCTGCAGTTTATTACAGGTGGGAAAAAAAATACTTTTGTTCTATTCTTCTTATGAAATGGCTTTCTTTGAATGGGGGCCAACCAGTCTCCCACTGACACACTCTTTAAAAAAAAACAACCATATTCCCCTCTAGTCTCTCCCAAACAGCAGGCTGCAAGGAAGAGATAGATATCTCTTACCAGAACTCTGAAGTGATGATCTCTTGCAGAGCACTTTTGAAATTAGGACAAGGACTGCCTGTGGCCCTAGAGCCATAATTGCTCACCCTACTTTAAGAAGAGCCTCTGATAAAAAATGCTTTCAGTTAAGGATTATAGATCAGATAGCTATGGGAATTTCTTTTTTCTGTTTTTGCCCAAGGTCATGAAAAGCTTTTTTCCATGCTCTAAGTATAGATGCATCTTTGTGTTGTCTTTTAGAAAAAAAGGTTTGTGGCATAGGTAGTTCAGGAAGCGTTGTTGGAAATATGTCATTACAATGATGACAGTAATGTCAGAAAAGAAATAACAAATATGCTTCAGAGGTGTGTATATGGAGGGGGGTGAATGGGTGATGGAATCCAACATATTGCATACTATGCAAGTTAGGTAAAAAGTGAAAAAGTCCTTCTAACTTCTTTTTAAGCATTTTTCCTTTCGACTTATCAGTCTGTAGTCATGAAATATAAGCATATAGGCAGAACCCCAAGACTGGTAATAACCAAATAGAATACCACTTTTATTATATGTAAAAACAACGTTTCATAAAAAGTAACTATTTTTTGGTTCATTTAGCCCAAAAGAAAATTCTCTGTTTTCAATTATACACAGACTTTTAAAAACTTTTTTTTCATCAAAATACATATTTCATTCCACTATTTGCTAATTTTTTTGTCTGTTTGTTTGCCCTCCAAAATTGATTATAGTTCCAACAAATATTTGAAATTCTTTAACAGATTTTAAACAATTTATCCAGTGGCATATGCATACCAATAAACTCCCCTTTAATCCTATTTGGGGTAGACTTGTTGCAACTGACTGGAACCAAGTGTTTACTGGCCAGATGCTCTTTCTGATGCCTATGTAGAGTTTGCAGCAGATATTTTTTCTTTGTGCACTAAAATGATAGATCATTTTCTAAGAATTCTTAAGGTTATATTTCAATGCAAATTTCAACCTTTCTTCTGCATACTTTCCCATTGGTCCAACTGCATATTATATTCCATCTTATTTGCCCATTGAATCACACAGCCTTTAACTTGTTCATCCTCTGTTTCCATTTTCAATTAAAGCTTGTACATCTTAGCAATAATATTATTATCATATGTACAGAGCTTTGAATAAATTCAGTTTTACCCATTGCAAAATAATAATTCTTTTTTATCTAATTTAAATCTTTCTGTTAGCTGAGCATAAGGAAATCAATGGCATGTAAAACTTTCCAACTCCAAGCTTTTCTGTTTTTTTTAAAAGTTAAGTTCTAGTTGGAAAAAATTCAACAAATCAGTATAGGTTAAACCACTTTCCTTCTTTAAAAGAGCTTCTTGGGGTAACAACCATTAGGAGACAATTTTGCCTTGTACCTAATTAGTCTAGCCAAGGGCTAGACTAATAAAATATTTTTTTAAAATCTACTTTCACTTTCATTTTGTCATACCATAAATAACCATGTGAGACAACTCTTAAATCATTTCATCCAATTCCAATAATTTTCTACTTCTTAAAGTCATCCACTCATTCATGCAAACTAAATAGTCAGCTCAAAATACAATTTCAGATTTCCCTTCTTTCTTTAACATACTGCAGCAGATTGTATTTAATCTATGGTTTCTTGTTTTTTATAGATATTTTTATAGGTAATTTTTGTCATTGCTTAAATTATACATTAGTCATCATTATGGATATTATCTAGAATAAAAATAGCATTTTCGGTGAAACACTCGTTTTAATCATAGAAGTTCTTCACAAAAATTACAATTGCAATTATTCCCATCACAGCATATATTTTTTAACTTTATTCCATTCTATCAGTGGTTGGACCAAAAGAAAATATTAAGGCATTGATCATAGCTACATAAGAATAGGTACTAAAGACCAGATCCAAAGAAGCAGGGATGCATCATGTTAGACAAGACCTGAGATGCAAACTATGCAAAGGGACTTCATAGACAACTTAACATATAGTAGCAAAATGTAAAATCTTGGCAGAAACAGCACAGCACAACAAGTAGCTCGTATTATGTACAGGAATATCTGCTGAGTGTGTATGGAATAAACTGTCCCAAATCGATATAAAAAGTTGGAGAATAATGCATCTAAGTTCCTTTGGAACTTCCAGATTCAGACAGACAGGCAGGTACTAGACCAGTGATGGCTAACCTTTTTTGCCATTGCAGACCAAAGGGGAGAACACGGGGGGTGTCACCATGCATGTGCCCACACCCATAATTTTATGCACCCTGGACCCCATGTATCTGCGCATGACTCCCCTGTGCTCCCCCCTGCTTTTGGCATGTGATGGCATAGTGGGCCCGGTTTTTTGCTCTCCCCAGGCTCCAGAGGCTTTCTAGGAGCCCGGGTAGGGTGAAAACGGCCTTTCCCACTCCTCTGAAGGCTGTAAATGGCCCATTTGCTGACTTCTGGTGGGACCAGGTCAGCAAACGGGTCATTTCTGGTCTCCACAGGGCCTCTGGGTGTGTGTGGCCTGGGGAGGCCTGGGCAGAGGGAAAAAAAATGGGCCTTCCGGTTCCCATGGAAGTCGGCAAATGGGCCATTTCAGGCCTCCAGAGGTTTTTTTTGGGGGGGAAGACTGTTCTCGCCCTCCCCAGGCTCCTAGAAAGCCTCTGGAGCCTGGAGAGAGTGAAAAACAGGCCTTCCCCACCCCCCGAGGTTCTTCAGAGGCCAGAAACAGCCTGTTTCCCTATTTCTGGTGGGCCCAGAATGCCCAAAAATCAGCTGGCTGGCGCACACATGGATGCCAGAGCTGAGCTCGCATGCCCACCAATATGGCTACATGTGCCACCTGTGGCACACATGCCATAGGTTTGCCATCATGGTACTAGACAATCAATCATATATTATAATAGTAGACAAGAACCAGAAAACAGCAGTGGTGATATATGTGGTAGTGCTAAATGATAGCAAGATAAAGAAAAGGCGGTAGGAGAAGCTGGAGAAGTATCAGTACCAGAAGTATCCAAAAGAAACAGTAGAGAGGATGTGGAAAGTCAAGCCCAAAGTGGTCCCAGCAGTGGTAGGAATGTTCTGGGTTGTGAACCATAAGCTGGGAAAGTGTCTCCAACCGATCAAAGTAACATCAGAGGTCTTTGTCCAGAAGAATGCAGTGCTAGGAAAAGTTACATTACTGGGTGAGAAAAGTTTTTTTTTAATATAATCAATAAATTTTTGTCAAAATATTTGAAGGAAGTTCCAAAAAGCAAGACAGCTAAAGACTACTACTTGACAAAATGTTTGTTTTATTTATACTTATCAGGTTTTCATATTAGCATATTTTCTAGTTTCAGATGCCATCCAGCACCTTTGATCCATTTTTATCACCATTTTTATCTAATTGATGTTAAAGAAAGGGAGGGGCCTTTATACAGTAAAGAAGATGACAAGTTCTTGAAATTACTGAAATTGTTCTGCCCAAACTACAGACCCCAAAGAACGCAGCACATACAAAGTCCGTACAAACCTTAATTTACTAATTAAAGACTATTATTGAGCTTTCTTAGTAGTTGTTCAAATACAAGTACAATAAATCAGTCTTTTCTGAACAAGGGCTGTTAATTTAACTTCATTAACAGCTGACAAGAATTCAAAGAATAACAACTCAGTTCTGAGACACAGTATTTCAGATAACCATAATCTTACTGTGATTGGCAGAATGCCCAGAAGCAATTTACAGGAAAACTGATAAGAGAGAAACAAGAGCCAAATCAAACGTTTTCTGATGCGAAGGAAATCGAACAAAGTTGTTTCCTGCAAATTGCATCAGTCGCCGTCCTTCCTTAAATAGGCTAGGAGAGTGGCCAATTAGCCCCAAGCCTTACTCTCAAGGAGAACTCCTCCTGAGGAGCCACTCCTGCCTTTTCACAGCTCTGTGCGCTCATGAATTGAAAAGAGGCTCCTCCTCTTCTTCCTCTTCACTCATGGGAGCTTCTGGAGGTTCTGAAGGCCCTGGCTGAATTCCTGCCTGTGGCACCACATCTTCTCCAGCCTCCTCATTGTCCAACTTGAGTGCCAACTGCACAGGCTGCTAACGCAGCACCACACCAGCTTCCTCGCTGTCGGAATCAGCTACTAACTGCACAGGCCACTGGCGGGCCACAACAGAAATCTAATTAGAACATTATCATCCACCAATGACATTGATAGAATTCTAGAATTCAAAAGTCATGATGTATTATACCATGGAATGCTTTATTCTTCTAATGGTTCTTGTTCCGATTGTGAACCTCATATGCACTTTAGCTTCTATTTTTATTTGGTTCTAATATGGAGTTTCTAGGTTAGTGGTTTCTGACTACTGAGATTCACTGATTTCTCTAAATATATTCTTTCATATGGTCTCTAACCCGTCAAATCAATAAAAATAAAATCATTTCATTTCCATTCCTGAAGAGACAGACCCAATCAGAAATTTTGGAACTAGGGAGTCAGGCAGGTGAAATGATACATGGACAGTTCTGGACTGTTTGCAGGGTAAAAAAATAATATAGTAAAGTTTCACAGAGAAACTGCATGATTGGTGACAGGCATTTCTTTAGAAAAATATCAGAGAAGGTCCATTATAAAATGATTGCTAGATGGGGAGGGCTGTTAAAGAAGAAACATGGGAAACAGCAGAAGGAGAACAGTAATTTTAAAATAAAGATTCCATGTTATTTGTAAAAATGGCAATGATAGTTATCCAAAAAGCCTAAGTGTATGTTTATCACAAGCTAAAGTAGTTTGCTATATTTTTGAAATGTTCTGATATTTTAAAATTGCAGGAATGGGTGCTTGGGTTGACATAAACAGTTACATGTATACCATATATAACACAGAGAGACTTGATAACCTCGCCAGTCCCATTCCCTAGAAAAGAGTTCTAATTCGTTATTTCTAACTCACATATTAGTAACTGCACTGATGGGATTCAAATAGTTTAACAACTGGTTCTCTGCCCTAATGACCGGCTGGGTGGGCATGGCCATGGTGGGCATGGCCAAAGAGTGTGACAGGCAGCACTCAGCCTCCTGCACCTCCGTGGGAGCAAAAATGGGCCGCAGGGAGATGCGCCACCCTTCCCCTAGTAGGCCTCCCTGCAGCCTCCTGGGAGCAAAAACAGGCTGCGTGGGGCCGCACTACACTCCCTGTGTCCCATTTTGGGCCTAGGAGGCCTCCCTGCACTTACCTGGGGGCCAAAATGGGGCCCAGAGGGACTCCTGGAAGGGGTGGGGTGGGACAGGGCCAGCCAGCAATTTAACTACTGGGTCGCCCAAATTGGCCCAAACCAGCTGAATGCCACCACTGAGTAACAGCAATAGATATCTGCTAAAACAAATGCAAATCATTGTCCTACTCTGCTGATTGAAATGACTTCTGCTCAGAAGAAGCTGTTATTGTTACTGAAATTTGCACTGAATATTATAGGTCAGATTGGATATAACTAACAAAAAATAACTAATAAAAAATAATGGATTTGTCCAATATTTCTCCCTTTCTTCATTGAAGTACAGGTTTAAATTAATGCTAGAGAGGACAGGATTGGCTTTATTGTTACAGGTTTTACCCTCATAGTAAAAATTGAATGGGATAATTAATTAATTAATTAAATTATTAATAAACAGTATAGTCAATGATGTATCCCTTTCAAAAGTCAGAACTATTTTCAGAAATTATCCTAGCCCTCCAATATAGATTAATGTTATTCTGCAGATTAGAAGTATCTCAGAGGGCTGTTTGGATTCCAGTCAGGAATCAACAAACAATCCAATCATTTCAGATTGAAGACTGAGTTGTATAAGAAGCTTTCTTGCTGCTCTAACACATAAATTAGCCGCATTAAAAGTTTTTTTTTAAAAAAACCCAAAGCAATGACTGCTATTATTAAGATGCCGGGTGATCATGAAATGCTTTGCTGCAGTGCATTATAGGTTGTCAGTGCTCCTACATAGCTCTATATATCTGCAGCAACTGAATCAAAAGCAGACATGTGATTTTCGAATTGTGCTTGGTTACAATGATTGATTAGAAGGTGCGTTGAAAATAAAGTAAATCCTATAAAAATACAGACTCTGCAAATATACAGTTCCCAGAAATTAGGTGGCATGAAGTTCCTCTACAGTAGGTGTTCCAGACATCCCCATAGCAAGAGTGGCTTAAGCAGTTTGGAGTTGCATCGAAATTCATTATTGTCATTAGCTATTCAAATGGTTCTTATGCCAAGGAAATCCTCCAAGTGTCCCATTGGAGGTTGGCAAATAGGCCATTTCTGACCTCCAGAGGGCCTCCAGGGAGTGGGAAAGCTGTTTTTGCCCTCCCTAGACTCCTAGAAAGGCTCTGGAGCCTGGGAAGAGCAAAAAACGGGCCTTCCAGTCCCACTGGAGGTTGGCAAATGGGCCGTTTTTGGACTCCAGAGGGCCCCCGATGGGGAAGGCTGTTTTGCCTAGAAAGGCTCTGGAGCCTGGGGAAAGAGAAAAATGTGACTTCCAATTCCGCCAGAAGTTGCACATGGGCAATTTCCAGCCTCCGAAGGGCCTCCGGTGGGTGGGGAAGGCTGTTTTCACACTCCCCAGATTACTAGAAAGGCTCTAGAGCCTTGTCAGAGAAAAACGGGCCTACCGGGCCTACCATCAAATGCCAGAAGTGGGGGAGGGGGGTCACACTTGCATGCGCGGGCACATAGATTTATGGGTATGGGCACATGCATGACCCCTCCATGCTTCCCCCCACTCCTGGCATGCGATGGCAAAAAGGTTAGCCATCACTGACCTAGTCTATACCTGTATATTTGATTTTTCTTACCTAAATGTAAAACCTTGCTTTTCTCTACATTGAATTTCATTTTATTAGATAGGAGCCAATGTTCAAGTCTGTCAAGATCCATCTGGATCTTGAGCCTATCTTCCGAGGTGTTGGCTATAACTGCCAGCTTGGTCTTGTCTGCAAATTTGATGAGTTCCCCTTCTATCTCCTCATCTAAATCATTTATGAAGATATTCATAATTCACATAATTCAATATGACTATGTGGTCAAAAAATAGGAATCCTACAGATCTGGCAATTCAAACTGAATCAGTCATTCAAATGTGATCTGATTTAATTTACATAGACCTATATAGTGTCCAAGATGTATATTAATCTAGTAGTAAACCAAGTATTCTTTGGAAGACTCCACTCCTAAATAAATATTGTCATGATGAGGTTTTTGTGTTTTGCATTGCTAAATACATGATTATAAGACAGTTTGCCATAGTATTCATTTTGTCTACCTCTAGTTTAATAAAACTCAAACTACTGCCCAATAATCTGAATTATTATTTGTGCCATATAACCAGCAAATGGTTGTTTTTAGAAGCAATTTGAAATAAGTATTCTGATATTCCAAGTTCCTGGGCTAGTGAGACTTACTAAGACTTACCATTTATCACCATGGGGTATCTTTCTCATTATCGCTTAAATAACACTTAAGCTTACAAAAGAGGCATTTATATCTTTTTGACATATTCAGCCAACCTTCAAGAAATAATTGTTTTCCCACAGATGCTTTATGGTCCCTACTGTTGCATCATGGAGTGCAAGAGGGCTTTGTGCAGTTAAATGCAAGCTGAATTGCACCTTCAAATTAAAATCTACTGTTACTTCTAAGTATAATACATGCCCTGACATTTAGTGTTATTTCAGGTTTATGTATTCAATACTAATGTTGTTGTGGATCCCCCCCCCCCCCTTAGACTCTCATACAAAACATGAAAATAACCTTCCATTGACACAGTACTGGGATGCAATTTACTTTCTTTCAGTGTTGGATTAAGACCTCTTATTAACATTTATTTTTGTATTGAATAATGTGTAGATCTGCAGGCAAAGCACTTCAATCCAGAAGGCAGTTACATATGCTACAATGATAGGATTTAAATTCATGCAAGCTGAGAGATTATTTTAGCAGAATGAAATGAATTTGTATGATATTTATCAAATCTTCTTCTTATTATTATTATTTAGTGTCCAAAATTTGGCAATTTAGAACATAAATCTATTAATCAGTTATACTGTCTACAAACCAGACATAGGCAGCTTTTTTTTGTCTAGAAGCTGTACTTTTACTTGTCGTTATTTCTTTAGGCCCAGCAATACTTAATGAAGGGACTTACAACTGATCCCCAAAGTTATGGCTTTTGCAGTGTCTTCCACAATTGCATGATTTGATCTGAGTGATTGGCAACCCGCTCACACTTATTATCAATTGCCCTTTGCAATCTTTCTTGCTGGCTTCCCCAGAAAATAGCAAGCAAGGTCATAAGCATTCCCTCCCATCTTTGGGAGCTGTTTGAAATACTCTGCTGTGAAAGATTTCTTACTTATAAAGCCAGCTCTCAGAGACCATGGGCCAAAATCCAGTTCCAGGCCAAAATCCAAGCAAGATTTTCAGCCACAAAGGATTTTCAGTCCCAGAGTGGAGTAGCTGAAAATTCAAGTGGTTCTGAAGCTCTTTCAACCCTTTTCCAATTGTCCCATGAACCCTATGCATCGCCTCACTACTTCTTCCTACCTGGCAACACCTGTGCCTTGCAATGTCCTGTTAGCTTCTCCATGGGTCCATTGACCAGATTGTGGGAAGCTGACAGGAAATTGCCTTGCCTAATGACGATAGCAACCAGGATTATTTCTCCCTGGTTTTCTAGAGAGAAGCACAGAAACTGAACTCAGTAAAATGTGACTTATTTGCTAGAACTTTCTGAATTTCTGATAACGTGTCTACCTATCTGTTTCTCAGTCTACTTGTTGGTATGTATTTTTACCAAGTTTTACTATCCAAAACAAAAATGTTTGGGAGAATAAGAAACAGGACAGGCAAGCATAGGACATTCAAAATATTCACCAACCCATCCTTAGTTCAGTATCAAGCTTCCAAATGTCTTAAACTGAGGACTAAAATTTCCATATTGAAAAAAAAATCCTGGGGACCAAAGGTCAAATGACATTATCTTCCTTTCCTTTTCAGTAAGTTTTTATAAGTATCTGACTAACTGTGGAATGACAAGTTATAAGACATAACTATTTCTTTTCTGTATAGATTGCAGCTTATGTTTCTAGCAGGAAAAAAAGTAAAATTTGTATGAGAGATACTGAGGTATATTAATTTAACTCTTATTTCAAAATAAAATGGCCATTCAGGATTAAAAAAAAATAAAGGGGATAGAAATTGTGAATTGCAAAATTACAATCTCTCCACTCTAAATTGTTTTCCTGAGTGGCTCATAATATTTTGCATAGCTTTTTCTTGTGTATTATAGACTTCAGTGTACAGTTTGATGTCAATGTTTAATTGTATAAAATAATTAAAATGTTGAGTAAAAGGTTTTTTTTTCCTTTGAAAAGCAACAGAAAGTCAAGACTTTTATATTGCACAGGCTTAAAAGCATGAAATGAAATATATTGGCTAGATTCCTCAAATTTATTTACTATTTAGCTGTTGGTTTGTTAGTAACATTCTGCTCTGGTAAATGCTACCTTGAGTTAACTGCGTCAGCCATTCCAATAGATTAGCTACAGAAATAATTTTCAAAAAAGAAAAAAAGAACACATTGAACAATTTAATAGTGTAGAATTTTTTTCCATGTTGTTTAACATTTATAGGATTGTTGTTTATTTGATTTGTAGCTCAAATTTACCCCAGAGGGTAAATAACTACATTAAAAGCATGAAGCTTTTAAATATACTGACCAGGATCTCTAAGGACATATTTAACTTTGGCCACAAAGAATAGCCAGCATTAACAGGCTGCAAATGATGCATACATCAATATTCAATGGGAAAAGAATCTCTTAAAATGAGACTTGACGAGGCATAGAAAAGGTGGCTGGTATGAAGATAAGATAATGCCCTTCATTTATATAAGCTTACATATATAACACAGTACTTTCCATCCTCCTTAAGATTACCAAGAAAGGTTAGAAGGCAAAGGACAGATCATATGTCACTCAATGTTGTCCTAAACACTGTTTCCTGTCCTCCAGTATGTAGTAGTTGGGGAAACTAACTATGTTAGGATGAGTACAGTGCTTTGATAGGCTCTAAGAATAGGTTAATGAGATATATTGGAGGAAATTGAAATTGTTCTGGAAAACTTCAAGTTCTTTAAATGTTCTGAGAATTTCCCTTTTATTGCTGGAAGCAAGGAAAGGACTCTTGTACAGTTTGCAAAAATGGTCTGGTGCTCAACTTTTAAAATAAAAAAAAATATCTGAGTAGGTGAAATTAAATATATTCAAATAATTGAAGTAATAGTAAACCATCTATTTAAGCTCAAAATTTTACAGGGGTGCCTTTAGTCATGTAGTAAAGAAATCCTGTCTACTAAGAGAAAGACTATAACAATTCTAAACAAAATATAAAAGTGTAGAAAAATCACAATGACAACAAAGGTGTATGTTGTCAGGATGGTGCTTTTTTTCTAGTTATAATATATAGCTAAGAACATTGAAAGACTAAATGAAGAAAACCTGATGATTTTTAACTGTAGTTCTGGAAAAAGAAAGGTTGAGAATGCAAGGAATACATAAAGAACAAATCACTCAGTACTACATAAATTAAAATACCTAAGTATACTTATTTTGGAGACATTATGTGAATATAAAAATCATTGCAGAAAACTCTGATGCTTGGGGAAAAAACTAAAGACGATTGAAGGAGAAATCAGCAGAAAGCAAGGTGGATAGATACCATAGCATATAACACAAGCATATGCTAATAACACCGAAAAAGCAATTACTTATTCACAGTCTTGGAAAAATTATGTCCATGGGTCAAAAAAAGTTGAAAGTGTCTGAGTAACTGAACAAATACACCAGTATTTCGGTGATCAACCAGTATTAAATATAGTAACTTCATTCTGGGAATAAGAATGTAAGGGAAAGAATAATACAACAGTAATCAAGGAATTGCTAACAGAAAATCAGTATAAATTCATATTAATAATTTCATAACGTGAAACATCTGAATGGAGAAAGAAAAGACACATCAGTGCTCAATGGAAGATCATAAAAAATAGAAGAACCTAGAGTAACAATTTTAGTTAGATTTTTGAGTGCTCAGCAATGAAGATCTATACTATTTTGTTTATCAATATTCCATAGATATCATTTTATTATTTCTTTGGCTTTGCATATCCAATGCATGCCACAAAAGACAAAGAAACCCATTAATTTTGATTCCAATAAAGTTATCCACCTAGGTTAAAGCTGAATATTCAAGGTTAAGTCGCCTAAGCCTTTTGGACAATATATCAGTTGTACCCAGTCTGCTTTACTAGAGTCACACTTCTAAACAAGAAAGCCAGCTTTGATTTTCAGTACAGCATTTGGAACACAACTGGGAATATTTAAAAAAAATCACCCTCAGGCATTTAGATTGCACTTTTTGAAAGTGTTCAAGATCTCTGCATTTATGTGTTTTTGTCTGTGCCCTGGCAACAAATTGGACAATTGTTTTATCCTGAAAATATCAGATTGGTAAGAGTATAATTTGATATCCTTTTCACTGGAAAATGTTGACCCCTGCCAATATTCTGTGATTGAAAACTTTGGGCATTCCGATTCCACAAACCTAAAACTTAAAATATTATGCTCTAATGTGTATATTATGTATATGCATATGTATGTATCTCTCTAATCAGGGAGAGAAGCAACCTGGAAGTAAGAAGAAACTTCCCAGCAGAAAGGACAATTAACCAATGGAACAGCTTGCCTTCAGAAGTTGTAGGTGCTTCATCACTGGAGGCTTTTAAGAAAAGTCTGGACAGACTTCTATCTGAAAAGGTATAGGGTCTCCTGCTGAAGCAAGGAGTTGGACTAGAACACTTCAAGGTCCTTTCCAGCTGTATTCTGACTGATTGTATATTACCTCACTTCAATCATGTTGACTAAAATAGCCACTAATTGCCATTTATCAGTATTTTATAATGATTCATAATATCAGCTTTAGAATAATTTATAGTGTAAATTACACTATACACTTTCTTCTTTGCAGTATTTTGTGAAGGATTGTAAAGCTTTCCTAACACCATTTCAAAAACAAAAAGAAAGAAAGAAAAGTATTGAACCTAAATTGCTTAAATGAAGTTCAATAGGAAATGACCCAGTATTTAGCCCTTTTTCTATTCTATTTTGTTCTGAGGGATGTTTTGCATTAAGTGTTCTGGGCACTGCAAGAATGGTGATGAAGATGAAGATGAAGAAGAAGAAGAAGAAGAAGAAGAAGAAGAAGAAGAAGAAGAAGAAGAAGAAGAAGAAGAA
>WNWU01000016.1:23007370-23038538 GCA_012654045.1 Ptyas mucosa | reverse complement strand
AAGAAGAAGAAGAAGAAGAAGAAGAAGAAGAAGAAGAAGAAGAAGAAATAGTTGTACCTTTGAGTTATTGTTGACTTCCAGTGACTACCTGGACTGCCTCCCCCCCTCCTCCAGTACTAAGAGAGATTTGGTAATTTGTGCCTATGGTGGGATCTTTAGTCATCTCTTTCAGTTTCTAGTCTAATGCCTTAACCACCACACTAAACTGTAATGAAATTTAAGAATGTTATTTTTTTTAAAGAATTTCTCTAGCAGAAAATAAAAGTCTCTTATAAATTTCTTCTTGTCAAGCAGGATAGAATTAAAGTCAAATTTAAGATCAATTAAGGCTTGTCACTATATTTTTCAGCCATATGTTGAAATACCATCAGTTATCATTTTAAAACTATCTATTCACCTACAAGGATTTTTTTTCAGGCTCCAATTGCAAACTTTTAAGCAGAGAAATTTCAAATAGTTTGCTAATTATACTCCACAGGCTAATGGGACAATAATTGGCAGAAGCCTTATTTATTGATGGGATAATAATTGAGAAAGGGCAGTTTTTGGGGATCATCTGGGATGACCTTCTGAAGCATAATAACAATTTTCTAGTCTGCAACATATTATAAGATTAAATTAAATACTTATAGATCAACTTCTTTCTGTTTTTAAACATTTAAAATATATAGTTTTTAATATTAGCATATTTGGAGTTAAGTAAACACATATTAAATATTCAACTACTCAGGCTATTAAAGTCTCTTCCTATTCACATTGTTTCTAGAGTTCTTCCTTGAAAATAAAAATATAAATTATGAAATATACGGTATATTTTTCAAAAATCGGGTAATATCTTTCAAATTTTTTTCAATTTCATTTTCAAATATGAAGAGGTACACATAATCACAACCAATTTGGCCATGGTTCATTTGTTGAATAACTGTCATAAAAAATAATAATTCATACCACAGCAATTTATATTACAGCTTCCTGAGCTTTGCCTGAGGCGCAGCAATTCCAAGGTGTTTCTGCAGAGAGCTGGCTCGAATTCAAAATGGAGAAGTTGAAATTTCAATGCAGGAAAGCACTTGAAGACCTTATATGCCATGATGCTGTGGAGATATATGTAAACTGAGATGATTAATTCCCTGTCCATTGTTGCTATGGATGAAATACTATATTGAAACAAATGTTTCATTGAAACCTTGTAAATACTATTATAGCAACAATTACCTTGAAAGGGAAGACCTGTCAAAACTGCCAAATTTGAACTAGTATTGGAGATTCTTCAAAGCTGGCCTTTTTACAATATATTGTAATGGTATTTATCAAGTCCTATTAAGGCATATGTCTGTGTGTGCTTGTAGGTGTGTGTGCACAGAAATAAAATACTGTAACTGATAGTTTATGTACAAAATTAGGAACATTTATCATTTATGCTGAAGAAATGAGCTGCTGAATTTTTCTGCTGTTTCCAAGAACAATAAAGAATATGCATGACATTTTTAAATGATCCTTGGGCACAAGATCAATATGAATGGATTTATTTGAAGTTGCTCTAATATAATATTATGAGTCATGTGGCAGTGGGAAGGATCTAAGCTTTCTACAGGTCTATAACAGAATTTATAATGATCAGAACTTCTTTTTAGAATTCTTTAAAATTACTTATTAGTATACCCAAGACCAAGCAGTCTGCGCTTAAACCTTGGCTTGGCTTAATTTTTAATAGACTAATAGCAACATCTTCAAATATGCTGGATATATGATGGACAACTTTGTTCAGTTGTGAAAATCTCAGCTTGAGAAAATAAACTTAAAATGAATCCTAGTACAACAAAGTTACTCCTTATTAAGAAATTGTTTAGCCTTTTGTCAGTTCTTGCATAGGATATGGACAGAGTTGCATCTACCCAAAAAAGTAGATTAATAATTTGGGGATCGTCTGCATATGACGTCTTCAGTCATAAGAACTTTACTACTTTAGCTGGTATACACAATTGCTGCCTTATTCAGTAAAGGATGAATAATATCAATACACAGTAACCTTTAAAATAATAATAATCAACATTAAAAAACAATATTCATATATTCCTAGTCTTTAATTCAATGATCTATTGACTATGAAAGAATCATAAACTTATATTTACTAATCCATAATATTTTACAATCAAATCTAAAATAATACCCTCAAATCCCAATATCAAAATTTCATTTTTTTTCTTTTCCCTGTAGGAAATCTAACAATGATCTCCAAGCCACAAGACATTTCATCAAAATGTTGTGTCTAATCAAATTCACCATTTCAAAAACCTCTTTTCTTTCTTTTTTCTTTTTTCTATTTTTTTCTTTGTCCATATTTTATATCTTATCTTTTCATCATTTTCTTTATGTTTACATTTCTTTTCTAAAATTTGTGTTTTTATCTAGTTAAAAATTGTAAATATGTATGCCTATAACACATGTGTTTAACATTAATAAAATGTTTTATTACTATATATATTTAATATAGTAGTGCCTTGCTGTGGAATATACTGCCAGCCTTTCTCATTAGCATTAGGTTTAATACATTTTTAAAATTCATTCCAATACAGTTATTTCAGGTTGCTGATGACATCACCTAAATCCATTCAAACAGTGTGTGAAAAGATAGTGAGAGTTCCTACCAATGAAAATAAAAAATAAAAAAAAATAAAAAAAAATAAAAAAAAATAAAAAAAATTCTGGTACTGTTCCACTTTAAATTCCTGCAGATATATGCATAACAGAAATCCACCCTGAGGACGAACTATATGACCTTAAAATGCTGATAATCACATACATTTGTCTACAATAGGGGTGTCAAACTGGCAGCCCATGAGTCTGATGGGTCATGTGGAAGCCACGCCCACCCCAGCTCTGCAAGGGGAAAAACATTGTGAAACTTCATGTCACGGCAAGTGACGTTGCGAGTTTGACACCCGTGGTCTACAAGAATGATATCTACATTGGAAGCTTCTGAACATTGTCCTATTCTGTGAAGGGCTAAATGCTGACTTTATCATTACAATTTTAATTAAGATATTATTATTATTATTATTGCTCAGTATACTTTATTTCATATTACTTTGATAAAAAGACTCATTGGTTTTATCTTTTCTAACTTTCCATAAATTCTATTGAAATCACAGTTTTTGTAAAAACCAAAAGAAGAGATATTTTCTTTTTGTAGGAGAAACATTTGTATATCTTTGATATCGTCTCCCTTGGAAATATTATCAGAGAAACAGAATGTAATTCATCTTTGCTATCATAGAGAGCAGCAGGAAGCAGCAGTTTAGTTAAAAGTGATGCATCTTTGGAGCAAGATGGTTACAATGACAAATGTTGATTTATTTATGTGAAGAACGTTCAAAACTGTTGATCAAAACAGTTGTTTTATTTTAAAAGAGAGAAGTAATAAAAGCAAAAATAAAAACATTTATAAGCATTACATTTAAATAAAATTTATAGAAATTGGTACGGTTCTGTATATTAAAATATATTAATTTAAAACTTCATATTATTAAAATAAAGATAGTAATAACTAATTATTAATAACCACTATAATGGAGATTATAAATACAGATGAAATATCACTGTATAATAATTCCTATTTAGTCTGAAAAAAATATATAACCTTATTTAGCTATTTATGGACAAATTTAAATATTCACACTCTTATGTTAGAAGAAACCTAAATTTTATACAATTTCATACGTAAAAATATCCAATTATTTTACCATTCTTTTATATAAGGAATTATACATAATTTCCACTGAGAAACAGAGTATTTTAGCAACTGTAACTCTTTATGTCTGGCTGGCTGTATGTGTTTCTGTGTGTATCTATGTCTATGTGTATTACTTTGGAAAAGGCTCTAATATTGGGAAATATGAAATGAATGAAAGAAGGAAAGAGGGAAAACCAGCAGCAAGGTGGGTGGACTTAATTATGCTTCAAAAAATAATTGAGCCTTAAGTATTTGTTTCATTGTATTATAAATCATTTTACAGAATTATTGAACCACACAGAAAATACCAATTGAAAAAATGCTGACTAGATTTTTATATTTCCAATTGTTCAGTCTACTATCTTACAATTTTTTAAAACCTCTATTGTTTATCTGGAGATATTGAAATTAGTGATATTATTCTGGTTGTTCTGAAAAAGGAATCTCAAAAGGTTTCCCTTTATTAATAATTAGAACTTTTAGTCTATAAGAGTTATCTGTCCACTAAATTTCTTTTTACATTCATCTTAATGAAAGAAGATATTTAATATCTATGCAAAAATGCCTAATTCTTTTTCTGTATATACCAATTTTTTAATATGATGCTGAATATGGATGGTCTGTTATAGGCTATATTTTCTATTTCTATAGGAACAAAAGTTGTTATGCAAACTTTGGAAGTCCTAGTCCCTTGATTAACCAACACAGAAAGCATGTTGACACAAAGCAGAAAGCATAGAAACTTACAATAACTATAATCCAAATTGAGCTAGTTGGCAATATAATTTGAAATTTGGTAGTTCCAATCTAATTCAGCCTTTTACATTTTCTAAAATCTTACCTTGCTGGTTGGACTTTTAATAAACCATATATGGTTAGTTGCATGAAGGAAGGACTTCATGATGTTCAATTATATTCAGTATTTACATTGATGGTTTACGTTCATCATTTCCTGAAACATTTCAGAGTAATCTTACTTGCAATTTATTAAATTTTAATTTCTGAATCATTTTTTTCATGATTAATTTATTGAGAACTTTATTTTGTTGACCTATACAATTTGCAATCAGTATTATATATATAATCTTCAATCTATTCAATCTTTCCCTTAACTGCTTACTGAATTATCTGGAAAATTTAACAAATCGATTTATCATGTCCATTGTTTTATTGATCTTATTTCCATCCCAACTAATGATTCTATTGCAGTTGATAACCCAACAATTTGTCTAGTTTATTTTCCTTTTAAAAAATATTGTTAGCAAAGTTCATCTTCCTATATGTTCCATCTATTTCTATTAAGTCCAGCTAATTGGGATCACATTAATCTTTTACTCTGAATCCTGCTTATTCTTCACTCTATTTGCTTGAATTCATTCATCAATATGTCATTTTGTTTTGTATTACTTTCCATTTTATGGCAGAACAATAAGCCATCCTCTAATATATGGAAAGAATCACATACTGTAGACAAAGGAACATCAGGAATTAAATAGGATTGGAAGAAGGTCTTTAGTTCATGTTAACACTTCAGTTTAATATTTTTTCTGCTAATAATAAAGTATTAAGCTTCCATCTTTTTGGACTAGAGGTTCCTCTGTGTAATTTTACAATTATTGGATTATGATCTGCATAAGTAAGAGCTGTGAACTTCACATCTACATATTTAGTTAACAATGAAAGAGACATCCCTCATGCTTGTTCTTAAGTAATTGCTATGGTTTTATGAAGACAATAATAATAAATATATTTTTTCACAAGAGGATACTTGTGTGTCCATCATAAAAAAATACATAAAATGCAACATTCTGAAGAATTTTCCAGAATTTTTTTTAGATGGTCCAGATTTGGGAGTTAAAAACCATTCATATAGAAATCTATGTCTGTCTGATTGTCTGTTTGATCAAGCCTAAATTAAAGCAATTAAGCATTTCTCATATTCAGTCTGACATTATAATAATATAAAGCCAAGTTATCTGAAGTTGTTTATCTAGACATCCAAAGTATATAGCATTGACCTTTAACTTCTGAAAAGATGCAATTCTTGAGAAAAAAAAATCAAAGAGTAGAGGTTCTTCTGGGAAAGAAAAGCTGTTGATATTATGTATTGTCCCACTTAGTAAGGCTCTGCCAACTCTATAGTCTCATCAAATTCAAAGGGTTGAAGTATATCTTGTTGTCTAATGACTTGAATCTTCAATTAAAGTGACTGATATAATTCTTGTCAGCCCTAAAGCCATGAATGCCATGTATAATCCTACATGAATGCCATGTCACCCATACTAAAAGGCTCTGTCCAACTAGCATCTGATCCAAATGCATATCTTATATTGTAACCCACAAATGTGTAACTTATTACCAGTATTGGATCATATTCAAAATTTGTGGGTTTTGTGTATATATACATACATACATGCATACATACATACATACATACATACATACATACATACATATTCCAATTAGTGTGTGTGTGTGTGTGTGTGTGTGTGTGTGTGTGTGTTCAAAAAGAAAAAAGAAAAACCATCCACAAATTTTGAATATGATCCAATACTGGTAATAGTTACGCATTTGTGGGTTACAATATAAAATATGCATTTGGATCAGATGCTAGTTGGACAGAGCCTTTTAGTATGGGTGACATGGCATTCATGTAGGATTATTTTATGCTAATGGAGTGCTAAGAAATTGATAGAATTATTGATTCAGTTTGAATTCTGCTTAATCCATGCAGTTAGAATTCTGCTGGTTTGATCCATGAATATCCTAGCTTCATGGTATGATCAAGTGCAGCATGATTATTGGATCCAGGAGATTATTAATTCTCTATAAGAAAAGTGATAATGGTGCTTGCTTTGAAAGAAGTAGTGCGCTATATATATATATATTTTCTGAGGCTTTTGCGGGTGTTTGTATGTAGGTTTTTGGTTATTCAGGTTTTCTCCCGCGTAAAGTTGGAAGTGTCTTGGCAACACTTGCTCCTAGAAGCACGAAGCCGAAAACACAAGCCTGAAGATGACGAATGAGACTTCGTCGTAACATTGCCAAGACACTACCAATCTTACGAGGGAGAAAACCCGAATAACCAAAGATCTACATATATATATATATATATATATATATATATATATATATATATGTGTGTGTGTGTGTGTGTGTGTGTGTGTGTGTGTGTGTGTGTGTGTCTGTGTGTGTGTGTGTATAATTTTATTTTAATTCTCTTTTCGTAGGTCTTTTGTGTATTTTTGTTTTATCCAGGTTTTTCCTACGTAAATCAAGATCTTTATACAGCCATGGTTCAGTGAAATCTCATTCACTAGAATTTTTTTGGCTTTATCAGACATCAGAGCAGCATTTTGTTGTCTGCTTTAAGATGTTTTAAGATATATATATCCCCCCAGATATATTTAATAATAGTTACTACATCTCCAAATTTCCCTTTATAGGAAATACCTAGAAAAATTGATTTTTCAATCTTTTCCAGTCATTTTGATAGAAGGCCCAGTCATTATACAGAAATATCTCTAGGAGCTGAGAGTTAAAAACTTGTAATATAATGAATGGGTAATCTTGAGAAAAGGAGAGAAAGATGCTGCTTAGGAAATCATCAGACAAAAAGGCAAAGTCCACAATATTTTAACATTAGATATGTTAATCTTTTTCATTAAAGATAAAGACTTTACGTTTGCCATTAATTGATTACAAACAATCTGCCCTTTGGGTCTAGAAGTTAAAAGTAGTGGGTGGAAAGTTTGTATTTTCAGACTTGTAAATTTCTGTTAATGTAAATTTACAATAAATTAGATTTAGGTCATTGAGTTATATTTTCTGTCTGTCAGGAAGGCACTGTTGTATAATGGTTGTTTGCTCTGGCTGGCAACATTCAAATCTTTGTGAGGTCCAATGTGGCTTCCCATAGGACATGGTATTTTCTCCATGTTGTTTAACTTCTTTGCGTAGTGGAAGATAGTATATAGCAATAACCAGAAAATTATTTCACCTTGTCTTCTGATTTACTCCTAAATAAGTTTCAACCAAACTATGAAGATTACAATATAAAAAAATGTTGAACTTTAATGCTGCTTATTAGCAGCCCCCAGGTGCTAGGGGACCTGTTCCATCAATCCAGGACAGAGCAGCATGCTTACTATTTATATAAGTGATCTTGCACCTATTAATGCTGACCTTTTTCAATGTCTTCCTTCAGCAACCATGTATGGCAGTTGTAACAGAATCCCTGTAACACTTAGGCAATGGCTTTGTGTTCTGATGAATTTGAAACTGTAGAACATGTTTTTTTTTCTAAAATATACACTCTGTACAGAACTGCCTGTGTCAGCCAGAATGCTGACAGGACAACACCATCTATGTAGAATGATAATGTATTAATATAATTATATTGGCTACCAGTAGATTTCAGATCCAAATTAAAGTTCGGGTAATTACTTTTAACTCCCTAAATGCAATAATACTGCAATATATCAGATAATATGTTAAGAAAGAGGATAATTCACCTCTCCACCTGAATGTACTGTAAACTTTTACCTTTATTATATGATTTATATATATTTTATATGCAGCCCAAGACAATTCCACTTCACTTAATGCAGCCCAAAAGCCAAAAGACACCCATGGTATAGATAATTCATTGTATGCATTGTTCATTGTATTGTGCAGGTATATATCTATGACAATCATTGGTGTGTGTGTGTGTGTGTGTGTGTGTGTGTGAGAGAGAGAGAGAGAGAGACAGAGAGAGAGAGAGAGAAAGAGAAAGAGAGAACCATCCTTTTATTAAGTAAACAGGGTAGGATTATTAATTAAATTATTTATCCTAGGGTAGGATGCATTAAATAAAATCACATTTAAAATATTTTCCTACAATAAGTTGATGATACATATAAACAGAGGTGGGATTCAGCTGGTTTGTACCTGTTCAGGTGAACTGGTTGTTAAAATTTTGTCCAGTTCGGCGAAGCAGGTAATCCCATCACTGGCGGGTCCTGGCCCTGCCAACCTTTTGGGCTGTTTTGGAGCCATTTTGGGGCCATTTGGGGGCTGTTTTTTGGGCTGGCTTTTGTGCCATTTTTGGATGTCAAAGTCCTCAACAAGGTACAATTTTTTTCTATAGATATTTACTACTGTTGAACATCCAAAACAGCCAGAAAAACGGTCTGAAAATGGTCCAAAAAACCAGCCTGGAAAAATGCCCCCAAAATGGCCTGAAATGGCTGAAATATGCCTGAAAATGGCCAAAAATGGCCTGAAAAACAGTAAAAGAAAACAGCCCAGGAAAGGGCCCAGGAAAAGGGCCAAAAAGGGCCTTAAAACCAGCTGAAAATGATCGATAAACAGGCTGAAAAATGAACATTTCAACTCTTCAATTACTTCTCTTGAAGCTGTACAACAATCTGGATTTGAAAGGGGATGAGGAATTCGTAGCTTGTGTGGGCATACACTACAGACCTCTCAATACCTCCCATCCATTGTGCCCTCTGCACAAATCTTTTAAACATTTGCTGGCAAACACAAAGTGAGCCCCAAAGGATATTCCCCCTTCTGAATTTGGATTATTACACCATCATATGAAATAGTATAAAATCACACTACTAAACACCTGGACTATAGCAAAACTTTGTGGGAAAAAAATTGATATAAGTTCAAAATAAGATTTAATGTCTTTGGGTTGATTTAAAGCCAAGATATGAAAATAAGGAAAACAAGAAAACTTCATCAAAAACTTGAATTGCCATAATGTTCTGTTCCTAAAGCCCCCTGCTTCCTTCTTTGCTCCAATTACAATTTCTGTACTAATAAACTTTATGTGCAGTTGTAGAACCAATTCTGACAAAATAAGCTTGAAAGAAGGTCAAAAATCCTTCCACCCACTAGGATCTTTTCCTCATATCAGTACTGCGGTGGGATAGGGAAGGAATCCCAAATATCAGTGTAAAAGTCCCTTTTTTCCAGTGATAACAGTTCTAGGATAAATCAGATCAATAATAATGTCTGTCCATGTATCTTTCCTACTCAGCTTTTCCTCATTATCTGACTATTCCAGAATATAAATAAAGACAGAGGAGGACAGTTTTATGACTGGGAGAACTTTGTGTCTGTTTTTAGGATCCCATACTATAAATAAAGAGAATGGTGGACAATTCTTGTGATTGAGAGAACTTTGTGTCTATTTTTAGGACCAGAATGATTACAGCTCAATAACAGAACATAGATATTGCATATTCAGGCAAAGCAGAGCTGAAGAAAACTGTAGAGATCATTGCAAACTTCTCATAAGTTATGGTCCATGAACGTGGGGAGATTAGTGATCCTTAGATGGCTTTATATTTTTTTATGCATAAAGCATGTTTCTATTAGAGTTTTCCTTCATAGATATGCTACTCAGGATAATCTGTAATATGTTTTTATTTTATTTTATTTTATTTTTAAAGGAGACCAAAGCACAGATCCCTAAAAAGGATCTTAATTTGCCTATTTTTCGCAGGGTTTTCCAAACCTGCAATTCTAAAATATGTGGACTTCCAGAATTGCCCGGACAGCATTCTGGAAGTTGAAGTCTACACATTTTAAAAGTTGCCAAATTTGAAAAACACCAATTTATCAGAACATTTAATTCAAGGGTATCCAACCTTGGCAACTGTAAGACCTGTGGACTTCAAAATGGGATGAAAAACAGGTGGGGGCAGAGCCAACAAGTGGTGGGATTTGCCCAAACTGGTCCGAACCAGCTGAATCCCTCCTCTGCCTTTGAGGTGAGTGGCCAGGAGGTGGGGCTGGCTGTTATGAGTGACGTTGAATTGGCCATGCACACCCAGTCACATGACACCCAGCCATGCCTACCCAGCCAGTCATTTGGGCAGAGAAACTGTTGTTAAATTATTTGAATCCCACCACTGCATATAAGTGATTGTCTACAGAACAGTACAAAATGTCAGATGGTAATAAAACAAAACAAAACAATTAAAAAACCCTGTCAGTTGAAACCAAACAATTTTCAATAGGGACTCCTTCTACGGTATTTTAACAATTATTCTATCTATCCTGTAAGTTAAAATCTGCATTTTTCAGAACTAATTCTAAAGGAAAATATTAATGAATTAGTCCAATAAACTGGAGACATAATAAAATATTCAAAATTGTGACAAAAAGAGTGGATTGAATATATACAGAATAAATATCAGACTAGAAAATATTATGTAGCTTTCAGCTGAGGGGGATTGATGATTATGCTAGTAAATGCTAGTGAATAGAGAAAAAGATATGGAAGGGATGATAACATAGATATTGTTTGGAATTATTAGTATTGCATATAGGGGAAATCAAGGGGGAGGGGAGGGAAAGGGGTGGTGGGGGAGGGTTAGGGGGGTTTTGTAGGGAATTATATTGTTATAAACGTGACTTTTATAATGTTTGGGAAGGGGGGGGAAAGGGGGGAAAATTTGTATTTGTAAAACTTCAATTAAAAAAATTGTGACAAAAAGTAACTATATTTTCTGTTGTATTGTTTTTCTGGGCTTATAGCAATTGATTTTACTAAAGGTAAAGGTATGCATCTGCATGTATTGGTTTAAGATGCTCATAATTTAGAAATATGTCTTCTTTTTGATCCTACTCTACAGTTCTGACATCCTTTTGACTGGTTGTTGTCCTATGAACAATGGAAATGTGATTCATTGCGCTATTAAAATCTAGATATTAGCCATTACACGTGTTTTGTTGTTGCAAGGTCATTATACTTGACAAATCCTAAAGTAATTATCTTTGACAAGTAGTGTTGGCTTCAATATTATACAATCATATTTGGTGAGGCAAAATGAAAATATGTTTCCACAGAAGACTTGCAAAATCAAAATATTTCAAAATACATGGCCAAGTAAGATTAACAAATGCATAAATCATGTCTCATTCAGATTCACATGAATAAGCAAAAGGACATAAGGATTCACAGATTCACTGTTGATTCTTAGCGATCACTTAGATAGATCATCTTCAGTCCTTCAGATCTTCCAGTGATGCAGGTTTTCCTCCTTGCTATGGTCATCATCTTCTGTGCTGATTTCCTAGCAATCAAATGACATGCCAGGTCTGCATATGCTGCATTTATTTATTTACAGAACCTTTATAGCTACTCATCTATACAATGTTTCTAGGTGGCACACAAGCAGTAAAAATCTGATAAAACAACTCCCCCTATCTCTATTGTACTCTAATTTCTGTTTTTCAAAGAACTATTGAAAAGAAAGCTTAGACATTTCTTAAGGATGAACTACATGAACAAGACCAATACCTCTTCACTTGTCAGGAAATGTTCATTCAAAACTCCTTCAAATTGGCAAGGCAACTAAGCCTTCATTTTAAAGTGTTAGTATATTAGCATATTACCATATAAAGGGTAAAATATTTTATGGCACATTGAAAATTTTATGCAACTTTTAACAATAATGAAACAAAAAGAGCTATCTGTAATCTTTCATTTTAATTTATTAGAAGTAATAGCAAAAAGAAGCAATAAACCAGCTTACTTGATACAACCAACATTATAACAAATAGTTTCAATGGGCCATTATGGAGGCATGAAGGCCTTAAGCATTTGAAATCAAAATATAAATATCAATTGTGTTTATTGATTGATTTCCCCCCCCCCTGCAATTCAGTGAGTTCTAGAAATTTCTAGAAATATTTCTAGACTTAGACAGGCTTTCTCCTCAATGTGGCTCTTCAAGGTTTCCAAGGGTGCACCCATCTCTGCTGTATTTATATTTATCTATCCTATTGCTGTACATGTTCCTTTTCTTTCTGTCTACTTTTCTCAAAATTATAGATTTTTCAAATCAATATGTTTCACTGATTATTATCTCTTTGGAGGTCTGTATTCTCTGGATTCTAGTGCTTCAATTAAATCCAATAGAAAGGTAACATAAGGCAACTCTTCCTGTGTGGTGTTTTTATGTTAGGAAAAGAGAACACACAAACAGGTTACAGTGACGACTAAATGGTTAGCAGAAGGAAAAGAAAAAAAAGGAGGGGGGATCCACTATCCTCTAAAACGTCTATATTGAGCAAGTATTAAGTATTAAGCACCAGAAGGAAAGGCAAACCTGGATGGAAACTAATCAAGGAGAGAGCAACCTGGAACTAATCAAACATTTCCCAACAGTGAGAATAATCAAACAGTGGAATAGCTTGCCTTCAGAAGTTATAGGTGTCCCATCACTGGAGGTTTTCAAGAAGAGATTGGACAGCCATTTGTGTCAGATCTGGAAGCCATCTTTTGTATTGGGCCTTCAGACTTGCCACATTTACTACTATGGGAAACTGGGAGGGGGGATTGTATGGAGCATGGATGATATATAGTCATAACAACATTCTTTTCTCAGAGAGTCAAAGACATCTTGCTCTGCACCTGGAGGGCTAGAACTGGGAGGCATCTCCAGTTGGGATGGTGCTTTGATTGTGCCATGTGATGGATGTGTGGGTGCTGGGCAGGGACTTGGACTTTCTGTTGGGTGGGGAAAACCTAGAAGCTTTCAGATTTGGGTTTTCCCAGATGTGCCAATATGACATCTCTAAGAAAATGGAACTTTGAGGAACTTGTAGCCTCAGAGTTTTCTTTCATTGTGGGTGTTACTTGGAACCCTGACAATTTGTTTGACATGGTATAGACTCTCTTGCTCAAGCAGGGGGTTGGACTAAATGACATCCAAGGTCCCTTCCAACTCTGTAATTCTATGTTCTAAGTAATATACAGTCAGACACCTCATGATCCATTATGTTCATCATTTCATATATATTTATTTACCTAAAGAGAAAAATAGAATGACCAAGCTAAAAAAAATCAAAGGTGTAAGACAAGAAAGGTACAGCCAAGAGAAGAATCAGTTGATTGTGTTATCACAAGTGATCCAAGCCCAGGCCCCATCCCTGAATTTTATTGATTCTTATTTAGTACCATGTGATGACTATAATAGTACTAGTGATGACTATTAGTTTACTAGGTGTACTAGTGAACTAGTACTAGTGATGACTATTAGTTTACTAGGTTCTTGTGTATCTATAGTCTCTATAGTTTCTTGGTAATATTTTACAAGTATTTCCTTGGGTTTAGAGAAAGCAATTTGCCCAAGGTCATTCAGTAAGGTCTATTCCTAAAATGGGGCTAAAACTCAGGATATCCCAGTTTCTAGCCTGATGCCTTAACACCACAACATACTGGATCTCTTTGTTTCATTTAACTATAGGAAAATACTTTTACTTCAATTAATTACTGGTCATTATGAAAGGGATACCTCCTTTCCTCTAGTCATTGATGAGTATTTCAAATTCCTTGAGGAAACAGTGAAATAGTGGACTCCTCTACCTCTCTCACCAGCTAGAATTGACAAGTATTCTACTACTCTTCCCTTCTATCCCAAAATAACAAGAAAAATGGTTAAATTGGTAGAAAACTTTTGGTGGATGTTTTGCTTACTATTCAATGAGAGATAAAGAAGCACAATGAAAAAATCATTCAGAGACTCAGATAAACATAGTCTAGAGCAATGGTGTCAAACTGGAGGTCCTCAGGCCAGATGCGTCACATGCAGGCTACACCCACTCCAGCTCTGCAAATGGGAAAAACATCATGAAACATCATGGATGGCAATGTGACGCCACAAGTTTGACACCCCTGGTCTAGAGAGAACAGCAGGCTATTACTGTGACCAAATGAAGCTGAAGACTGCAATTCAGAAAAACCAGAGGTGAAATCTACTTACCTTCCTTACTGGTTTGGAAGCGCACGCGCCGCATGCATGCACCTTCTCTGCATGTGTAAAACCTTATGTGCATGCGCAGAAGGTAAAAAACCGGGCGGACACCCAGGCAGCGATCACTACCGGATCGCTGAACCACAAGGAAAAATCACTACCGGAACAGGCGATCCGGTCCAATCCAGGAGCATTTCACCTCTGAGAAAAACGGTAGGTCATGTGATTTCTCACATACACAAACTGTTCTTGAAGGTGATAACCTGGAAATAGGAAAAAAAATTAAGAGAAAACATTTTCTCTCCATGCAATAGTTTCCCCTGATGGCAGGGAGAGGAACTGGATAAACTATCAGGAAGAGACCTGTTGTTGGACTTAGAAAAGGAAAAGGAAGAAAAAAGGATAGCAAGCAAAAATAGATTTAGGTAGATGCAGCATGCTGAAAATATGAGGGTTCCTGAATGATTCAGCAGCAACAGATATAAGTCAGCATAGAGACCATTATGCAGAAAGAAAGATAATGTGCTATGTCATTAGTCTACCTTGCACAGAGGTCCAGAGGAAAAAAAAGGGGGGGGACTCAACACAATATGTTCTGCCAGCAGTAAGAGTGTGCTAGCTAAGTTTTAATTAAAGCCCTTGATTAACTCCTTCGGGAATATAGTAATAACTACACACTTAACAATAACTTAACAAAGGTATACTAGCAAAGTAGAAGAAGTATTATTATTACACCCAGGGAGATAGGTAATCACCAAATGGAGAATTAGGCCATAAATCAATTTGCTACATTCCAGAGTTTTCTGAAATCAGATGTGGGAGTGAGGAGGCAGCCATTTCTATGCTTTAGCTGAATGCCACTTGCATACTCTTATGTGAATGAAGTGATCCTTTCTATCTGTGAAATGTCATAGATGAGGAAAATAATTGAAATGGTTCCCCAAAACACTTTGCATACTGCAGCTTGTCTCTATCATTCCACAAAAAGAAAACTAAATAATAATATAATATAAAGGGAGAATAAATATAATGCTTAATACTTAAATATACTTAACAATACTTAAAAAGTGACAAAAAAGAAATAGGTACATAAAATATTCACCTCTACAAATGTGGAAGTTATTTCTGAAATAAGTATTGTTTAACAATTTACACAACCTAAGAAATCTTAGATTCTATGGAAAGGATAATTTATGAATAGATTAAAAAAATACCAAAAAATTACCAAATTTTTATATCTAAAAATTTTGCTTTATATCTAAATATATATAAAAGACATAAAATAGTAACAGCATATAATAACAGTTACTATTCAGTTCCTAATAGTCACAATGTCTTTCAATCTTCTGATAAAGCAACTCAAAGGTTTAAAGTAAAATTAAATATTAGATAAATGGTTAGATGAGTTCCATAGACACATCTAATAACCCTAACTAATGGATTCGAATACCACATTTTATCCTATCAGTAAAATGGAAAAAGAAAAGAACTTACAGAAAAAAATGGAGAACTGCAGATGGCTACATTGAGGTGGGATTAGGAAAATCATTAGAACACTGATTTTGAAAAGTTAAAAATTGACTAACAGTCCAGATGGATATGAAATACATTTTTGAAATTAATTATAAGAATCCTTTCCATGGACAAATGCTTAAATTTTAAAAAGATGGATAGATAGATAGATAGATAGATAGATAGATAGATAGATAGATAGATAGATAGAATGAAAAGGTTGGACACTACAAGGAACTAATGATTACAATTAAAGGAGAAGAATATTTAAATTTGAGTTATTAATGCAGAATGAACCAAAACATCTTAATATTGGATGAATTGAGGAATATTTGTGAACAATGAGCCACGAAGTTAATTTTAAGAATGTTTGGTCTTATGGTAAGATTTCACATAAATAAATATTATGAAAAAGGAACAACTTGTACCAAACAAGACTGAGATTGATCTGAAAGTGAATTTAAAAATGACAGGTTTTAAGAATGATATAGAAAAAGTTGCTATAACTGGACATACAAATTAAACTGGGTGTTGTCTTAGTAATTAATTACTAATTATTAATTAATTACTAATTATTTATAACCAGGTACATTTTTACATTATTAATGCCTACACTAAATAACAAGGGTTCATCTATATACAGCCCTTGGAAAGCATTGCTCCTTCTACTCATGCTCCATTGAGCCCAAACCACTTTCTCTTTTTTTTTTTAATAAAAAGTTTTTATTGGTTAAGAATATACAATATTATAGTTTACAATATGTTGAATTTTCAATATCTTTATAAAAAGATATTTCAATTATTATTTTCTTTTTTTAAATTTCTCACACAACAGACATTATTATCTTAAATCAAAACAAACAACCAGGTTATATAAAAATTATATAAACAAAAAAAAAGAGTGTTATACAAAATACAATAAAAGAAGAGAGAGAAAAGAAAAATGTCAATTAAAAAAAACCTTAAACAATAGATTCCCCTCCTTTCTTCATTTCCTAGTTCTGGCTCTTAAAACCATGGTCTGGCTTCCCTCCCCCTCCCGGGCCGCAACAGCTCCGTCCGCCTCCGCTCCTTGATCATCTAATACTTCCCCCTCTTCGGCTCCTGTATCTTCTCCACCTAGGAAGGATTTATGTTGGTCAAAAAAAGCCTTAGCTTCCGTTACATTATTAATTTTCTTCTTACTGTCCTCCCAAAAAATCATCAAACCCTCCGGAATCAGCCACCTAAAACCTACTCCCTTGAGGTATAGCTTATTTGATAAAAAATAATATTTTCTTCTTAATTCTCGTACCTGTCTGGGAATCTGCTTCAGGATGGTGATCTCCTTGCCCCTATACACCAGCGCCCCCAGTCTTTGTTTTCTCAATATCTCATCTCTCAGTTCCCTTCTCACAAATTTAATATGAATCTCTCTTGGTAGATTATGTAAAATTGCAAATTGTGAGTTTACTCTGTACACCAAGTCCACATCCCTTCCAATAGACTCCAAATCTCTTTCTAAAAATTCACCCAACATTTTAACCATCACTTCTCTCAAATTTTCCTGGTCAAGTTGTTCCACGTTTTGGAACCTGAGAAAATAAGACATCTTATCCAATTGTAAGGTTAACATTGCATTTCCTCTCCCATCCTCCACCTTCTGGAGTGCCCGTACCTCCCCCTCCAGACCCCCCATCTTCTTCTTGTTTTGCGCTGCCAGCTGTTGAACATCATTTAAATCTTTTTTCATAAGTGTCATTTCAGATTTAATTTCAGATAATCCTTTTTGGACGTCATCTAACTTGTCCAACTTTTGGTCCAATATCGCCAGTCTTTCCAAAATTTTCCCCATGTCAGTTGCTGCTGATTTGTGGCCCTTAGCCATCTTAGATCAGTAGAAGATGAGAAATCAAAGGGCAAACCTCCAGAGAAGAAAGAGGGATTAGCAATCAAAGTAATTCTTCAACTGTCCACCAGTGGGCGCTCACAGGAGCAACGAGTCCGAAGTATAGAGTAGGTCAAACAGGAAGCCAGAGGAGAATATTTTCTTCAATCATAAATAAAGAAGCAGGAAGTCAGACAGTCGCCATTGCTTGCCGGGGGGAGGGGCCACCAGACCTCTCCAAGAAACTCTGCCACAACCATCCTCCAAGGAAAAGTCAGAAAGGTAAGGGGTTTCACCCCATCTCCTTCCCCCTAGTTCTCTGCCACGGCACCTTTCCAGCTACAAGGGGGGGGGGAAACTCCAACCCCCCCTCTCACCTCCAGGATGCCTGCTCCACTCTGCAATCAGTCAGTACAGTCCGTTGTGCCTTCTTAGGTAGCACCGGTCCCCTTAGGCCCTGTGGCGCCTCGGCGGCCTCGAAAAAAAGCCGCCGATCGCCTCCCGCCCCCTCTGGAGCCTCGGGCGCGCCAGCATCGGCCTCCCGGCCCCTGGAAGTGAGGCAGGGGACCCCTGGCGAGCCGCCCTCAAACGGCAAACGCCCCAATAATGGGGCGCTTGGCCCAAAGGGCCTCCAGATGGGGGTGATCAGACTCTGGGGCCAGAGCTAGCCCGATCAAAGTCTGTCGCCAGCGGAACCGGAAGCGGAAACCCCCCAAACCACTTTCTCAAATAAGAGTATAAAAGTAATAAATCAGAAGAGTGATTTGGATAATTTTCCTGTATTGGATTTATAAAAAATACAGTAAAATGTTGAAGAATTTTCTGAGACAGGACAAAGAAAACTGAAAAGAAAGTTCCAGAACATTATTTCAATAAATTAAAGATCAAGTCTATTAAGACTAAAGGAAGGAATTTAAAGTTGGTTTATTTGATCAAGGTTAAAATAGATATGTTGTTATTCTGGTAACCCTTAACTCTTCTGCTGATTAGGACTGAATGACAAGGTTTAAGGATTTGTTTATAGGTAAGAGATGATATATGGGAAAAAGAGATCTTCACATATCTTAAGAGAAGGTAATAAGTTATTAAAATTGTTCTGATGAAGGGGAAGTCATTTCTTTATATATTTCTTTTTTCCTTTTCCTTACTTCCTTACCTTATTTTTTATTTCTTTTCTATTTTCTATTTCTATTTTCAATTTCTACACTTTCTATCTTTTCCCTTCTTTTCTCTTCTCTTATTCTTTTTCTAATTTTATATTCTTTTTTTAATTTTTCTAATTGTAATGTTTAATTCAATCACTATAAAAATAAAATTGAGAAAACACATTTGGAAAACAATATATTGAAATTCTTATCCATATTCAGAGATTACATATTCAAGATTATCTGATTGGACCCTTTGATGTTGAAAATGGCAGAATAAAAGAAGAAGAAAAGTATGGAAAATATGATTGCATTGCTCCATCGCTTCCTATTAGTAAATAAATTAGTGTGGGTTTTTTTTATTCTTGGCATATGGAAATATTATGCAAATTATTTTTATTCAAACACCTGGTTCCCATTCCATGTAGATTCCCCTAAACTTCTTTTCAATAATAGTGTTGTTCATATCCATTGACAATAACAATAATAATCCTGCATAATAGGCTCATTGCAAGAGCCAGTGCCTTTCTTCTCCAGCTTAGACTCGGTATTGTGCAATGCAAGAATAATTCAGTTGTAGCTTGTTTGAACAGCTCTAAGATAAGCGAGCACAAGTGGTATGTATCCCTGCTACAAGTTCCTCTATTCATTTTTGCTGCTCCCTAGTGGCCTGCTACTTTTTCTTGGCAGAGAAATATTAACTGAAAAGAAAGAGGTAGCACATAAATGAAAGATGGGTTTACAAGGCTTTTGATTGAATCTGGCAACCAACCATAACTCACAAAAGTTAGTGTAGCAAGTATGAATGCTAGCCAAATTCAAATATGTTACAATGACTTCTTTGTGGATTAATCCTTTCTAAACACTAAAATTCTCACTTTTATTCTTCTTATTTCAAATTTTGTCCTCATGTGAGAACATTCACTACTGTATGTTATACATGGATGAAATACCCATTGTTTTAATGAATAAATTTTATGAAGGAGGAAGAGTAGGAGGAGAAGAGGGAGGAGAAGGAGAACATATAGCTCTGCAAAAAAAAATTATCACTGAGAATGCTTCAACTGGGATTCATTGTGGAAAAACACAAAAAAGAGTTATTGATATACATTGGGAGAAATTACTATAATAGGATAATGGGTCAAATTTGATAAACTATGAGCAATTCTATATAAGAACATATTATCAATTTGAAAGCAGATTTAGGTCTCATGGTTCTTATGATGTCAACAGTACAGGAGAGTGGGGTGATTTATTTGCATTTCAGATATTGGAGTTAAAATATGGCATCAGTTTGTTTGCTCTGTTGAAGAACTGCATCACCTCTCCTCTTAGATTCTGAGCTTCAGGATAGTAAGGTAAATGCTATCTTGATGGCTTTATAGCTGTCTTTCAATAACCCAGATAATATGGCCAGGATAAGGTTGATAAATCTCTTGTTGGTTAATCATTTTCCTTCAGCAGTTGATAAACCAAGTTTCTCTTCTTTTTCTTCTCTATGGAATATAGGATGAGATTTACAGTTTGGAGCAAGGCGTTTTTTATTCTTGGATCATTTCAAGGCAGAGAAGTAAGAATCATGGATCCCTTACAAACTGTTTCTGAAGTTTGGGGGAGTGAAAATCATGATGGCTTGGAAATGCTGTTAGAATTTAACAATGTTTTATTTCAGAGGTGGAATGAGATGAAATGTATTGATGTGTGAAGATATTTATTCTAATGCTTGATTTCACAGGACATTTTGTGGTCTTTGTTTTTTTTTTTCAAAGATTAAAAATCAAGGTAAAAATTGCTATATGCTATACACTCCGGGTTTAAGATCTTGGTGAACTTATCATAGAATTTTGTTCTTTCAAAGAAGCCCCATCCCTTTTTTTTAGTTTTTCCTGGCCACAAGACAGACTTCAGAGACCTGAAAAAGTTGTTACAGTAACTCTTTTTTCAGATTAACAAAAAATTAAGAGAATTAAACATTGGAATATTCTAGTGTTCTTGCAGGAAGTAATTCTCCTTTTATTATCTTCATGTTTGCTAGAACAAATTTTATACTATTTACCTTATATTTCCACACCTGCATTCCGACATCATTGTCTGTGATGGTGAAACAAAAGGGCACTGTGGTAAGCCCAAAGATATATAAAATGATTAGAAATAAATTTAATTGTCTAGACATGGACTCTTTCTGGGAAATACAAAATATCCCTGCAAATAAAATAGTAACTGAACAGAGACATCATTAGAGAAATCATGTAGTAGGGTACGGAAAAAGTGGGTTAGTCATACAAATAATTTATGGACAATATAAAACAATCAGGTATTCCAGATTTTGCATTTGCAATGTATAGTGTTGCATACCTACCATAGTAATATATATTTAGGCTTTATATCACTAAAGTTATTACTAGATAATGCTATGAATTACTAGCGTTTATAATGTCCATTTTTTTCAAGATGCTTTGTGATTTTAGTACTTTTTGTTTCTTTATGATTGATATCTTTGTGATAGGAATATTTGTTACACTGAGTTGCAATGCTGTGTGGAGGTTTGTTATCGTTAAATATTTCAATTTAGTTGCATATGGAAATAAAATAGAAAAATAATTAAAAGTTTTTTTCTTAGTTTCTAAACAAATTCTTTTTAACTTTGGAAGAACACATAGTTTTGTGTTGACAAAGTATATTTTTATTATCCACTATCTCCACAAATCACTTAATTTGTTTCTTTTTTAAGAAAAAAAAAGAAAGTGTGCATGGAAGCAAGCAAAACCCTAGCAATTCTGATATTATTTTACATTTACATCTTGGTTTTATTATAATTACTTTTGTTTAATTTCCGCATATATTGAAATACTGCTTTTCCTGGCATTTATAAATATGATATAACCAAAATCAATAATTTGCAAACATCTTTAGAGAATTATTGATGCCCTGGGAACTAATCAACTGGACATGTATTTGCTTTTTAATTGGCAGAATCTATAACTCTTGGCATCACTTTTCCTTCCTTTTCTTCTTTTATTTGAAACCCTGACAAGACAAATTTGTTTCAAACTGGAGAAATTATAGGAATGAGCAGATTTTTAATTAATCTATTCCCATTTCCATTTCAGAACCACTTTATCTTCCTTTTTTATTTCATGTAAATACTAGCTGATATTTTTAAATATCACATTTAAAAGTATTTAACTTTTAAATGATTATGAAACCAGAGTCATGGGTTATGGATGTTTATTTCCCAGATTGCTGCATCATTGGGGTATTTATTTTATACCCAGTCTTCATTCATGAGCCTAATATAGTGTTTTTTCTTCCTATGAAGCAACTTCCCTGTCAGGTGGTTGGAGATGAGTTAAAGTGACTGGCCCAAAAACATCAAATGGCCTTTCAGGGCAAACAGCAAAATAGTACTGCTTCTAACTCAATTTGCCTGGAGTGCCTTGTTTCACACATTCTTTGAAATCTACTCTGAGAAGAGTAATAAGGATAATCATCACTCTTCACTCAATTAAGGATTCTATTGCTCCTAACTGCCTTAGTTCAAAATAGAGAGTGATATTCTTGAATGTAGCCTGAGTTTATCTAACATACAGGATAGGAAGGACAAATTTGAAATTACAACTAGGTTAAATGAAAGTGCAGATGATTTTAAAAAAAAATCAGATCTGGATTTAGAAGCAAACTATTCTGGAAAGGGTTGAGCTTCATAAAAGAGCACATGTGCTTTGATTTTCAGATATCTGTGGTCTTTCAGCTACCAGTAGTGAAGTAACTAATCAGTTTTGGTCTTACTTGTCTACCATAGCTAGATTGCAACAAAATATTACTCCTGAACAGCATATATAAGCTTCAATTGTTCATGCAGTATTTAGGCTATTAACCATGCGCGGTCCCACTGTGCCTCATTTTCACCCTCCAGCACCCCCTGCAGCACTCTGCTGGCCATTTCTGGCCCATTTCTGGCCCATTTTTTGGCCTGTTTTCGGCTGGCAGACTACTGCAGGAGGCCATGGAGGGTGAAAACAAGGCACGGCAGGGCGCAAGCAGCCCGTTTTAGCCACCAGAGGCACTGTGCGCTGGTCTTTTGATATTTCCAGGCTGGCCCCGCAGGTTGGATTTAAGCACCCAGCAGGCTGTATCAGGTCTGTGGGCCTTGACACCCCTGATCTACGTACTGACAACAGTTCACTGTAAATCTTTCCATTATTTGGTGGCTAGACTTTCATCTAGGTTTATGGCACTATTACTAGCTTTAGAATGGATTAGGGATGTCCAAAGTAAACCAGAGTGGTAATACTATTTGATACTTTGTTCTTAGGAAGTACAGATATGGAGGCTGAAGCTCAAATACCTTTGTCAGAATTGGTATAATGGATATTTTAAAATGATATGGTGAATGAAATTTAGATTCGGAATATAGAATTATGGATATTGGGTTTTTCAATGTACTTCTGTTACATTCAAGACCATATGGGCATTTTGAAATGAAGGTTTGCATCATGCTGATGTGAATATTCTATTGCTTTTATCTCCTTTGCAGATCAAACTGAGGTTTAAATGGAAGATGAAAGCAGACATAATGGGAATTGTAATATTTTGGAAGGAGTGTTCTTTCTGCATTGATTTGTCTAATTTTCAGGTTTTGATTGTCAGAGAAAAATGAAACAGGTTATTCTTTTCTGAGTTGTGTTAGGTCATTTGTGCATTAAGAAGAAACATTCAGCTATTGTCCATAATAGTTGTAGGATAGAAGTAGCATTTCATCATGTATTTTAGGATACGGTCATATGATATTGATAAAGACCTGCTGTTGCAAGGACTCTCTTTGTTGTTCAAATTCCTTCTTTAAGCATAACACATAATCACAGAGCAATTTGAAAGACTCCTTTACATCTTTTAATATGTTTGAAGGACTTAATTTATTGCATAACTGAATTTACAAGTCCTTTCAGTAGGAAGTGATAACACAGCCTATATTGCCCTTGTTTCACCATTATCTCTAAGAGGAGAAAGAAGACCATGATATGGTTAACTTGTGTGCATAGCAACCTAGTAAAACAAATCCATTCATCCAGAAAAATATCTCCAACAATCCGCCAAGCAATCTTATAAAAACTCAGCATATCAACCTCACAACTAATCAAATTATTGGCAGAAGTACTTTCCTGTTCATCTGCTGTGGTTACCAGTTGCCTGTCCTGGTTCTAAATAATTCTGGTTGAATTTAAATGAAAACACAGTTCATAAAATAAACAATTAAACAAGCAAAGGCTTTAATGTTAATTTTATCCGGTTTAATTTTGTTTTTAATGATTGTTAATGCTTCTATCTAGTTAATATTAATAACTTTAATATTAATTTATTAATATCAATAATTTATTATTAATTTATCAATAAATTAACAATAAGAATATTAATTCAATTAATATTGTTTACTATAGATCATTAAGATACCTTTGTAATTATGACCGTTGTAGTTTTTATTAGTAGTTTTTCCAACTTGACACCAAGCTGAGAGAAATTGCTAACACTATAAAAGATAGACTCAAGATTTAGAAAGATTTTGACAGACTTGATCGTTGGGCCCTAACCAGAAGATAGAGTTCATTGGTGAATAACGTAAGCTCCTGCACATAGGCAGTAAAAATTAGATACATAGCTATAGAATAAGCGGTACCTGGATCAACAATAATAAATGTGACAGGGATCTATTTATCCTAGTGGACAATCACTTAAGCATTAGCCGGCTGCCTGACATTAGCCAGAAAGGGGTCTAGAAGCTAGATCAGGGGTGAAATGCTCCTGGTTCAGACCAGTTCAGCTGAACCGGTGGTGATGGCACCTAGTGATTCGGAGAACCTGTTGCAAGGCTCCGCCCACCCACCTAGCCATCATTACTTCCTGGTAGCCTTTTTACCCTTTGTGCATGTGTGCATGTGTCCTGCATGTGAATGCACTTCTGAATCGGTTGGGAAGGTAAGTATATTTTACCCCTGAGCTAGATCATATTGTGAATGGTTAAGAAAGTTATGTGTAGCCTAACAAAAAGAAGGTTTAGGAGTGATATGATAGCTATCTTCTGGTATTTGATGACCTGTCACAGAGAAGAGAGGATTGACTTATTCTCCAAAGCACTTAAGGGTAGGGCAAGAAGCAATGGTGGAAACTCCTTAAAGAGAGATCTAACCTGGAATTAAGGAGAAAGTGAGAACAATAAATTAATGGAACAGCTTGCCTCCCAGAGTTGTGGGTGATTCATTGCTGGAGGTTTTCAAGAAAAGTTTGGACAATCATTTGTATGGGATGATGTAAGGGAAGATTGGAATAGATGGTCTCCAAGATCCTTTCCAGTCCTATAATTCTATGAAATGCTTCTATTACTCACCCATTAATTTCAATAGCAAAGGCACAAATTTTGCGAAGCTCATATTTCAATTCATCTCCTTTTTCGGTAAATAAAGTATGAATAAATCACATTGTCCACTCTAAAGGGAAATCCTGTATTAGGCTTAAATGAACAAAAAATAATAAATTACATCCAAATGTATACATGTGCATATTACATTTTATTTATTAAACAATTAACAATGTTGTTGACTAGTCAGGAAAAGGTCCAATCAAATTATTAATATGGAAAGCTAGGTAGTAAAGAAAAGTTATAAACTGCTTACAAATGGAATTTAGAATGGCAACATGCTGGAACTGGTAGCCAGCTCAGAGACTAGAATTAACAGTAAACTATCACACAAGCTGAAAGAATTATATTACTGTTTATCAAAGCAAGATAGCTGTGCTGAATCCAACTGAGAAAAGCTTACTGAGCCAGAAAAGAAATCTGTCAAAGGTTCCTGATAGCTGTCTTTTATGCTGATAAATTCTTTTCTTCTATCTTTAGCAACTGATGTAGATGTATTATAGAAGTGAGATGCTGGTACTTTTAAACCTGGTGTGAGTGTAAGATTTGGTTCAGGCACTAAAAAATAATTTTAAAGAATTAGTTTTATCTGGCTTACATAGTCTGAACAACTTTCCTTGCATTTTTTTCTGGTTTAATTCAAGTGGTTTATTGGTAGGTTTATGAGTACTTAAAAACACATATACATTAAAAAAAAAAAGATCAGGGTTTTAAAATACCTCCAAAATAAGATTTTTATTTTGATGTGCTTGGATTCTTAGATTACATCTTTACTAAATAAATGCCCAGATTAGGCCATCATTCATAGAAATCTCTGGCAAGGGAAACTAGTTTAATAGTTAAAATTGCTTATCATTTCACTATTATCAAGACTAGAATTCTTACATCAATTGAAACTTATTTATATTATTGTGTCACTGCAAAATTTAAATGAGGGGATTTGCAAAGTATACATTATATAAATACTAATAAGGATATCTATCTAGTTGAATCTAAATTATAAATTAATACTTTTTTATTATCAATTGCAATATAGTCTGCAGACCATGCTTTGAGAAGTGGAGACTACAGCTTCCTTTTGTTATTGACACAAAGGTCTGTCAGCTATTGTTATGCGATGTTTGAATTTGCATTGGTTTCATGCAATCATTTTATCAGTTATTGCTTGCTTCTGAAGTAATCTTTCTTCCTCTTGCCCTCTGTACTTCATTATTTTCACTGGAGTTTTATTTTATTACTTTTAAGATGATGCTATTGCTATATTGCAAAACATATTTTAGCTACAAATATTCACTTTTTGAATACCAGATTAAGAAAAGTATAGTGATCTAACTATAGCACTTTACCTGATCACATCGATCTGTCACTAAAGAAACATTTATTTATTAAACAAACTTATGTGGCTGTCCATTGTTACAGATGTTTTCTTTGTCTTCCCAATAGACATGCACACTTCATTCTGAAGGGATATGAGTGACAAATAATCCCTGCTGCATTTCCTATTCTAAAGGTCATCAGCTTTTCTTTAGCCAAAGAGCAGAAGGTCACTAAAAGAGTTACTTTATTAAATCAAGACAAATGTATGCCCCTTAAACACATATCAGACTTATGTGATACTCCCTATAATTATCATTATCTACAATGAATCTAGGAAGTTGGAAGAAGTCATATCCGAATCTTGAAGCTTCTCAGTTCTTTCCTAGTCCTGTCTTTTTTTATAAGCAACCCTGCAGGCCATGCCCTGCAATTGAAGGACTTTTATTTTTATGGACATATTTTGCACCTTGTTGGACTCATGTTCTTTAACCCATATGTGTACAACTCATGAGTGGCTTTTCATTCCATCATCTTTATATTTTTCTATTTTTGTATTTTATTCCAGAAGTATTTCCTTTCTTCAATTGCTTTTCCTCTGAGGTATCTTCTTGTATAGGATTAGTTCAGACAATATCTAGCAGTGTTGTCACCATCACATAAGAGCTAGAACGTTAGCCCCAACAATTCACATAAAACTGTTCCACCAAAACAGAGTTTATACATGAATAGATACCAGGTGTATGAACATTCTCTGGGTTGGTTGGCTGTTTTTTTAAAAAATGTGTTTATTGGTATAGGCATTTTAAAATGGTCTTTCTTCATGACATAACTGAGGAGAATATGAGTTGGAATACACAGTTGTACAATACAATTCTACCTCTGAAGATAATTGATTTTAAAAGAATTGAAAGTGGAGTCATTTCCTATGTTGTACTTTTATCTCAGTAATGTCTGAAGATAGCAGACACTGAACACTTTAGAAATGTTTTAAAAGCCAATGAATGAAGGTGATACTGAGTTTAACAGAGCACAACAACTTTGATACTGAGATAGGCTATCTTGAAAGAGTTTGTGAAAGGATAAATTACTATTCTTTTCTCTCTATTGCAACCATCCACCCAGAAGTCTACCTGGAGAACATGAAGGGCCTTTCTAAACAAATTGGGATGTTGACAAGGTTGCTTGGGACAGGAGGGCGTGGGGTGCTACATTTTAGATAATGCACATTGCTACCTTAATAGTGAAAGATAGAGGAACATGTCCAAAATACAGTCAAGAGAATAATAAAGCTGTTTGGCAACTTAGTGTTATTTTAGCATTTCTATAGCTACAGTATGTATGAAATGTATAAAGAATAGAACAGCTAGGATAAAATAACAAATAAAAGAACTGGGATTTGTTTATATTATTATTGTTGTTGTTGTCGTTATCTCATTAAACATGAAACTCAGTCAACTGAACATTTAAAAATGTATTACAAACACTATTGACTGGCATTAATGGTTGATACGGGTTGCTGCCAGCATCCTAGGTATTAACCAAGTATCTTCTTAAAATATATGATGTTTTGAGTAGTACAGTTTTTTGCAGTTTCGCTGGTGTTATTGCAGGAAACTGCAATTTGTTGATGTATCTTATAAAATTCTTCGCCATAGTACTAAGTGCCCCAATGACAATGGGTATCACTGTTACATGTTTCATCCATAATCGCATAGTTTCAATGTCCAGGTCGCAATATTTCATGATTTTTTCCAGTTCTTTTTCTTCAACTCTGGCATTTCCTGGTATCACAATGTCAATAAATTGTATGTTTCGGTTTTCAACAACTGTGATATCTGGCGTGTTGTGTTCCAAGTAACGATCTGTCTGTATTTGGAAGTCCAACAAGATCTTCACCTTCTCATTTTCTATAACTTTTTTCACTTTATGTTCCCATGACTTTTTGGATACAGGAAAGTTGTATTTTTTACATAATGACCAGTGGATTAATTTAGCAACTCGGTCATGTCTAGCTTTGTAATCAGTTTGTGCGATTTTGCTGCATTCACATATTAAATGTGAAACAGTTCGACTTTGTTGTTGCAAAGTCGGCAGTTTGGACTGTCAGTGGATTTTTGTATCTTTGCTTTCATGGCATTAGTTTGTAGTGATTGTTCTTGAGCAGGGAGTATTAAACTTTCCGTTTCTTTCTTGATGGTTCCCATCTTAAGCCATGCCCACGTAAAGGTGTCATCACATTTTCCTTCAATGTTTTTCAAGTGCTGTCCATGCAAAGCTTTGGTTTTCCATTTATTTAATCTGTCATCCAGCTGTTTTTCCTTATATTCTGCCTTTGTTTCTGTTGTTTTTATAATGTTCTCTGTTTTCACAGCCTGCAGCAATTTTTCTGTACTTTGATTCATATAATCATCCAAACTTCATTTTTCTTCTTCTACAGTTTGATGGATTTGGAACAGTCCCCTGCCCCCTATTTTTCTTGGCAGGTACAGCCTGTCAATGTCACTTTGTGGACGTAAAGCATGGTACATATTTAAAAGTTTGTGCGGTTTCCGGTCCAAGTTTTCCAGTTCAGCCAAAGTCTAGTTGAGGATTCCAGCTGAGTAGCGTATCACTGGAACTGCCCATGTATTAATGCCTCTAATTATGTTTCCAGCATTCAGCTTAGATTTTAGTATTTTGCAGACCCTCCTGATATATTCCTCTTGCATTGATTCTTTGACTTTTCCATTCAAGATGTTATCTGCTTCAAATATGCCTAGATATTTGTAACCATCATCCTTTGCTAATGCTTTTACTATGTTTCCATTTCCCAGTTCTATTCCTTCTATTTTTTCCATTTTTCCTTACTGCATTGATAATATAGCACACTTTTCAAGTCCAAAGTTCATTTTGATGTCGCTGCTGAACAGTTGAACTGTGTTGAGTATTGATTTAAGTTCAGTGGGGCTTTTTGCATACATTTTTAAGTCATCCATGTATAGTAGATGGTTTATCTTGCCATATTGGCTTGAGATTTGGTTTCCAAATGGCTGGTAGGCGGGAAGTATCATCTTGTTTATTCATGCTGTGTGGGCATTTTTCTATCTCGATGGCTTCTCTGATTATTCTTTTGTTAAAGTGTTCGGTTTTGGCTATGGTTCTGGTCTTTTTAAAGTCAATTTCATGTCCTGTGGCTTTAAGGTGTTGGACCAAGGAAGAAGTTGGTTCCTCTTTTCTGACTGAGTTCTTGTGTTCTTCAATACGTGCACTTATTCTTCTGTTGGTTTGTCCAATGTAAGTGGTGGGGCAAGTGGTGCATGGGATTTCATATACTCCTGGGTTTTCTAACTCAATTTTGTCTTTGGGGTTTCTTAGGATGGTGGAAATTTTTTGGTTTGTGCAGAATGCTGTCTTGATGTTGTGTTTGTGGAGGATCTTGCTAATTCTGTCTGTGGTGCCTTTTATGTATGGGAGGAGGGCTTTGCCGTTTTCTTGTTCTCTGTCCTGGATTTTAATGGGGATTTTTTTTTTTTTTTGGATTAAGTTGGTAATCTTATTTCTTTGGAATCCGTTGGATGTTAGTACATTAGTGAGAGTGTGTAGTTCAGTTTTTAGGTGTTGTTCATCAGCTAAGGAGTTGATCTGTGCTGGGCAGTGGTGTGAGATAGCGGTTTGTGTGAGTTTTCTTCTGGTAGATGGGGTGTCCTAGGGATTTCTTGTAGACTAAGACATCCAGGAAGGGAAGTTGGTTGTTACTTTCTGTTTCCATGGTGAACTGTATTTTGGGATGTAGGCTATTGAGGTGTGTGAGGAAACTGTCCAGTTTTTCTTTCCCGTGTGGCCAGATTATGAAGGTGTCGTCTACGTATCTGAGCCAAGGTTTGGGTTTGTGATCAGATTTTTCTAGAGCTTGGGTTTCAAAGTGTTCCATGTAGAGGTTAGCAATGACCGGTGAGAGGGGTGATCCCATGGGTGCTCCTTCTATTTGTTTCTATTTTTGTCCATTATAGATGAAGTATGTGTTGGATAGGCAGTGGTTGGTCAGATCTAGGATGTGCTTGGGGGGGTTGTATTTGTTTTGTATAGCTGTCAAGGCTTCTTTGATTGGCACCTGGGTGCCAATATATACATATACATATACATATACATATACATATATATATATGCACACATACACACGCACATAATAAAGCTATGTGTGTGCGTGTATAACATAGCATATAAAATCAATATACAATAACTTATCATTTTCTCTTAAAATGCAACCAAAAATATCTCTTCTTCCTTTTTTTCATCTCATATTTATAAACAACTCTGAAAGCCTCATCACTCATATTTACAAACAGTAACCAAAGATTGACATATTTCTCAAAGATATTTTAAATGGGAATGAATTTATTTATTTATTTATTTATTTATTTATTTATTTATTTATTTATT
>WNWU01000016.1:22974778-23007360 GCA_012654045.1 Ptyas mucosa | reverse complement strand
ATTTATTTATTTATTTATTTATTTATTTATTTATTTATTTATTTATTTATTTAGAATTAGGTACCTCCTGACTCCAAATCAATGCTGGGCACTCTGTGACATAAAAAGAAGTAACAAATATATGAAAAACAAATAACAATAAGAAGTCTGAATACAACACAATATGCCATATATCTACTAGGAGCTCGAGCTAACATCTGTGAGATAAGCCAAGTCTAAAGCTCTTCAAGGTGAGAGCCATCCAGATAGCTTGTGGGGGAAAAGTCAGCGTGCAAGTACTATAACAGAGAAGACACATTTCTGTGTTCCAATAGATTGCATTGATAGATGGAGCCAGCCAGGCAGACACCACAAGACATACTGTAAGTTGTCCTTAAAGTAGCCAGGCCCTATAAAATGTAAGGCTTTATGGTTCATAGCCATCACTTCCAATAATATCTGAAAGCAAATTGGTAATCAGTTCAGCTCATAGAAGTGTCACATGGTCACCACATCATTGCCCATGCCACTACATTTTGAGTCAGTTGGAGCTTCCAGATGGTCTTCAATGACAGCCCCATGTAGAGTGCATCACAGTACTCAAGACTTGAGATATATAGGACATCAGTGTTTGTCTGAATGGTCTCATGATCAAAGGAAGACCACCACTTGAAACTACACAAAGACCTTCCTGTCATTGCTGCCACCTGCACATTGACCAAGAGTTATGAGTCCAGGAAAGTTCCAAATTATACACCATTCTTGAATAGGGAAATCCATCCCAAACCAAGGTCACCAGAGCTAGGGGTCTTTAACAACACAACATCTTGATGGGACTGGGTCAGATACAGTTCTTGTTATCCAGAGGCGCACAGCCTCTACCCACTGGGGCATGATCTCAGTAGCCTGATTTGACTTAAGTCAAAAGATACAACTGGTTTTCAGCTGGGATGCCTACCCAATATCATCATATTATCTGACTGAGCAGTTTCGTGTAGATATTAAATATGAGGGAAGACAGAGCGTTGCATTTTATGGCACTCTACTGTATAAAGAGGAAGCGCAGGGAGCAACCTCTCCTTCCCAACCAACTTCAACTGAAACCTTTTGTAGAGAAAGGAGGAGAACTACTGTAAAATGGTGCCCCTTTCTGAAATGCCACAGACAGTTTACTATGTTATGTTTGCTATCCATAGTTTTTAGGAAATTTTTCCCATCTGAACTTTTTTTAATAGTGTTTCTGCCTCAGCTTACATGCCTTTAAAAGTTAATTGAACTGAGATTGCAGAGATCTACAGGTGAAACTCGAAAAATTAGAATATCGTTCAAAAGTTCATTTATTTCAGTAATGCAACTTAAAAGGTGAAATTAATATATGAGATAGACTCATTACATGCAAAGCGAGATAGTTCAAGCCTTGATTTGTCATAATTTTGATGATTATGGCTTACAGCTCATGAAAACCCCAAATTCACAATCTCAGAAAATTAGAATATTACATGAAATCAATAAAACAAGGATTGTACATAGAACAATATCGGACCTCTGAAAAGTATAAGCATACATATGTACTCAGTACTTGGTTTGGGCCCCTTTTGCATCAATTACTGCCTCAATGTGGCGTGGCATGAATGCTATCAGCCTGTGGCACTGTTGAGGTGTTATGGAAGACCAGGATGCTTCAATAGTGGCCTTCAGCTCTTCTGCATTGTTCGGTCTCATGTCTCTCATCTTTCTCTTGGCAATGCCCCATAGATTCTCTATGGGGTTCAGGTCAGGCGAGTTTGCTGGCCAATCAAGCACAGTAATCCCATGGTCATTGAACCAGGTTTTGGTACTTTTGGCAATGTGGGCAGGTGCCAAGTCCTGCTGGAAAATGAAGTCGGCACCCCCATAAAGCTCCAGCATGAAGTGCTCCAAAATCTCCTGGCTGTGTTGACCCTGGACTTAATGAAGCACAGTGGACCAACACCAGCAGATGACATGGCTCCACAAATCAACACAGACTGTGGAAACTTCACACTGGACTTCAAGCATCTTGCAGTGTGTACCTCTCCATTCTTCCTCCAGACTCTGGGACCTTGGTTTCCAAATGAGATGCAAAAGTTGCTCTCATCAGAAAAGAGGACTTTGGACCACTGAGCAAGACCAGTTCTTTTTGTCTTTAGCCCAGGTAAGACGCTTCTGACATTGTTTGTGGTTCAGGAGCGGTTTGACAAGAGGAATACGACATTTGAAGGCCATGTCCAGGATCCGTCTGTGTGTGGTGGCTCTTGATGTATTGACTCCAGCCTCAGTCCACTCCTTGTGAAAGTCCCCAACACTTTTGAATGGCCTTTTCCTGACAATCCTCTCCAGGCTGCGGTCATCCCTGCTGCTTGTGCACCTTTTTCTTCCACACTTTTCCCTTCCACATAATTTTCTATTAATGTGCTTTGATACAGCACTTTGGGAATATCCACCTTCTTTTGCAATTACCTTTTGAGACTTTCCCTCCTTATGGAGGGTGTCAATGATGGTTTTCTGCACAACTGTCAGGTCAGCAGTCTTTCCCATGATTGTGATTCCTACTGAACCAGACGGAGAGACCATTTAAAGGCTCAGGAACCCTTTGCAGGTGTTATGGCTTAATTAGCTGATTAGAGTGGGACTAGAATATTGAACCTTTTCACAATATTCTAATTTTCTGAGATTGTGAATTTGGGGTTTTCATGAGCTGTAAACCATAATCATCAAAATTATGACAAATCAAGGCTTGAACTATCTCGCTTTGCATGTAATGAGTCTATCTCATATATTAGTTTCACCTTTTAAGTTGCATTACTGAAATAAATGAACTTTTGCACGATATTCTAATTTTTCGAGTTTCACCTGTAGAATCATACAACTCTTCTACCAGAGCTCATAATTGAATACTCCTTTTTATTTGTTTCAATATGCCCATCATATAACATTGCATAAACACTACAATATGGTCGCATGCACACACGCACACACATACACACACAGAGATGCAAGAACATTTTGCAGACATTTTTTAATTCAATGCATTTTGTTGTCTGATTTTATTATATATGCCACACATTTCTTAAATTATAAAATATAATTAAATTATTCTTTATGAATTATAAAGTAAATTAAGAAAAACCTTCAGGAAACCACAAAAAATGTATAAGCGGGCTTAGCTTTACATGTAAAGCAAGAACTATGTATTCCTTTCTCATCATTCATTTTAAGTTAATTGAAGATTTTAATGTATAGTCATCTGAGGCCTTTGAGTTAGGCAATGATTGTTCCTTGAAGCAGAAAGAAGTAGCAGAAATCAGCACATGAAAGGTCATAGAGAAAAACAGTTCAAGACAGGTTAGATTTTAAGAGAGCAAGTGTTAAAAAAAAAAATCCAGGCAGTGTGCCTGATTTCATGAAGGCAGATGCTTTGCTCCAGTAACTGTCAAAGTCAATTTGAACTCTTATAGAAATTATAATAAAATTTAGATCTTATTTTAAGTTTTAATTTATATGTCTCTTTCCCAAAAGTAATTGTGCTGAAATTGCTTCACAGTATATACAGATACACAGTTCATTCAAACATCTTGTAAATTATAAGATTTACATTCTAATCAATGTTAGGAAGTAACAAAAGTGTTGCTTTATAATAATAGAAAATATTCAATATGTATATGTATAATAACTTAAGCAATATACAGTACATACTGGCTTTTACAATTCTATAAGGGAGGTTAGTCTGAGAATCATCTACTCAAAATCTCCTCATGAGTTTCCATGTCTGAGGAAAACTTGCCAGGATATTATCAATTATTAATTATTAAAAAACTGAACAAACTTCTCCACAATGGTCCTCTCCAGATGCTATTGACATGATGTCTGGTAATTCAGAATTCTAATCCCAATAGTTATAGAATATGATAGCATTAGCAAATCTATATTTACAAGTAGCTCATAAAATGAAATTTGGTGCTAGATCCGTATTTTGGAAGATTCTGTCCCTTGTCTTAAATAAGTACTTCCCATTCTTGTTACTCTAGCTATGTAATGGCATGAGGGAAAGACTTTGGGAGACTGGGAAAAGAGATATTGCCAAGGGGATGGTCAGATAAGAGTCAGCATAGCCCACATATGAATAATAGGTTGGGCAAGAGGATCAGAAGAGACCCTCCCTTGATTCTCAGGGAAAGGAGACAGAAACTGAATTGTATTTCCAAACTTTTAGGATTAATGTTGACCTCACAGGATAAATCAGATAAGAATTACAACCAGATAAGCTAATTCTACTTTAGGATAAAGCTACATTGATGGAACCTTGCAAGTCTGAAAGTACAATCTTCTTTTGTGTTATGTATATTATCTCTGCTAGAAATGAAACAGTAGTAAAAAAATGGTTTCACACCTTGCACGCACATCATTGATTTGGCACTAGAATAGTTAGACTTAATTGTAATATTAATAAAAAGATGTAATCCAAATTGAAGAGTTTTTCTCTAGATAGTGGTTTCTGCAATTTCTGGCAGCAGTCATCTAATGGAAACTGGGAGACATACAGACTCTGATAATATATATAATGATACCATCATAAGGAATTCTACATGAAAGCCTAAAACCAGATTCTACATCTTTCTAGGTGAAGAATGATTTCTTGCACATCAATGTCCTGACATTCTTTTTTTGTGACCGTTCATTGAAATATTAATAGAATTTTATATCTGCTCTTCTATCCATGTTGTAAATATGTACAGTAGGTTTTATCATCATTAATTTTCAAATCTAGCTCAGTATGTAGATCTGTACTGAGAAAGTAGGCAGGTCTTCATTCCATCCTATAAGTGGAACTCAGCTATGGCCAACACAACATACACGCACACTTTAAACCCAAGAATATACTAAGACAGAAGCTTCTCCACCCCAAGGATAAAACACAAAGTGAGCAATGTGGTATATGCAGTACAATGCATCTATGTCAAAATCGAACAGCCTTTTCTCAACAGAGGGTGAGAGATACAACATCATCTATTTTCATCTACAACAGTTCTTTCAACAGTTCCAAGGAGACTCCACACCCATTTGCACTACTTGTGACCCTGATGAGACAGATAAACCTCCAAATGGATTCAACAACTCTCTAAAAGAATCCAAATGACCAGCTGTCTGCAAGGAGTATAAAATCCTTCCATTCCCCCAAATCCAGTCAGAGCTGAAGAAGCTTCTTACATGACAAGCAAAACAACTTCATAGAAAAACAAGAAAGTTGCCTCTTGATAAAGCATTTTGGGAGCTTACATAATACTGGAAAATAAATGGTGACTCACTTTGCATAAGTAAAAGAAGATTGACAATTTTTTAAAATTATGTTGAGAATACATTATTGTAGAACAGCAGTAACTCAGGAGCTATGTTCAAGTATGCTTAGCATGTGACCTTTTCATATCAGATTCCTGCCTTTTACCGATTATAATTCTTGTCATGTTAGCAGCTAGCAGGGTCACAATTTCAACAACAGTTTTGTTGTTTTTTTAAAAAAATTAAAAATAGTATGCCAGGGATACACAATGACTGGTCATATTTCAACATGTACTTTAAAACTCATAACTGGACATAAAGCTGACAGGTACTTATTAGCCTTCATGTTATATTTCAACATCTGGGATGCTTTAAATATAACAATGGAACATCTGTATCAGATTACATGTATGAAAGGCCTATAAATTGTTAAATTGGCTAACTTAGTATATCAGTATTTAAATTGACTTCTCAACACTGATTTATGCACCTTGGAGACTACTTAAAAATCTGCTCTCCTGGGATGATTTCTGGACTAAAGAATTTAGTAGGCTCATCAATCCATCTGCTATATTGTTCTATTTTAGACTGGAAAATTGGATCTGTTGCAAAGTTTTTCAATTATACATTTAACAACAAATAGTAATATTTTAAAAAATACACTAATAAATAGAATTTGGAATAATTAACTAGTACATTTAGAAAGAAAAAAGAAACCTTCAGGTTTACTTCAATTTTTTTATTACATCCATTATCAAAAGGATAATAATAAACCAAACTATTGTATTTCTACAGTAAGGCTGGCTTTTATCTATAACACTTTTAATTGCTAATCATACAGTAGATAAGGGATCACATTCTCCTGTATCCATTTGCCTTTTTGTTAAAATTTATCTCTAAAGCCATTGACAGGACACCTACTTGGAACTTCAATTAACTTCTGTAGTAACGTGAAAGACCTTTTTATTCTCTGTCTTGGTTACCATGTTCAAACAATTCTCTTTATCAAAATATTTCAAGTTCAAATTAATATTGACATCTAATTTCTCCCCTAAAACATGTCCCTATTTTTATGATTAATTTCATAGAATTAAGTACAAATTTCTAAGATTTTATGAAAACCAATTTGATATAAAGAATGTTAAAATAAAACCACAATCTATATCAGGGGTGTCAAACTCAATTTCATTGAGGGCCACATCAGGGTTGTGTTTGACCTCGGGGCGGGGGGTGGGGAGGCGGCATGGCCAGCTCAACATCACTTGTGTTGGAGACACCTGTGGTGGCCAAGTGCTAAGGCAGAACTGCCCTGAGACTCTCCTTTCCTCTCATTATAATCTCCTTCCTTCCTTCCTTCCTTCCTTCCTTCCTTCTCTTCTTGTTCCTTCCCTCTTCATTCTCCTTTCTTCTTCCTTCCCATCTTCCCATCTTTTTCTTTGAGTTTCCTCTTTCCCTTTCTCCTTTCCTGTCCCTTCTTGGATGCTCAAATGCAAAAGGGGAAACATTTCTCCTTTTGTTTTGTTTTGCCTTAGTTTGTTTTGCTAGTCCTCTGCCAGCAAACATAGAGCTTGGGGAGGACATGTGTGGCCCTTCTGGGCCCTGTTTTTGGCTTTGATGGCCTTCTGCAATCCTTTTGCAGCAAAATTAGAGCCTGCTTTCTCTGGCAGGAGGCCATTACGGCCAAAAACGGAGCCTGGGAAAGCTATGGACTGGTCCTTCACTATTTTCAGGGTGGCCTCATGGGCCAGATCTAAGCACCCTGCAGCTGGATTCAGCCTGAGGGCCTTGAGTTTGACACCCATGATCTATATCTATCTTCATTGTCAAAAATCATGAAATACTTCCAATTGGGAACAATATTTGACCTGTCCTAGAAAGTTAATGCCATTGGCAGGCAAGATTTTATATGGGACAGTTTACTTAATTTTATCAAACCTTGCCCTGTAAATGTTCTCATAGGACCATCTTTTAGCTTGAAACATTGCATGTGATAAAATGTAATACATCATCTTTCAATGGTAGGGACAGAAGTGGTTTTCAGAAGATTTGCTCAAAGCCCAATTAAACTGAAGTAAACCCTGGGAGTAAAAGTTCCAATTCATTAATTCTTCATAGCAATAATAGAAAGACTGAATTCAAATATTACAGAAGTCTTTGAAAATTCTAATTACCAGTAGACCTACACTGTATTGAAATCCATGTTGAAGAATAACCTGTTGTCTGTACAATGTAACATAGATAACTACTTATTTGAAGATATGGTTGCTAGCATCTTAACAGCATTAGACTTTCACTTTTTTTTTGTACAGACATTTTTGTTTGATTTACTTCACTTAATTCAATTCAATTCAATCAATAATGTGAGACTACATCTCTTTTACACCTTCAGTTATATACTTGAACATATGCTTCAACCAGCACCTTATTTTAGAATTACTATCAAGTGTGCTATGGTTCAAGCCAGGCAACAGTTTCTGCCAAATTCTACCAGATGGAACTGTAGACAAACTGGCAACCAGAAAGTCTTAGCATAGAAGCTTCTTGAAATTAAGCACTGATGGAATTTACTTTACTTCCATCAGTACTTAATTTCAAGAAGAAAGGGATATAATGTCTGATAACATACAGTTCTTTTCTGCTGCCTACCCTCATAATTCAATAATTATGTGAATAGGATATACAGAAAGTAGAATAGGAGTTTAATTAGCATTGCTAATCTAAGGGAAAGACCCATTAGTGTGTAGCCCTGCATAAATAGAGACAACTGCAGATCTTTTTTTATATCAAATTCGCATCTCTAAAACCTGCAGATCTCAGCCAGTGAGTATGACTCCAATTCCTAATGCAAATACTTTACATGTGAATGGACAGAAAGTGAAAAAGAGGCTTACATCTTTAAATCAAATATTTTTTATACTTGGTATACAACAGCTGCATAAATAAATAAATAGATATATTTGGTTAAGGGGCTACAAAGAAGCATTTTATGAGTGCTTATCCCTTTGTGCCCTGAAACAGATTTTAGCTTTCAAATATAAAGCACTGCACAGCACTATTATATGTAGGAGTAGTTTGTAGAGTAGTAGGCTATATGTACATTGTATGTATATACTCATACAAAAACAATCCTATTCATACTGGTGCTCTGTTTTAATGACATTGATACTAACCTTTTAAACAGAGAGGGGGGAAAGGGCATAAAAATAGATATACTCTGCATGTTCTAAATATTTTTCGTAAATATTTTACCAAAATAAAATATGGCAAAGGGATATTGCAATTCAGTTTAGATTTAGAATACAAACCTGGGAAGATGTTCAGATTAAGGCAATTTTATAATGAACTGAGGATATAACTCTTTCTTTTTGCTATGTCTTAACTTTGTCTTTAGTAATTGTTATGTACTGTATTGTTAATCCAATCCTTATGCCTCTTGTTTATTTTGCTACAAGGTGTCATAGTATAAAATAGACATATATTCTATGCATTTCTTTATATACATTTATAAACACCAACTAACATACAAATAAACTGAAAACCCTGAAAAATTTGTCAGTCATCATTACACTGTAATTGTGGGCCAAATTTCTATAGTTAAATCCATATCTGTTATATCAATAATAATGATTATCAACAAATAATGCATGTATCTGGAGTTTTCTAAGCCATATAAACATAGATCAAAGTGAGAGGTCAACATCTGTGAGATAAAGCAAGGCAAGAATTCCCTTCAATGAGAACAGAGATTGGCCCTTGAAATCACAAGCACATTACCATTTTTGAAGCTACATTCTCTGAGTTGAAATTGCATTAACATAAAACTGGGATAAGGATAAGTCTTAAAATCCCTCATTATGATATTGTGCAATCACTAGTGAGTTGTTATCTAAGTGTTGGGACTACATTGTTGCCTGAAATACCCCTTTGATTATAATTTAATCCTTACCAATAATTGAGTTGATGGGAGGATTTTGGTCTTATCTTTGAACCTAAACTTTCCTGAGATCTTTGTAGAATCCCCCCCCCCCCCAGAAAAAACATAACTTCATTGCAAACCAATTTAATAACATTTGAGAAATATATTTGAAAACACTGGTGGGGAACTGCTCTATTTTTCTTTCTTTCAATAAGACTGCATCATATACAGTTAGGAATGATACATAACTATAACAAAAGTATGTGCATTATATACAATCAAATCCACTCTCTTATAAAACAGATTTATCAAGCTAAAAGTTTAACTAAAATTTAAATAAATGTATTCTCTAGCTACTGAAGAGGAAGTATTCTTTGGTTGACATTATCTAAATCATCTTTTTGGGTAAGGTGCTTAAATCATCTTAAATCAGCTTTTTTCCATTTTTATTATATCTATCTCTACTAAAACCTTCCTTGTCTTCTGATCCTTTGTTTTCTAGCCTTCCAATTGTCAGTTGAGAATGCACCTGCTTTTATGAGAAGAAAGGACAGTAATGGACAGAACATAGTGCAGCAGGATAAAATGGGCTGGCCAGCCCTTTTCATGTCCAACCATTGTTGCAAAAGTTTCTCTGCCTGAAACCTTAAACATTGAGGGACATGAGAGTCATGCTCCACTGTTCTAACAGGAATTTTAAAAATCATTTAAAGGTTATTGAATGTTGCATATTCTCTCAGTTTTATTTAAAACCCTTTATTATACACTCATAAAATTGCAAGATTCAAACACCTATAGAAGCATACATTATGCAAATAGTAAAAAATGAAACTTCTGGTGTCCATTCCAATTGTACCAAGGGTCCCATGCAATTTTCAGACTGGAATAATTAATAACTTTTTCAAGAAGGAAGAATAAATCCAAGAAATCAAAGAACTTCAGCTCTAATCAGAGATAGAGATGGAGATGATAGAAATAGAGATGATAGAGATAGATAGAGACAGAAATAGAGATAGAGAGATCTTGTTCAAAATCTATTTTCATAAAGTTGAACATTGCTCTGAGAAATATATTTTCATTTTCATACACTCCTTTTCTGGAGCACAGCATTATCTTATAACTTACACTAACAGCAGATCAGTCAATCCTTTTCTTGCTTACCAATGCAAATTTTAAACATGACCTTGGCATGCCTGCACTAAATTAACAGTAGGGAAATGATGCAGGGGAGAGAGGTTTATACTGTGAAAATATAATATAAACCTGATAGGGAAAATAATCCTATTACTGGTCTCTGCATATCCTGTTTGAATAAAACTGTCTGAAATAAATGTGTGGTTAAAAATGAAGCTGCAAATAAGTATTGTGATATATTTCCTATAGTAAGTATAATAAAATTAAAACTGCAGGCATGCATTTGTATCTGTAAGTGAGAATGTTCCTCTTTGGATAATAAATATCTGATTAATTAAACCTATAGAAACAATTCACTGGGGCTTGGAACCCAATAGATAGGATTAAAATTGCACCTCAAAGAGCTAGTTCTGTAGTATGGGGATGATAGCAGCTACTTGAGTCCCACAGAATGGGTGTGTCTCATACTGGAGGTAAAAAGATTGTTTTACACATGCATAGAGAGAATAGCAAGGAACCATGGTGATGTAGCAGTTAAGATATCAGGTTAAAAACCAGAAGACTGCTTTCTAGTACCACCTTTGACATAAAGCCAACTGAGTGACCCTGGACCAGGCATTCTCTGTCTTAGGCTAGAAACCAGACAGTGGTAAACCACTTCTGAAATCTTGCCAAGAAAACTGCAGTGACTTATCCAGACAGTTGCCAAGAACACTTACTGGGAGGGAGGGAGAAAGGGAAGGGAAGGGAAGGGAAGGGAAGGGAAGGGAAGGGAAGGGAGGAAGGAAGGAAGGAAGGAAGGAAGGAAGGAAGGAAGGAAGGAAGGAAGGAAAGAAAGAAAAAACACAGCTAATTGATGTTTGCAGTGTGTGATTTTGTCCTTTTCTTTCTTTGCCTAGTCAGGCAAAAAGAATCAGAATTTGTCCAAGGACCTTGGACTGGTATACTGAATAAAATGAAAAGAAAGAAAGAAAGAAAGTTTGCCTCTATTAAAAAAAACTAACACTACCTAATGTAGATTGAACTTTTTAAAATAAAACATGGAACATTATCTTTTCTGCTCCTTTCATTTTGAAAGCATACTTCCCATCCAATATATGGTTACTGTCTTGACGATGTTTAGGGTGACCTGCTCCCTGCTCCACCAGGAAGTGCGGGAGGACCCCTTGGAGGGTAGAGCCGATGACTTTGTTCAATATCTGTATGACAAAATCACTCAGAATCGGGAAGACCTGGATTCCGACTGGGTAGTTTCAGGGGGAATGATTGAGGCAGGTCTTGAGAATGTTATCTGGGATGAGTTTGATCTCTGACCCCTGACAACGTGGACAGGATTCTGGGTGGACTGAACGTGACCACATGTTTATTGGACCCGTGCCCCTCCTGGCTAATGCTGGCTTCCCGGGAGGTGACGCGAGGCTGGCTCCAGGGGATTATAAATGCTTCGTTGGGTGAGGGTGACTTCCCTGCCACCTTGAAAGAGGCGGTGGTGAGGCCTCTCCTCAAGAAGCCTTCCCTGGACCCAGCAGTATTGGCAAATTATCGTCTGGTCTCCAACCTTCGTTTTGTTGCAAAGGTTGTTGAGAGTGTGGTTGTGCGACAGCTCCCCCAGTACCTGGATGAAACAACGTATCTGGATCTGTTCCAGTCAGGCTTCCGGCCTGGGCACAGCATGGAAACGGCATTGATCGCGTTGGTTGATGATCTCTGGAGGGCTCGGGACAGGGGTTGCTCCTCTGTCCTGGTCCTATTACACCTCTCAATGGCTTTTGATACCATCGACCATGGTATTATGCTGCACCGGTTGGAAGAGCTGGGGGTGGGAGGCACCATTTTGCGGTGGTTCTCCTCCTTTCTCTCCGACCAGTTGCAGTCTATGCTGGCAGGGGGGCAGAGGTCGATCCCGAGGCCCCTCATATGTGGGGTGCCACAAGGGTTGGTCCTCTCGCCCCTTTTGTTCAACATTTAGGTAAAGCCGCTGGTTGAGATCATCCGTGGTTTCGGGGTGAAATACCACCAGTACGCTGATGGCACCCAGCTGTACATTTCCACCCTGGACCACCCCAACGATGCCCTTGAAGTGATGTCCCAGTGTCTGGAGGCCGTGCGGATCTGGATGGGGACAAACAGGCTCAGGCTCAACCCATCCAAGACCGAGTGGCTGTGGTTTCCGATGTCCCGATATAGTCAGCTGGTGCCATCGCTGACTATTGGGGGTGAATCATTGGCTCCCACGGAGAGGGCTTGCAACTTGGGTGTCCTCCTGGATTCACGGCTGTCTTTAGAAGAGCATTTGATGGCCGTGACCGGGAGGATTTTTCATTAGGTTCACCTGATTCACCAGTTGCGTCCCTTTCTGGATCAGGACTCCCTACACACAGTCACTCATGCCCTCGACACTTCCCGCCTGGACTACTGTAACGCTCTCTACATGGGGCTCCCCTTGAGGAGCACCCGGAGGTTCCAGCTGGCACAGAGTGCGGCCGCGCGGGTGGTTATGGGAGCAACATGGTGCTCCCGTGTGACACTTCTCCTGCGCGAGCTGCACTGGCTCCCGGTAGTCTTCTGGGTGTGCTTCAAGGTTTTGGTTACCACTTTTAGAGCGCTCCATGGCTTAGGACCTGGTTATTTATGGGACCGCCTATTACCACAAACAGCCTCCCACTAACCGATACGCTCTCATAGAGAGGGGCTCCTCTGGGTGCCGTCAGCCGAACAGTGTCAGCTGGCGGCCCCCAGGGGGAGGGCCTTCTCTGTGAGTGCACCACTATCTGCAACGAGCTCCCCCCGGAGATACGGAGGATCCCGGATCTGCGCACTTTTCGCCGTGCGCTTAAGACTCTCCTATTTCAGCAAGCCGGCCTGGCCTAACCTTCTCCCCTTTTCTTTTCTTTTAAATTCTTTTAAATTGAAATTTTAAATCATTTTAAATTATTGAGTTTTAATTGTCTGGGGCTAAACTATTTAATTTGGTTTTATTTATGTTTTAACTTTTGTATCTATGTATTTTATTCTGTGCCTGTTCACCACCCTGAGTCCTTCGGGAGTAGGGCGGTATATAAATCTAAATAAATGGGGGCGGGGAATGAAAAAAATGATGGATTACAATAGGTATTTAATTTAATGTAAAAAATATGTAGGAAATTTTAATAGATTAAAGATATATGCCAATTGTGAACAGATAAACAAAATAAAACTATCCTCATGATAAAAGCTTGTAAATTTTTATATTATAAAAGGAAATAAAACCAACCCTTTTCCAGTAACATTTTAATGTCCCAAGCATAGTGGGGTCCTTTCATTTCTAAAGACTTTGAGGAGGAATCTGAATGTCAAATCAGTTTTCATAAAACAAAAGAAACAAAGCCAGTAGCATTTATTATATATAGAGAAGAAAAGACTAGGAATTTGTATTAAAATGGATTCTGTGCCACAAGTTGACTGGATTCATTAACTTGTAGGTTTGTTAATCAAATTTATTAAATATATTATAGATACATAAAGCAAAGCTAACCCTAATCCTAATCCCTACTGAAAGTCAATTCAAATTGGTTGCTTTAAGGAACCTTATATTTATACTATGATTTTCTACCTGAAAAAGGAACCATAACCAGCAACATGGGTTTAACTCTACAGAGGCAGGCAATCTATAGAGATAAACAATATAACTTAACAGATGTCTTATCATCATGGATCTAGTTTTTTAGTTTATTTGCTTTTGAACAAACATCCTTCTAATTTTCTCGGTGGCTTTTCTTGCTTGATATATACCATTAAGTTGAAAAGAATTTCATTGATTGTAAGAAAGACGAGCTGAGTTAGAGAGGAGCTATCTTATTTGGCTTATCTAGTTTTGGAAATTTAGTTATTGAATTCCGATTTAATTTCATATATCATATATTTTTATACTGTTATTTCTGTAACTGTTTCTTTTATCTTTCTCTTTTTTCTTTTTGAAAAGGCCTTCGGGCTATTCAATAAAATACAGTACCATTAAGGGTGCAATCACAAGAACACAAAGCATGATGCCATAAAGATAAGCCACAGACAAAGGAAGCCAAGTATACTTATATACTTGTAAAAAATCAGGTATATTAATAAAAATTCTTAGCAAAGCAGCTATCAGACTGTTCTGATTTCCCCACCACCACCATAGACGAATATGGTTTTCTTCCTGCAAGAATAGCAATAGCACTTAGACTTATATACCTCTTCATAGTGCTTTATAGCCCTCTCTAGGCAGAGTCAGCATATTGCCCCAACAATCTGGGTCCTTATTTTACTGACCTCAGAAAGATCAAAGGCTGAGTCAACCTTATGCTGGTAAGAATCGAACTGCTGGCAGTTGGCAGAGTTAGACTGCAATGCTGCATTCTAACCACGGCTCTTAGGATAGATGTAAAATTACAATTCTATACATTTTCATACAATCACACAGAAAAGCATACTGATGGATGTACACTGCAAAAAAAAAGGTTTAAATAGAAAGCTGCTGGCACTGATCTTTTTTTTTTAAGGAAAATATAAATTAGGTGTGTAACAGAATCAGATGATGAATTTGCTGACAATTGTGTTATACTAGAAGTAAACAGGCATTTTCTTGAATTTTAAAAATTGTATTATATTAAATTTGGCATAGGTTAGTAGAAGAATAAGACAATTCGGTGCGATGTCTACCATATTACTGTGTCTCCTCCATAGCATAGCTGAAATAAACAACAGAAGGTTTATTATCACAGCACACTTACTCCTACAGAATATAAATGTAATCAACACCTGTAAATGCAAGCAGGCTGGATTCTCACCCTACCTTTCTGAAGTAACATTGACATCCCTTTTTAAGTAAAAGGACTTCGTTATTAGATATTTTGTGGTTTATTAAAAAGTATAAGCTATTCACCTTTCAGTTATAGAAAACTGAAAAGAAATATAAACTGAATTTAAGATATTTGAGAAATTCAGTATATATACCAACATAAATATTTATCAGATACTGGCAACTTAGCTATCAATCAAATTTTGCAGTTCTACAACTAAAGCAATGCTATATTTTAAGCAAGCATTGTGCCAATTTTTTTGTTCATCTTGTCATTCTCATTCAATTTAGATTTTTTTCCCCCTTTTATTTAGAGAACTGGTCTTCATGGGTGGGTGGCATCCTTATATTTACTTACGAGATATGTTGGATGAGTGGCAGATTGCTTAATATTCAGTTGCTTTTCCAATCATGTTAGATTTTCCATACAACAATTAAATTCCATCCTACAGATGTCTTCCCATGGAACATTTTAAGATAAAGAACTACAAACAGTCATGGAGGGTACAACATGATGGCAAGGTTTGCTAGAGGAAAAAAAAAGGCAACTACTTATTTTCTCAAGTATCCAACAATTTTACTAGGAGGACAAAAGCCTTTTTGCAGAAGTGTTTTAAAAAATGAAGGCAGATTTTGGAACAGGATTACTTTAGCAATTCTACTTTTAAAAAAAATGGAGGGGGGAGGGATGTATTGAAACAAATATTTTAAGAGATGTCATATCTAAATGTCACCAGAAAAAATATTTATCCAAATATTTCTTAAAATATGCATTGAAATAGTTTGCAATATTTCTGGAGAAATGTTTGAAGTACACACACACACACATACACACACACACACAAATAGACAGCAGAATGGAATTATGGATAACATGAAAAAATGGAATAGATGGAAAATTTTAAAATGTTTGTTGTCCCTATTTGTCCCCCTCCAATATAATCTCCTATGAACTTAATTTACATTTTCTAACAATTTTTAACATTCTTAGAAAATGTAAATTGCTAGCATAGTTACTCACTCCCTCTGAAAAGGCTCGTAATCTAGGCATCCTCCTGGATTCGCAGCTGTTCTTGGTTGACCATCTGACAGCCGTGATGAGGGAGGCTTTTGTACAGGTTCGCCTGGTGCTCCAGTTGCGCCCTTTCCTAGACAGGGATGCCCTTCGTACAGTCACCCATGCTCTCGTCATCTCTCATTTGGTTTACTGCAGTGCCCTCTACATGGGGCTGCCCTTGTGGTGTACCTGGAGGCTCCAACTGGTCTAGAATGCGGCTGTGCAGGATGTTACGGGGGCTTCCCGTTACTCCCGTGTTACACCTCTCCTGCGCGAGCTGCACTGGTTACCGGAGGTCCTTTGGATCCGTTTCAAGGTGCTGGTACTTACCTATAAAGCCCTTCATGGCATGGGCCTGGGGTACTTGCAGGATCACCTTCTCCCTGTCTCCAACCGCCCAGTGTGCTCACATAGGACTGTCCATCTCCGGCTGCCATTGGCCAGACAATGTTGGATGGCGGATGGCGCCCAGATGAGGGCGTTCTCTGTGGACACATTGACCCTCTGGAATGATTTAGCCATGGGTCTTCGGATGGCCCCCGACCTCCGCTCTTTCCGCAGTGACCTGAAGACATGGCTTTTCCAACAAATTTGCTGATCTGATTGGAGCTTTTAACTTTATTCTTGGGGATTTTAATTGAGTATTTTAGTTGTAATTTTATTGTTTTATCTTTGTGAGCTGCCCCAAGTCCTTCGGGAGAAGGGCGGCATATAAGTATAAATAAACTAAACTAAACTAAATTATGTTGCAATTCTCTATTCTTATATAAAGCACTGTATAGGAGGCTGCCTTTAAACCATTCAGAACCACAGTTAGTGCAGCACGGTAGGATTTCAGTCAGAGTTGTTTGGCATTGAAAGGTCACTCCAGAGTTCAGTACTCTTTCCCCTTTTACTCAACATCTACATGAATGATGTACAAGCTGAGGATCTTCCTGGGCTGACACTTTACTTGATGAGCAGGAAGCAGTTATGTCAAAGAAGACAAACTATTTCCTGTGATGCACCTCTTGTGACCTTTCCTAATTCAGGAGGTTCTTCAAACAATTATTCCTACCGTAGCCACCATTTCTATATGGGGATGCAATGGTGTTACTGTGTTTCCCTGAAAATAAGACCAGGTCTTATTTCTTTTAGGCTTGAAAATAAGCACCTGGGCTTATTTTCGGGAAGGTCTTATTTTTTTTGAGGTGCAGGAGGTGGCGAGCGCAGTCACCTCATGGCTGCTGGCAGCCAGGCAACCTTGCAGCCAAGGGTCCCTCTTTTCCGCAGCTCACCTTGTGGCAGAAAGCCATGCGGCCCATCAGAATCAGCTCCACCCCTGCCTCTACTCTGCTGCTGCTTGAGAAAAGGACAGGCCCCACCTGTTTCAGCTTCGCTTTTGCCAGGGTAGAAGGGTGCTGTCCTGAACACCCTTCCCACAGTTTGGTTTGGGGCAGACGGTGCCCAGCAGGCCAGGTGCAGTGGGCAGGCAGGTGAGTGGAGTGGAGAATATAAATGGCAGAGAGGAAACCCTTTCAAACAGTATTGCCTGCAATTCTTGTTACTCCCCTCTGTTGTTTCTTTTTCTCTTTCTCTCTCCCTCACACACAGACATTTGATTGCTTGAAAGGGACAGACTGGGCTTTGCTTCTATAGTAAGCACAAATTTCCCACAATCTTCCACAATTGCCTGTCCTTTTCTCAAGCAGCAGCAGGGTAGAGATGGTAGTGGTGGTGGTGGTGGTGGTGAGCTGATTCTGATGGGCCACATGGCTTTCTGCCTCATCATAGCAGCAGCCTAAGCAATACCCGAGCTCCAAGCCTGGCGAAGCACAAACCGTACTTGCTGCCTGCTCCATAGTCACAAGGTAAGCCAAGAGGGGCCCTCAGCTGCAGGATTGCCTTGCACTGTTGGCAAGGCTGGGGCTAGCAAGAGTAAGCTGGAAATATCTCCAAGCACCCAGAGAGACAGAACTCCCAGCCCTCACTGGATTAGCTGATCCATGGGCCGCGCTTGCCAGCTCCAGCACATTTTTTAAAAAAAATCTCCCCAAAAATTAGCCCAAATGCTTATTTTCAAGTCTAAAAGAAAATAAGATCCGGTCTTATTTTCAGGGAAACGCGATAGCAATGTAACAGTGGTCACATGACATAACATTGATGACACATGGACATAGTGTAAAATGTGCCCATTACTGTCCACATTGCTGCATTTGGTACCAGCTATAGCTTCTAGATGATCTTCAAAGGCAGCGCCATTTACAGTGCATTTCAATAATTCAGTTGAAGATATACAGTATATATATATCAGATATATATATCTGAGCCACCATATATATATGGTGGCTCAGCAGACTAAAGCAGTGTTATTATTAAGTATTAAGATCAGCTGCCTGCAATTATTGCAAGTTCAAATCCCACCAGGCTCAAGGTTGACTCAGCCTTCCATCCTTTCTAAGGTAGGTAAAATGAGGACCCAGATTGTGGGAGCAATAAACTGACTTTGTATAAAATATACAAAAGTATGAAGGCTATTGTTTAATGCATTGTAAGCCGCCCTGAGTTTCCGGAGAAGGGCAGCATATAAATCATTTTTTTAAAAAAAAACAAACCTGTAATTAATGTAAGCATTCCAAGTCCTCATATTTATAACCATGTAACATGAACAGATATATCAGGTATACTCCTTCCATTCATATGTCTGCTGACATCCTCATCACTTTCAAAGGTTAGCAAGGCAATCTGTTATAAAGATTAAAGGCACACCTAGAAACCAGGATATTTGTGAGTTTTAATCTCTTATATGTAAATCCAACTGGATAACCATACAGTTATCACTCCCCAAAATATTGCCAAGAAAATTAAATTCTACTGGAGTCAAAATTGTCCTATCTGCCCTCCATGAACTTGCAGAGGTAGAAAATCTCCATGTCAGTAAGAATAAGGTTACAATTAACTGTTCAGTTTTATTCTCCTCATATAGTTTTGGAGTTGATGGGTTTTAAAATTCCCAAATACATTTCAGATTCCCACAGGCAGAACTTTTAAGCAATTGGTATACCTGTCACATATGATATTTTCTTTCATTAGTCCATCAATCCTCACAGCAAAAGAGAAAGAGATGCTTATTTTTGAGTTGAAGTCTCTTCTATATTTTCAGTTTGTGGGACTTCTTGAAGGAAATTAGACATAGAAAACTCCAACTTTTCTAAATATGTGTAATTTACCCTTGTATCTGATTTCTAAAGGATTAATGACTAAAGGTTTCAGAACTGCTCTTTATATTGAAGATTTCAAAGAATTTCCAAGTCCCAGAAAGAAATTCTTATATTATGTTTTAAGTTTTTTGTCTTAGGTCTTTGAATTTGAAGTGTTTCCATATGTTCTCAATTTAATTCACAACTGAGTTTCTATGATTACATTGTTGACTTGTAATCCTTATGGACTGAAGTGTCGTAAGAAAGAAGAAACATCCTTCCTGTTCTCAACATCCACCCTCAAATAACCTGTGGTCATTGTTTTTCCAGACATGTTTTGAGAAAGACATTACAACATTATTATAGAGACAAAATAACTTACTTGTCCTCGGTTATATATCTAAGAGGTGCATAAGAGAGAGGGTAAAAGGAAATATATGAAAGTATTTAAGGAATGTAGTAATTGTGAGTAGACAAAAGCTTCTTCTTAATTTTAATTAAAATTCTGCTCAATACATTAGCAGAAAATTAGGCAGTTCATAGACATGCATACATATGCAAACACTAATACCAATTCTATTAAAATCAATTATTGAGGAATAAGATGGCAATGAACATCACTATGGCCCACCATTTGTCCTTCTTGGCAAAGGTATTTCCATAGCACATGTGATAACTTTCCTGGATGCTTCCCCAGATACCTCTCCAGATGCCAGATCAAAGAAAGATGAACCAGTTCCAGGTAGGCTTGGAGGGTAACTGGTTAATGGCTCTAAGTAGCCTTCTGAGAGGGATTTGGCTGAAGGACAGCTGCAGCAGGAGAGCCCTGCTGGGGAAAGCATGCAGGTGCAGCTGGTCAGTGATGAAGAAAAGGAACTGCCTTTTGTACCTAATCCAAGAACACATAGGGCACAGAAAAGGCAGGAAAAGGTCATCCAGATTACTTAGAAGGAGAAAACCTCGCTTTTCTTGATGGGCTGCACCAGAAGCTGGCTATTTAGTACAGCAGACATATGGAAGCAATGCAGGAAACAATGTATTCATTTCCTAGCTGTGTGTTTTCTGATCATTGTGATTCTTGCCTTGCTTTGAATTGACACTGTGCATTGACTTGGATTGTGCCTTATGAATTCTGGACTGTTCTTGCCTCATGAACCCTCTTGTATTGTGGATTTAATTTTGTCTGGTGAGTTTATGTTGATTGGGAAACTTTCAAGCGCCTTGTGGAGTCATTGACCATTGCTCTGTGGACTAGAATTGGTCTGCTTGTGGCTGGACTTAATTGGGACAGTTCTGGGTTTTTGGTGGAGTTCTGAGGGAATATTAATAAACCCACTAAACCACAGTTTATGTATGTATGTATGAGCAGCACAGCACAACATGACCCACTTATACATCTGAAAAGGACAATGGCTAGCACATGAGTATAATTTGATTGACAATGTTACGAAAAATACTAATAACTTTATCCAGCACACAGCTGAGATGAAAAAGCTGTAACCCATCAGAAATAAATGAATTACAACTCCTATAATCTCTGAAAGAGATTAGAATCTTTAAACATTTGGTGATCTAATAGCCATCCTGCTTTACAAAAACATTTTGGAATGGGGACAAAAAGATTCTGCGTATACATGTGCATATGTATGTGCCTAAAATTTATTTCACATCTAACAAAACATTTTTGTTCTTTTGGAAAGTAGCTAAACTAACATGGCTCTGGTTACTTCATGTGAAAAGTAGTGTAGTGGCTACTTTTCACATCCATGAAAATCAATTTTCCATTTATTAAATTATTCATATTTTCTAAATAAAAACTAAATAAATTGATTCTGTTATGTATTTAATTTTGGAGGGAAAAATTAAGTGGAAAAAGCTCAATGATTATTGGCCAGCACTCTGGCCAAGAGACTATATAAGGAAAGCTATTCAACTGTACTTTTGCTGGATTCTCACTGTGAAATAAAGAGCTATTGTTCACTAAGACCTGGCTCCTGTCTGCTCACTCGCCTAATTTAACAGATTCTCTTCTAAAATTACCTAATATAATATTTAAGTCAGTATAACTATAATAATATAATAGAAGAGTCAAGCTTCTATTTCTCATAGCTTTTAGCTACATATGTAACTTTCAAGTTACTAATAATTTATAATAAAAATTTTCAATGATTATCCTGCAACTTTGCTTTCAGATGCAAATCCAGAATAAAGTTCTGTTGTCACTTTCTCTTGAGGGTGAGGCATACTTTCTTTTACAGTTTATCCTGAGAGTATAACAGCTGGTGTTTAGGTCATTCATTTCTCTCAAAGGCTATGATTTATTCACTACTCTGTTACATAGCATTTGGTAACATCACAAGGAATGAAAATTTGAGATCCTCAGGAGCCAGACCAAATTCTATGCTACAAGAATTTTTAAGAGTTAACCCCCCAGGAAAGAAGATTTTGTTATGTGCAACTATGCATTCAGTATTATCCTAAACTGCTCTCCTTCTAACGTTCAGCCATAAAATATCCATTTAATTTCCACCTTTACCAGCAATTTTCAAGAAAATTTACCACCTTGGGCTGTATCGTTATTCTTATTCATTAAGGCCTCAAATGAACTTATTAGTATGCAAGGTTATGTTAGGCTAACCTTCAGAGTTCACAGTCTAAAAGGTTTAAGTACCCATATGAGCTCTCTTCAAGTGCAAAGCACCTGATTGCTAAAATAACTGACTTTTAGACATTTATATACAGTCCTAGTCCTCCCATTACACTTCAAGAACCAAGAGTAAATTATATTCTGAAAATGAAGGAAGACACAACTTTCCTAACTGCTGAATTGAAGTCTGTCTTTGAATCACCACAAAACTCAGCATACTATTCGCTGCCTCTGTGTTAACCCCAATCCTAGTAATTACTATTGGATATCTTTATAAAAGATGAAAATATTAAATATTTGTACAAATAAGGAACTATTTATTTGTCTCACTTTGAAGCCCAAGATGAGATGGAGGCAATTTCATGTTCCCATGACAACAACACAACAATAACAAAAGTTGCTAAGGCATATCTATACCAAAATAAGATGTAGTTGTGTAATGACCCCAGCACTTTTCATTTTCAGCAGAGGATATTTGAGGTGTCTGAAGCACCTATATATAGAGAAAGATTAGCATATCTTCTTTTTGATCTTTCTCAAAATGACTACATATACAACAATTTTCTTTTTGGCCTATAAATATTAGAGAAGACATGTTTTCCCCTGCACTCTTTTAGCACAACTGTTCTATAGCCAATATCTATTAATCAAGGTAGGAACATAAGAATCAAATATACCTTCAGATAGAGACCAAAGTAGGGAGCTGATTTTCTCAGTATAATTACCGTATATACTCGAGTATAAGATGAGTTTTTCAGCACATTTTTTATGCTGAAAAAGCTCGGCTTATATTCAAGTGAGGAAAAAAATGCCTTTTTTCCTGCAACTGTTTTGGCTGCAGGGAGGTAAAGGTAAAATAGGGCATGGGGAGGGTCCACTAATCCAATTAGTGCCATGTAAATTCTGGAATCCCCAAAGACCTTTCCCATTGTATTTATTAAACAAATTTATATAGCTACCCAACTCATATACAGTTCTTTTAAAGTTATTGTTGATACCATATTGTTTTTGTTGATCCTCTTTTCCACTTACAGAGCTAGTTTACTGTTTTTCTTTGAAATCAAAGATATTTAACCTACTGATGCCTCAATTAATGAAATTTTATTGGTATCTATTTTTATTTTGAAATTTACCAGTAGCTGCTGCATTTCCCACCCTACGCTTATACTCGAGTTAATAAGTTTTCCCAGGTTTTTTGTGGTAAAATTAGATGCCTCGGCTTATATTCGCCATGTTTCTTCATGGTACAGAATAGAGGATCAGTCAACTGACATTCTACTTTCTGTTCTATTATGACTTTGCACATAAAAGGGTTAAAATAAAACAACCAAAGACCACTCCCTTTGGGATTGTCTGGCTAATTACGCACAGCATAACTTCCAGTGGATCTGGATAGTTCAGTGCCTTTCTGATAGACAGCCTGTTGTTCATATCTCCCTGTTTTATTCCATTTTGATAGTTAACCATTTTTGGTGTTTTCATATGTTTAACGAATAATTATCACATTAATTTTTCCTAGCTAAACTGAATAGTATATATGCTTGTCTGATAAGAATATAGGGATTGCCTGGAAGTAATAATAGTAGAAATTGCCCACAGTAATTTTTCCAACACTTAGAAGCTACAGCAACACATTTAAACATGTGCACTGGATTATTTGATATGTACTTTCAGATACTTTTGAGCAGTGTTTTCAGTCTGTTGATTTTTAAAAAAAATACATTTCTATTATTACACAAGTATGAACTCAAGCATGCAAATGCAATGTTGCAATATCCAGTTTTTAAGCAGCCTATTTCAAAATACATCTTAAGCCAGGGATGATCAATTATTCAAAACCAGTGGGTTTTTTGAATTTTGAAAACTGTTACTTTGGTGGTTTTGGCCAGTCACAATCCAGTCATATATCTACAGGTAAACAAGTACTAGGTCTAACTAGGTTTACAGGAAAATAAACAGCAGAAACATGGAAGATGCAATAAGGAAGGATTCAGGATTCTTCAGAATTCTTATAAATAAATTTAAAGGGCTGAAAACAATTCAGTTAGGCAAGGTCAAAAAATAGGCACAGCAGGAATTCCAGGAAAGTTCCTATTGCACAGGGAAAAAAAGAATCTGAAATGTCTATCAAAAGTTCTTCTGTGCCCAATTTTATACAAACAACATCAAGGCAGGGTTATTTTGAATTTATTACTTATTTCTTATTAGTCAGTCCTATTTCTTGGGACTGAGTAATCTTCTTTCAGAGTCCTTTCTTAAAGGTCCACTCATTCCTTTCCTGTTTCCAGTTATAGAGCAATCACCAGATTTTGTACTGAACAGAAACCTATAATTTCTGATAATATGAAATTAACCATAGAAATGACCCTAATTACAGTACACTGTATTGCCCATGTTTCTGCTGGCTATTTTCCTGTATGTATGCCATCCAAATCAAATCTCAGAATCAGAGTATTAGAGTTTGCAGCAATCCAACCAGCACACAAGTATATAATTCAGCAGGATTCATGTATAAAAGAAACTTGTTTATATACAATAATATAAAGTATGATGCACGTATATAATACCCATGCAGCAGAATCCAGAACAACCAGAACTCACAGAAGCACAGAATCAATATAATAACAGAAGCAATAATGAAAGGACAAAGCAACTCTTATATACAAATCAGTCAACCTATGCCATGCCCAGTCTCCGAGTCTGAGTCACCAAACAGTCTGAGTCACCAAACAATTCCCATTGGCTGACCTGTTACCATGTTTATTCCAATTCATGAACTCTTATACACTGACACAGAAGTATCCTTTATTGTAAACAGTTTGTCTGGATCCCACATAGATTTCAGGACTCTTACCAATAAAACAGTGAAACATTGCAATCTAGCACTTTGCTTATCTTTGAAAGCCTCACTAGTCACTACTTGCCTTCTAGACTTAAAATATGGTGACATATCCTGAAGGCACCCACTGTCTACAGGACAAATTGGCAAGGCATTATTAGAGCATCAGCAGCAAGTGGATACAGAAATAACAAATCTGCACAATGCTATGATACAATTAGCATCACAATTTAAATAAGAAGGGAGCATTTTCACAGGTAGCCAGCTGCATTGCTCTGCTTTCCTGTAAGTCTGTCAGAGATATCTGAAGGGGCACTTTCCAACTCTGCTTATTTCTTATCTGTCAGACTTGTCTATTGACCTTGGCAATCTGTCAGATTAATCTGCTAGTGAGTGATTTGGATGAGAAGGATGGTGTAAAGGATTGTAGGCCTGGTATTGGGAATAGGGAAGGAATTAGCAAATCCATTAAGAAGACACTTTTAGAAAATATGACTCAGTCCTGAGAAAGAAGAATTCACGAAATAAATTGAAAATAATCCTACTTTGATGTAAAATTTGGTGTAAAATGGGGGCAAAGAAGAACTCTGGCAAGTTTTCAACATCTCTTATTCTGTCCAACAACACGAACATTAATCAGACCGCCTGAACTGCCTCTTTCTTGACCTTGCATACTTTGCAATGTTGGCATCCCCTTAAGGTTATATTAACCAACTGGGGAAAATAAGGGATGAGGCCTCAGCAGTGTGAACAATAAAATTCCCCTTTAAAGAAGAAGAAACAGATCACTTACAATAGCTGTAGTGCTTAGAGTACATATAGATATTCTCATACATTGAATATATATATATCCCAGCATGGGAAAGATCTAGTAGTTGGAAATTCAATTATTACAGAAATAAGCAGACTGTGACAGACACATTAACTAGATGGTAACTTGCCTGCATGGTACAAAATCCAAAGATATTGAGCATTTTCCAGAAAGTCTGGTAAGTGATACTAAGTATGATTCAATGACTGTGGTGCACTTTGCCACTAACGCATGAGAAATGCAGCTGGAGGATATGGAAGCTAAATTCAGATTATTCTGTAGAATATTGAAATTTAGGACTGCCAAATAGTTTTTTTTAGGAATGCTAGCTACTCCACATTCAGGGCCAATTAGACAAGAGAGCTATCTAGCTTTAATTCATGGCTGAAGTTGTAATACCAGCAGAAGAGATTAGATGCCTTTAGAAATGACCTGTAAGGACCTGCCTCAGCTATTCCCTCAGGAAATCATGACTCTTGAAACCGGCAGTATTTCAAAATGAAACTTTTACTGAGACAAAGTAATTGCAGAGAAGTCAGGTGGAATGTGAAGTTCCCGTGCAAAGCATTAAGCTATTTTTGCCTCTTCAAACCCCACCCAAATCCCGCAGTCCACCAATACAATATAACCATAACCACAAAGGTGTTTTGAGAACTCTGAGATGTTAGCTTGATAGCAGTTCACTCTCAGAGTGTTGTGACCTTGGTAACAGGCTAGAACTGGCTGGGAGGAAGCCCATCCATTGCATAGACCTGTCCCCCCTCCCTAGATCCCACGCATTAGAAAAAAAGAAAGCATACAAGGAATTCGGCTCCTACAATCATCCCCCTCCCCCATCAGAATGGCAGCATCCCTAAGGGGACCTGACATGACCTATGAAAATAAGAAAAGGAAAAGGGTGAAGGTTCATTGTCCGAGCTTGTGGGTTGGTTTCTGAATGTTTCGTTACTAGGCTAGGTAACATCTTCAGTGGAGTTTAGGAAATATCAATATCAGTGTTCTTCTGTTTATACTTCATGTGGTTAGTAGATCTTCTGATGGTGAGATCACATCTGGTGAGGCTCCCCTCAGGTCAGGTGTGAGGGTCCCCTTAGGTCAGAAGAACACTGATATGGAAATCTCCTAAACTCAGCTGAAGAAGTTACCTAGCCTGGTAATGAAATGTTGAGAAACCAGCCCACAAACTTGGAGAATGAACCTTCCCCCTCATCGTACACCTGAGCTACAGATATTTGTCACTATTGCAAGAAAAGGAAGGCTGTATTTGAACCAGAAGGCAACAGACAGTTGTTATGGCCAGTCAAAAACTGGCAGAGCAGTGGTTTTGGAAGTCAACAGATGATAGAATAATTGGTCAATGAGAAGTAACCCTAGGGCATGACATATGTCTAAGAAACAAATACAGTTAATCAAGAAAATTGCAAGGACAAAGGGTAAAGACACATATCAAAGCCATATTTTCTGATACTAAATTGTTCATGATGGTAAGTTCAAAAAAGGCAACAAAAATAACTCCCAAAGGCCATATATAAATTAAATGAATATCTTCAATGGGAAATGTAATACCATTAAAATAAAATATTCCAAACTTAACCTATGCATTTAAGGGTTCTGACTGATAATGACTAGAAACAAAGTGAGGGTAGTGACACATGCTTGAAATCACTAAAATGGGATTAAAAATAAAACTGCCAATATAGTAATTCTGTTATACAAAGTTATGGTGAAAATACAGTTGGAATTCTATGTGGCATTCTGTACTTTAATAAGAATACAGAACTAGAAAAGGTGCAAAATTAGGACAAGCAAAATATTAGTGTTTAAACTTCTCCTCTGAGGTAGCAAAACAAAACATAGGAGTTTTCAGCTGTAAAAATAAAGACAGGGGCCGACATAATAAAATGATATACTTGTATTATATCTCCTGTATATCCTTCTTAAGTACCCCAATGGACCTATGTAATGAGTAGCTGAAGATTGGAGACAGCCTGGATGTAAGCTATAAACTAAATGTTCCAATATGGATAATTACAGCACTGCGAAACTGCAATCTTTTCCCTGCCCTTATTTATTTGGAACCTACTGTCTCATTGTAGTGAAATCTTGAAAACTTCAACTCAGTTCTATCCTAGTAGTCCTGCTTATTCTTTCCTGTTAATAGGGAAGGAGCTATTATTCTGAGTGAATTAAAATGGAAAATGCTCTCTAGTCTATAGGAATGATATCTCACTGTAGGGGGAGGGAAAGGGAGAGCACACTTCTTGGTCTAGTTTCTTTCTCTCTGTGTGTCTCTCCAATTCTCTGTCTGTCTGTCACTCTCTTTGCTATGATGAACTATAGGACAAGTGAAACATTTTTATCAGGTTCGCCTGATACGCCAGTTGCGCCCCTTTCTGGATCAGGACTCCCTACACACAGTTACTCAAGCACTCATCACTTCCCGCCTGGACTACTGCAAAGCTCTCTACATGGGGCTCCCCTTGGGGTGCACCTGGAGGCTGCAGTTAGTCCAGAATGCAGCCGCACAGGGGATTATGGGAGCGACGGGGCTCTCCCATGTGACACCTCTCCTGCATGAGCCGCACTAGCTTCCTGTGGTCTTCCGGGTGCGCTTCAAGGTGTTGGTGACCACCTTTAAAGCGCTCCATGGCTTAGGGCCGGGGTACCTGCGAGACCACCTTCTGCCACCAATAACCTCCCACCGGCCGGTTTGCTCGCACAGAGAGGGCCTCCTCAGGGTGCCACTGGCCAGACAATGCCGGATGGTGACCCGCAGGGGGAGAGCCTTCTCTGTGGCAGCACCTGCCCTCTGGAACAACCTACCCCCTGAGATACTCACGATACCAGACCTCCAGACTTTTCGTCGGGCCCTGAAAACGCATTTATTCCATCTAGTCGGGCTGGCTTGATTCCATCCTCTCAGTTTTAATTGAATTCAGTTTTAATTGGGTTGTTTTAAATTGTTGGGCCGAAATTATTTAATGTCTTTTAAACTGTTTTTTAAATTTTATATGCTATGTTTTATCTCGGCTGTGCACTGCAGGAGAAGGGCGGTATAAAAATAAAATAAATAAATAAATAAATAAATTATGAAGCTTTCTATTTTTATAATACCTCATGTTGTTTTGCAGTAATTTCTTCAATGTCAATATCAGTAATTGATATGTGCTTAGTCCATGATGTCATTCTACACGTATCCCATAGTACATTATAGCATATTGTTTTTTAATAATCCCATGAATTAAACATGGGAGCAGCTACAATAATGAATAAACAATAATTTTATTCACATTGAATTTCTCTGTCCTCTTGGTGCTTGAATGTTTTGTGTAATAAAGTAAAATAAAATTTGTGTTCCAAATACTTCATACAATATAAGAACAGGCAATTATAAAATATCTAATTAGAATAGATTTTTTAAAAATATTTAAAACGGAACCCAAATTATGATGGCAATATGCTTGGATTTCTGCTATGCATCCACTCTTCATAAAAGTTATATTTTCATTTAAAATAATACACTTTCTATTCTCAGGTCCTTAACATTTCTCCCTCCATTATGTTTCTAGATATTTAAAACTCACTTCCATAGATAAAACTATGTGCCCATTTCAGAGCTGTATGTCTTCTTTGAATAAGTCGTGCTACTCTCTTAAATAAAAGGCAAAGTTTAGTCTTGTTATTCATTTTGTGGTAAGTTTTCAGGAGTTCCATATTCATTAAGATGAAGGTGGATAAGAATTTAGGAAGATATGGGATTTATTCAGAAAACAGACACAGTGAGGTCATGAGGGAACATTTCTTTTCTTATAAGTATTGTGTACACCTTCTCATGTGGATTTGTGAGACATTTTATTTGCATAAACAGCTGTCTTCTTACCTCATTTCATCAGCAACAAATAGCACCATCTAAGGGAGCTGCCATAATAGATCCTTTTCTTATTCTTCAAAATACTCCCCTGCCTTTTCCTGAAACTGATTTCTTCAACTCATGGGTAACAGTGGGAGCAAAACAAAGATTAGATTATTTTCTGAACCCATCATTACTCTAGCAATGATGAGAACTACACTGGTTTTTGGTAATCTAAAAATTGAGGCATATAAAGACATTGGAAAATCTATATTTTGCTATGTTGTATTCATTTCAATAAAGTTCACCTTGATTTGTCAGGCACTTCTTTTTTACCTAACCATCAAAGAGATTGTTAAGAGGAAAATGAGTGAAAAACAGCCATCCAATTAAACTACAAAATTCTGAAAAGGTCAAAAGAGTACATGCCACTAGTGTGGTTCATAGAACAAATGAAGTATTTAAATGCCAATATTTCATCCTGCTTAAAAATAATGCCAGACAATGAAGCTTAAGAAATTTCATGCTACTGAAAGAGCAATGACAATTAAGATCTAGCTTAAATCTTGTTCTTTTCGTTTTGTTCATAAATACAATGTTATGTGGGTCATGATGATAGAAAACCTTTGAAAAATAAAGAATTACACAATATGCCATATGGAAAATAATTCAAACTGCTAGTCAGTTCCTATTTGTGACAAAGTACAGCTGAAATCCTTCACTTAAAAATCCTTTTGTTTTTCATTACAGCAGTAGAAGAGAAGATTTTGAAAGCAGGATAGACTTCCAAGGCAGCTCAATATATGAGCAACCTTGATTTATAACTGTTTGCTTAACAACAGTTCAAAGTTACGACAGCTTCAAAATAAACAATTAATGACTGGTCCTTGCATTTACAACCATTGTACAACCCCCCCCCCCCAATGTTCGTGTAATTGCAATTTTGGGACTTGGCTCACATTTAAAACTGGTTGCACCATTCTTCAGTCACTTGATCATTATTTGAGCTCTTCCAAGTCAGTTTCAGACAAAAATTTCATTTGGGGAAGCTATATTTGCATAACAACCATGTGCTATCCTTAAAAATCATGTGACTCACATAACAACTACAGTAAAAACAGTTATAAAATCAGGTCCAGTCATATGATGATTCAGTGTATGATCATCCTGAAAGTACAATAGCAATTGTGATCATAAATCAAGACTACTTGTAATGTCATGAGAAAGAAAAGGTTTGAATTTTATTTTTTTAAAATTTATTTGCTTATTAGAAATTTGGGTAAGAAAGCCACTCTAGCATAATTAAAAATATAAAAATATAACTGTAATATTCTTAAAGTTACATGATTTGTCTTTGAGGATGACAGTAATTAATTGCTATTATTAGCAATATGATAATTTAGCCACAAGAGTTACTACTTTGAGGACCAGTTTATTGGCTGTTGATTCTAATATTTTACTTCTTTCCTCTTCTTCCCCTTATATTTTAAGATGTGTGTGTGTGGTGTGCATAGATGAGAGAGAGAGAGAGAGATTTTAACCTATACCTTGATAAGTGTCTAATTTGCATATCTTGTATAAAAACTTTAATGTTGCCTATAGTTCATTATTTTTACAGTGTCAGTGGTATCATAGAAGACATATAGAGGTAAAGTATAATCAGACTTGCAAGATTTTGTTACTAGTATTCATCTCAATCAAAGTAATTGTAGATTTCCATGGAATTTATTTCTTGGTCAGGTCGACATTGTGGACTGACATAAAGGTTGCATTTGTGTATATGTATATGAGAATATACAATAAATTAATAAGAATGAAAGATGATGATAACCTTTCGAAACAAGCATGATTTCCTAGTTCTCAATTTTCTAACCTTGTAAAAATTCCTAAAAAAATATTTATTGTATTTCTTTATTGGAACATTTTTGATTATGACATTGTTGTTGCTTCTTAGCCTACCACATGTATACTGAAAATGAAGAGATGACAATGTAAGTCTTGTAGATGATTCCTATTTGTTGAGAAGGAAATCCCAGTGACTCTGAAGTCATATACTTTCAGGTGCATATGCACTGAACTGCATCCTTCATCTTCCTTTAATGCATTTTTAAGAATTATTAACTTTCCTATCATTCCAAATTATTTCAGTAAAATAACCTTAGGACATTTTCACAAATGACAGCAAGAAAAAAATTGGTCTCTAATGAATAATTTTTGAATGCTTTAATAAGCTACAGAAAAAGGATTACAGGCGTATAAAAAAGAGCAATTGTTCTTGAAACTATTCTTAGTTTTTCTTTGCTAAAAGTTTAATACTAATGCCTGAAAATTCATATCATTCTCAAGCAGTGATCCCCTGCTCCCCCAGCAAATGATACCCAATTCTTCATTTTTCTGTTTCTCAAATTATTCAGTTTCTTTGATTTGTTATTGTTCTGAGGGTTGAAATTGTTATAACAATATGTTATTTGACTATTACATATTTGATTATTTCTCCTATTGTTTTTATATGATTTATAGTATTAGCTGTTCTAATTATTTTTATTTAAATTACAAAAAAAAAAAAGAATTTTGAAGTAAATCAAATTTAATCATGATCAAGAGCACATCTGTTGTCCTGGACATTATGTGACCAAAAACTATTTTACACTATAGAAACTACTTGAAGCAACATTTTGATCTCATTCAAAATGATATTTGGTTGTTATCCTGTTACGCATGAAAATATTAAAAATGGTTCTTGTCAATTAACTATACAATATGTATGTCTGCAAAGGCATAACATATCATACTGTGTTGATAGTTTCAATTCTGAGATCCTATTAGAATGTAGAAACAACCTTGTAACATGACTGATTGTTTCCTGCATATTTTCAAGAAGCTGCTTAGAACAAGGTTTCCATATCTCCTTCCTTATTTGGACTTGGAAATGCTGATCAGGTCATAGCATACCAGAGTTTATAAAACATAAGATACCAAACATCCCTAACTAGTGATTATTTGAAGTAATCTGAAAGGAAAGGAAAGGAAAGGAAAGGAAAGGAAAGGAAAGGAAAGGA
>WNWU01000016.1:22952899-22974768 GCA_012654045.1 Ptyas mucosa | reverse complement strand
AGGAAAGGAAAGGAAAGGAAAGGAAAGGAAAGGAAAGGAAAGGAAAGAAGAAACATATCACTCTAGTGCACTTGCAAAAAAGCTAAATAATATTTGACTGAAACACATATATTAATTCATTTTAAAAAATTAATATACAATTTTATTTTTATTTTATTTCTTTTTAAAAAATTTCTCATTAGCCCATCTACCTCAAAGAGGAACAGTTAATGGACAAAAATCACATGGTACATTATTTTTATACACAATAACAGCAAGAATACTCCTTTGCTCAATGTTGGAAATATTCTATGGTAGCCATAATGGAAAACTGGTTAGTAAAGGAGGTGAAATAGCAGGGATGATGAAATTAGAGAAAAGAGATGGCAAAATTTAATATTAATTGGAAATCTTTTGAACTTTTTGCAAGGAATGGGGAAAAATCAAATTATGACATATGATTCAGTAGCTAATTTTTGGGGGGGAGGGTCTGGAAAAATGAAAGCTATAGTTTAATGCTAAATTAAGAGTTGAATTTAAGTTTCAACTATACCTTCTGTAAAAGAAGTCAGAAGTTACTTTTTTTTTCTTTTTGCCTTTTTGTTTCTTTCTATAATTTTTACCTTTTTGCACTTTTTGTTTCTTATCACTTTCTCTAACTCTTCCTTTTATTTATGTTTCTCCTTGACCATTTGTTTTTGCAAGTTTTTATCTTTGGATTTTATAAAAATATTAAATTTATATTTTAAAAAAAGATTTTTAAAATGAGGAATTCTCAGAAATCATGTTGACACTGATATAACAGATTCAGAAACACAACCAAATAGCCAATTTAAAATAAAATTAAAGATATATAATAAATATAACAATCAATAACTACGCAGATCACTTTCATGTTTCGTTAATCTTTCAGAAAGGTATCAGGTACTTTATATTGTTTTGGAAGGAAAAATAAATCATATTCTACTGATATATCTGTTCTTGCAAAGCTGTAGTAATTATTTACTACAGTGAGAAAAAAAAATCCACTGAACAAAATTTTGATTAAAGAAACATTGAAAAGTCTTCTCCAGTCTGACACCCTGTAGTTATATTGAAATATAACTGCTATCATCTAGAATGTTAGCCTGCTCTTAATATCTTCAGGGAATTGCTGCCATCATCCATTTTATATCCAAATCTTCATATAGTTAATGTGAAAGTCTGAAGGGATTTTCTGAAAAGAATTCATGTGTAGTCTTCTCTTGATTCAAAATACTAGCAGAAAGCTAAATAGATTCTAAAATAATGTAACATAGTATTCATGTATGAATTTGTTGATATTAGGGGTATGGACATCTACAGATTCCTACTACTTTTGTCAAAGATTATGTTGTAAACTCTTGGATATGTGTGTTATATATATCATAATGCACACCCACAGGGTTTGTATCCTAGTTTGATGCTGAAACACTGCTTAAATTAGACTAGACCTATTTGACCCACTCCTCTCTATCCATCCCCACTCCTCCCAGACCCTGATGATTAGGAACAATATCATTTCATGAAGCTAAAAAAGATGTTGGTGCAAGTAGAATAATAATCACTGAAATTTATATTATAAACATGAAATGGCAGAGGGTATGCATATTTAGGAATCTATGTTGACTTCTTTACTTTCTATGTATCCTTCAGTCACAATCCTAAACTATGAATCCTACTACTTCTTTTCTAGGATTACTTTTGAAAATTTAACTCAGTTTGTTTCAGTCAGTAGACCCTTCTCAAAGAGCAAAAGTGTTATTTGAAAATACTACACTGTGAAATAACTGAATAAAGAATAGAACTATGGCTTTAGCAAGCTAATCATATATCTAAACTATCCTAACCACAATCTTGTACTGTTGTTTTGACAATAAGAATTTCATCTGTCAGAGAGAAACCATTTGTAAGCTGAGACGGATAGTCAGAAAAGACAGAAAAATAAGATCTGTAAGAGAATCAGTAAAAGGATGTTCATAGAATACCAGGTAGATTAGTTTTACAAAGGTGGTAAGAATTTTTTTGTACTGTAAAAAAGAAGAAAAATTCCCTGTTTTCCCCAAAATAAGACATCCCCTGATAATAAGCCCAATTGGGCTTTTGAGTGCATGCAATAAGCCAAGCGTTTATTTCAGGCTCCAAAAAATATAATACAGGGTCTTATTTTCAGGAAACACGGTAAATTTTTGTAATTGCGTGAGAAAAATACTCATTAAAGACTTAATAATAATGAAAAATTCAGGGGTCAAGACAAAGTTATTAATATCCTATAATATACCTGAGAACATATGCAACCTAAAAATTGATTGTTGCTGCCTAGATTTAGAAGCACAGAGTTTGTTAATGCTTTTTACAGGAAACAGAATTGCCATGGCAAATTATGTTTAGAAATTTTTCTACTGATGAGAGTAGTACACAGTCCCACAGTAGAACTAGGAAAAAATACACTTAAATCTGTAGCCTGGATGAGACTAAAAACTGAAAAGGCCAAGATATACGAGCACTGGGATGGAGAAACTGATGCTGAATGTTGATCTGAGGGAGAAAAATCATCTTCTAAATTATTTCACTCAGAGAAGTAATCAGCAATGAATGTTTATAGTATGGCTTCACGTATTGTTTTCAAAAAATCATGGAAAATGCTGAAGTGTGAAAAAATTAGATAAAGGGGGTGGGAAAAATCTGTTCTTATTTCATTGAAGATTCTAGGCAAAAGGTTACAAGCTATCACTCTGTGAGCATCTTGAAATTAAGGCTGTGATTAGAAGTCAGTATGGATTTGTCAAGAAAAAGACTTGTCAAATGAATTGTTAGAATCTGCAAAATGAATGAAATATTTCTTTATGTCAGAAAAGCATTTGATGGAGTATCTCATTACACTTTAATCACCAAGATAGTTAAGTGAGGTCTGGATCGCCTGACAATTAGGTGAATACCAAAAGAATGTTCATCATCTGGAATGAAAGAGCCAGAGGTATTCCACAAGATTCAGCCTGGAGCCTGGTATTATTCAACATTTTTAATGGCTTGGATAAAGAAATGGATATAGACGATACACAGTTAGATGGGGGAGTTGATACTCTAGAGAATAGAAAGAAAACCATTTTGAAAGGTTCTAGTTTGAAAACAACTGGATTACAAAAAATAAAAATCAAACCTAAATGCAAAGTTTTTGATTCAGGAAACAAATCAAATCACAGATATGTAACAAGAAGTCTTTGTTTTAGCACTAGTACTTTTGAAAGTATTGCTCACAATGGTTCTGGGTTATTGTGCTCTGTTTTATATTGTATTCTTTAAGACTTTAGACAAGACTTTAGACTTGGAAGAGAGTGACAAGAAAAATCAAGAGGCAAGAAAACTATGAAGATAAATCAAAGGACCCAGAAATGTTTAGTCTTTGGAAATAGGAGTTGACAGGAGCTATAGTGACATGCCAAAAATATCTAAAAGAATGCCATACAGAAATACCAAAGTGCAGGTTAACAAATAATGTATATTAGCTAGAAAAAACAACATAATCTGACTGAATGTTAAGAAAACTTCCTAACAGAGCAAGTTAACAGTTGAACCAGTCACTCAAAGATAGGATAAACTATCTTCTTTGGGTTGATTAAAATAGGAACTGGGACAGCCATTTATTACAGATGTCTGCACGGAAGAGCATTTTCATCATTCCAAATGGCCCTTACAACTCTATAATTTTATGAGCATAATGAACTGGTTCTGCTATGTCATTTCCATTATGAGCACAAAGAAGATACACCTTCAGGTAGTTTGAAAAGAATCTACACAATTAAATATAGGTGAATTAAGTAAAATGAAAAACATGATTCATTTAAGCAATTTTTTTTTGAAAGAACTGCTTTGAAACTAAAGTAAAACATTTATTTCTTCATTTTATTTGTTTATTCTTTCATCCTAGCTATATAAACTACATTCATTTTAAAAGTTACTATTTCTGTCACAGATTTAATAATAACACAGATTGCTGAACATATTTCAAACTCAAGTGTTTTAAATGATAAAGACATACAAAATTGTCTTTTACAACTATGTAACAAAATATTTCAGTTAAGAGCTTGTAGGTGTTGATCCTGATAATATTAATATAACTTTAAGAATGCGAACAATCCTATTAAAAGCAGAAATGAGATATGGACTACAAAGGTTGTAATTGCTTTCTACTGTGCAAAAATAAGTTATTCCTTTTGAATAGAAAAAAAAATGTGAACTTCCAAATCAACAGGCAGACTTAGTAGTGTGCTCCATACATAATTTTACTATGAGATCAAATGGCTGTAATATGTTTTTTTTAATAAAAAGCAATTGATTACTTAGGGATTAGAAGAAATAAAGGGTGCCACTTCTGTAAAACTTAAAGCAAAATTTTCTTCAAGGTCAGCAAGTAAAGTAAATGGTGTTTCTGTGCAGCACAGCAGAATGATTCTATCATTTCACATCAACCAACCAGGGGTGGGTTCTAATTACCTTTACTATGGGTTCGTAATGAGAGTGTGCATGCGCATGCACAGATCTTCAATTAAAATGTCTGGCCGGGTGGGCGGAGCCTCCTGCCGCTTTTACTACTGGTTCTAAAGAACCAGACAGAACTGGAAGCAACCCACCACTGCAACCAACCAACAAGACTTCTCTACATGTGCTATTTAAGGCATATCATTTCCACTTGAATATTTCATATGGTAGTCTGTGCTGCTTCTGATGTGTACAGAAAAGAGTCAAGCTATGGTATATCACCTCCAGTGTACAAAACTAAAACTGAGGTAGATAACTCCCATTTTGCACACCCACAATAATCACAAAAACCCACACATATATAAACACACACACAAATACAGATACATATGTATACATGTATGTTTTACTTTTTTTCATTGTTGAATTTAATGCTTTATTTGTTATTAGAATGCTTTAGTTGTTTTTAATTTATTTGGTCAATTGTGATATTTTTTTCACTTCTATATACAGCTGCTGCAGCTATATTCTGTATATAAAGAAAGAAGTAATCTGATAGTTTTTGTTTGTACTTTTTTACAGTGTAATATTTCATTAATGTCAAAACAATGTGTGTGTGTACATGTACCTTTTCACTTTTCCTTCATGTGTAATCAAAATGTCTGATGAAGCAGATTAAATTGAGTGACTAAAGAACTTGCCAACATTTCTTTAGTCACAGACAAAAGGATGTTAAAGCAAACCTTTTCAGTTTTCTCTATGTGTAATCAGAATATCTGAATAAGCAGATTAAATTGAGTGACTTAATTGTAGTTCAGAGTCTACTCATGCACCAATACATTTATGATGAATATATAGAATTAATAGGCACTGATAAAAAGAAGCATAATTCATTAAAAAAAATCAATCCCTTCATAGTCCCTCTTTTTCCATGCACAGAAGTCTGTCTACCACATGTATTCCCTTCCTGCCCATTTCAGTCTTGATTATAAGAGGAAAGGAAACTGTAACCTAATAAAAATGCAGTTACTCCCATAGTGCAATGGCTCCATTGTGACATATCTCCAGCAAGAAGCAAAATAGTGCAGGAGAGTCCTGGTAGTGTGATGGAACAAGTCCTGGAAAAGTAGGGAAAACATCCTTAATAACTGATGGACATAAACTGCACTGAACTTTCCATGCCTATGCTTAGCCACCAAGCCCATATATTTTCTAGTCCAGCAGAACAGATTATAGATGACTTTACAGATTCTCCATCACAGTATAACAATTATTCTGAATTTGTTCTCCTGTTCTTCTTTGTGGTTAAAAAAAAAAGTAGTACCTTTCCATCCACTAAATGCAATCAAACAACAATGAAAGCAAAGCTGAAGCAGGCTGGGAAAATGTGTCAAGTGTAGGGTATCTTCTCCTTTGACAAGATGTTATTTATTGTTGCAAAATAGACAGAAATTGTAAAGATGTATGTGCAAAAGGGGAAGAGCTTAGTAATTGTAACTTGTCACAAATTACATCTGTGTGAATTCAAAAGAGCTAACATGACAACAGAGGAAAGAGTAGATTAGTCCTTTTCTGTCTTTCTCTTGATACTAAAACTTTAAAAATTCAATAAATTTAGGATCTATTTGCATGCTGAAATAAATTTATTTTTCACTTTTATAAGGATACTTTCACTTATCCTAGCTGCATTAAATTAAACCTTGCTCTAATTCCATCTTTAAAAAAAAAGATTTACCATTAAAATATAATGCCATTTCATGAGGTCAACAATACAACCCCGGAATACAATCTCTCCTTTATTTTATTATTAAATTTTATTTTTATTTTTTTTAAAAAAAAATAATATAGGATAGTTACCTTTGGTTAGAAAAACAGCATTATTTAATATATTATTGTAATCTATGATTTATTCTATCACTTATATGTAATTTTTAGCAGACTATTTTAAATTTATAATTATTTATTGTTTTATTGATATATTTACTTAATTTCATTTGTCAGTCTACTTGAGAATAAAGCCTATGGAAATGAATCAACTTTCTCCTTGAAATATGGTCACAGAATCACAATGTTGTAATGCAATTATGTACATATTTACTTAAATGGAAGGTCACTATGTTCAATGAGAGATTTTGGTAATATATGTATACATGTGTGCATGGGTTTGTTATCTTACTGTACTAGTCTTGAAATTCACATAACTCAAGAAAGCCAATTATACGTTAGACTTCATTCCTTAGCTCTATCTAATTTCTATCTAACCTACCACCAGTCTCTGGTGACCTGAACTTTACATTCTAGATATTCTTAGTTCCATTTGAACATTTAATGTATCAACCATAAAGACAGCCTTGCAATCTGAAGTCAGCATATATATATATATATATAAATCTCAATTGATACATATTAAATTCTATTGACATTAATGCACTTTTATTATTACACAATCAGTGTTTATAAGGGAACCTTAGCATTACATGTGAAGGGAAAAAAAGATATTGTTTGTTTGGAAAAAAAGATTTCTTATTTACTGTGATTTTATTATACAGGAATATCTTTAAATATGGAAAGGTTGGAAATTCAAAATATTTATATGTGTGTTTTGTTTTGGTTTTCATTTTTAATGGGTCTCTTCACATAACGTTTTTATATATTATATATGGACAGAAGTTATCTTTATGATAATTCAGACTGCCACATCAGGACTGAATTTAACCAAGGGTCTTTTAAATAGAAAAAGGCAACACTCTTCCAAATTACTATCTCTATCTCTATCTCTATTTCTATCTCTATCACGTCTACTTCTACCTATATCTATATCTTTTTTCCCCATGTACAGGAGGCTCACTACTTCTGCTTGCTCGTGGCGGGGCAGGAGTCTAGGAGGCACCGTGAGGCAGGGGTGGAACTGCCTCATGCACCCTGCTCCAGCTTACCTCAGGCCCCCCTCAGCCAGGCCATACATGCCTTACCTCACAGCCATTGCACCAACACACTGCTCAACCTCCTGCTCTGTTGCAGCAGCAAGCAAGCAGAAGAAGTGGGCCAGTAATCATGTGGGCTCCTGCTGCACATGGTTGGTGCTGCTGCTGCTGCAAAGCAAGTTTTGGGGTGTGGATGACCTGGCAGCAGGGGCCCTGAGATAAGCTGGTGTGGGGTGTGTGGGGCAGCTCCACCACCATCCCAACTTGCTTTGTAACTGTGGCACTGTAAGCAACCAGATGGAATTGGCAGCTGACCTGCTGCACAGGCTGTTAAGCAGGGCTTATTTGGGAGAGGTAGGGATTCTATTAGTCATATGCGTAAAAAAACCATGCTTCGGCTTATTTTTGGGATAGGTCTTATTTTTGGAGAAACAGTGTGTGTGTGTGTGTGTGTGTCTGTGTGTGTCTGTGTGTGTAATTGAAGACATTTTCTCAAAATACTTTGTCCCCATAACTTAGTTTTAATTCAGTTCTTTATATTCATTTTATATTCTTGCTTTCTGCATTCATTAGAAAAAGCTCATTTATTGTTAACTTTTTATTAATCAGTGCAATAAATCAAAATTAACAATTTATTTCTGCGTTATTTTCATGTATGATTAACATAAGACTTTATGATCTCATCATCATTGAAAAGAAGGAGGAAAAATGCTAATTTCACTTTGTAGAATAATTGCTCCATTAAAAGGCATGTAAATAATCCACTGATGTTTAGATTGTCAGAACAGAGCAGTCAAGATAGAAAAAAATATTCAGAGAAAATCAAGTGCAAAATCTGCAATTATAGCTGTTATATAAGCATTCTATGCCAGATTGCATGAAATGTATGCAAGTCTGGCACTTGGAACACAACTTAATGAATATTGGATTCTAACAATAAGCAGCTGATTGGAATATGGAGCAAACATGACTTCATATTGATAAAGGGGAAAAAATAACTGATGACCATTGTGACAGCTAGTGTGACTTCCTCATTACTGAAAAAGTGCCTTCAGTCTAGGTTGCTAATACTTTGGAAGCTGTTTCCATTCACATGGAATTGCCCTGTATTGATGTATCATTTAAAGACTGAAATAAATAGAAAGGAATCATTGTGACATTAGTAACTAAGCAACATTACCTTGACATATTTTTGCAAAGGGATAAAGTATTGGTTGACAGAAATATTTGACTGCTTATTTATTTATTGTTAACAGGCTAGGATTACAACTACTACCATTTAGATACTTGCAGTAATTTGAATAAGCAAATTCTGACTTAAGTGAAAAATACCTGTGTGAAGATTAGCTATGTTTCATTATAAGCTTTCCATGTGACTCAAATTCTGTTCACTTAACTATTCACAACTATTTTGTTGTCACCTTGTGTGCTTAAGCCCAGTATTTTCCTTCTGTATCATCTTTTCCAAACCATATCCTGAATATCTATAATTATGTCAGACACATATATTTACAGTATGCTTAATGAAGAAAAATACCATTGAAGCAGTTGGTAATTGAAGTGAGATTGCTATAAATGTGTGTGTGTGTGTGTGTGTGTGTGTGTTTGTATAGTCAATAGGTGAAGCAGCCCAGACTAAAAATTATAATAGTACACAACCAAATCAATACCATCCTTTTCATTGGAGATAGAAAACGGTGACTATTGAATAACTTAGCCCATATCCCTGTCTAAGAATGACCAAAACCAATGATTTTGTTTAATTTAATTTTATAGTTTTGTTCATATTACTATTATTTGACAACTGGCTTACTTAAATCTTTTCCCCACATAAACAGTTAACTAAGGACCAAAAATAAAGCCAGCATAGAACTCACAGAGGACCAATTGTGATTAAAGTAATCTTTGGAGTGCAAATATTCTACACCCTGAGCCACTTACAGCTTTATGAATTTGTCTACAGTACTCTTGAAGCAGAGTTCAAATGTGTTATGCCAAAATATTTGTGCTTAAGATAATTTAAACCAAAAAGAAACAAATCTGTCCTTTATTTAAATACATTTTACAAACATAAGCATACATACGCTTGCTTACTCACATGTATTTAATGCACCTACCCACTCCCCAAAACATGAAAAAAAATTGAAGGAAAGTAATAAAAAGAGATTGCTCTTATCCTCCACTGGCTAAATAGATTAAAGGGGGTTGAGGGATTCCAATGACCTTTTCTGGGAAAATTTCAATATTTCAATGCCACATTCAATTTTTTTATGTAATACACAGATAATGGTATCTGTGATGATTCTCACAAGTGTTAGGTTTCACACTTTGTTCAGCCATGTACCTTTTCTTTTTGTTTTGATATGTCAGTTACTTTCTCAAGAACAAAATGTCTGTTTTGACCCGGCCTTGTCTTCTAGTCAGTTTTTCATTACCACTTCCAAAAGGTGTAAAATGTTGGTTGCATTCTGCATTTCTCTGCTCTTTTAAAGTATTATTTTAATCTGCTAGGAGTACTCAGAATAGAAGAAGGTGGTGGAATAAAAGAAGTGCAATGTTATTTTACATCATGACCAAAATAGATCCTTGGGACCACAGGCAAAATTCTGTATGCAAGAGAGCTATTATCATTAATGGTAACAGTTACCTGTAGCCTATGTGTGAGAGAAGAGTGATAGAGAAAGGAGATGGGAGAGAATCAATGCCCTTACCCACTTTTTTTCTGTTTACCCAATCTTTGCTTCAACTACAAAATATTATTCTAAAGTAATATAACTATTACGTTTAAAAATACAGTGCATATTCAAGGTTTCATTAATCAATTTTGATGTAAAAAAATTGGGACAATTAGCTTATAGTATCTTGGAAAGTGTATAAGTAGACTCCAGATTTTGCTAAGTACATTACAGTGGGGTTTCTGTAAATTGCTTGAACTACGTTCCCACTGTTTTCCTAATGAATGGATTGACAGCTCACTTATGAGAGATAATACAATATTAACCTGTTTTTCATCTATTATACCTTAAACCATTTTTAAATTTCCTTATAGTAATCCTCATCAGTACAATTGGCCAACAATACTGAAATGAAAAGGATGAATGAATGAACAAATGAATAAATGAGTGAATGAATGGAATGAATAAACAAATCCTTAAAACAAGAGTATAGCAGGATAGACAGAGACAAGAACACATTTTCTATTTTCTACCTGCTAATGCATTCACTGCAGATAGTTCATCTATTCTCAAAAGTTACAATGATAAGCTCATTCCTCAGTAGAATTAAGAATAAGGATAAATTGTGAAATGAATGGTAGAAACAATATGACACTAACATAATTCAAATTGAAAACCCAGAAAAATGTTACAATTGCAGTTAAAGCTGCAAAGAGGATTTTCAAAATTGACAAAATGCCAATATACCATCATGATGTAAGTCCCCCTCATTTTGTGCTCAAAAGGGGTAAAACTTTTGTTGGGATATTCCATAACCTACTTTGATGATAGAATATCTGTCATGGATCCAGAAGATACAGTATCTTAATTAGTCTTCATACTTTGGAAAATCTACTTCTACTTGCTTCCTTGCCTGTCTTGGGAAGATAGGTGACTTAGGGTACAACAAACTGACACAAATAAATTGCAGTGTTTGTTTCTTTGATTTTCTATCTTTTTCAAAGCATTGAAACTGCCTGTAGCCCTTTGCCAAGAAGGGACACAACCATTTTTTTTAGTAGCAGAAATAAGCAATATGTGCCTTGCCTTTACTCACCTTCCTTCCATATCAAATTTACTCTCCTTGCATGTTTTCCTGATACAGCTTCTTTATGTGATCTTAAATACCCGTATCCATTTGGCCTGAAGCACTTCCTCACAGGCTAAGTCCAACACTTCCTTGAATATTCCTTCAAGTGAACTAATGCTTTTCATTCAAACTATATTTAGCCTACCTTATCATAATCACCATTGCAATATTGATCAGTATAATTCTTACTTTCTAACTCTAAGATTGATGTTCCATGGACATTGTTGTTGTTGTTGTTGTTTACACAGTGAACCAGATGTTTAGATTAAATTTAACATTTTAATCTACCTACTGAATCCCTCCCAAGATCTGAAATAGACAGATGATGTTTGGTGCTGATGAAGTATTGTTTCAAGGTGTTCCAAGTAAAGCTGCCCTTTTGCAATTGAATGATGGTGAATTTGTCAGTTCCAATGGCATTCCAGCTTTTTTGAAATCACACCCAGGGACCTATTAGTAATGGTACTATCTTCGTTTTCTTCTGCCACAGTTGTTCTACTTCTATTTGCAGGCAATTCAATTTTGTGATTTTTTTTTCCCCCAGTTCTTTTTCTTCTACTCTGCTGCCCCAGGCATTGCCACATCCATCCACTGTCAGACATTTTTGTCTTTCTTATCAACAATTGATAAATATGGTATGTTAAGTGGCAGGTGCTGTCTTTCATAATTCTAATGTCTTCGATCACTTAACTTCTTCATTTTCTATTAATCATTATTCAATTCTATTTTGTTCTCCCACTTGTTTGCAGGCAAATGCTATTTCTTGTATTTATTCAAGAAAGCCAGTCAAGACTGGTTAGACAGATAAAGAACAAGGGACCAATGCATATTAAACAGATTTATAATGTTTTGTTAGAAAGGGACTCATAAAATGAATTGGTTAAAGATTGTATGATTAAGTGGGCGCAAAATTTTGCAGAACCAGTTATGATGGAAACATGGGAAAAAATATGGGTCCAGAATGTTAAATTTATGCAATCACAGAATTTGAGGGAAAACTTTTATAAAATGTTTTATAGGTGGCATTTAGATCCCAAGAAATTATCGTGTATGTATCCTAGTGTTCAACCAAAATGTTTAGGGGTGAAAATGTTTGTATAATTTGAAAAATTTTGCAATTAAAAAAAAAAGAAAGCCAGTCAAGATCGAAGGAATCAAAGTCCTGGCATTTAGCATGCAATGTTACATTCTTACCACTGCCCCTCAATGGTTCTTATTGTTGAGCAGGTTGAGATGATGTTTTTGCATATAGTTTTAAATTGCCCATGCAAATGAGGTTTGATAGCATAGCAAATGTTTCTGATGTTTGATAGCCATGGCTTAACTTGTTCAAAACTGTTTCTGATACAGAAATCAGTGCAATGACAAACAGTAGTGGTGATAGTGGAGTCTCCTTGAGAGATTCCTCTCTTGATATTAAACTATCCTTGTTTATCATCATTGACGAGCAATTGTGTTTTTCATCAATCTTTCATCACATTTCTCACTTTCCCATTTGCTTCAAAAACAAATAATAAATAAACAATTTAACATTTTTTCTAGTCACTTGGAATAGAAAGAATATCAGCTTTCAAGCTTTTTTTTCTGGGTAAGCTACATTTTCTCCCCAGTCTTCCCAGAGCTTTCTCTGCTATCTTATGCTTGTTTATAGTTGCCTATAAAACTAAATATCATGCATTTGCTTCCTAGTTTTTGGTGTCATAATTCTATTTAAAACCTTTATTTTCATTGACTCAAGTCTATTTTCTTGCACATTTTTTCCATCAAGGTTTAGTCTAAAGGAATGTAAAAACAACCACAATAACTTTATGAGCTTTCTACTGCATAAGTTACAGAGTCTGAAATAGAAAGAAAAAGAAGGCAATAAAAGAAATGAAATATGATTGGGGGGATATATAAACAACTGCAGTTACTAAAGTTGTTTCTTGTAGTTGTCAAATGATTCTTTTCATTCTAGGGGGAAAAATAATAACAACCATTTCATAGGAAACAGATAGAACAGACATACTAATAACCCTTCCTCATGCATTCCAAAATACTTCTTTGCCATTAAATTTAAAGTGCTGCATAGCTACAATATTTATATTTAATTACAAAACCTGTTTTAATCAGATGGCTATTTTGCCTTTTGAGTTATTTTCTGTGGCATGATGCTTTCTCTGTAACATGAGGAAAATTAAACCATAATTGGCTTAATCCCGTGAGGACTGGAATGGCTCATCCAACATTGGTGAACAGTAAGAGATATCCTTAGAAGACAAGTTGTTAATAAAAAGTAAGGGATTAGAATTTGGTAGATAAACATTTATCACGTTTTAGCTTAGCCCTTTGTTTTTAATGGGGGAAAACCTCAATATTAACTGGGTATTGTAACATGGTAAATGTACTTCTATCTTGAATTAATTGAATTTGTAACAAGTAGGAAATACGTATTGGTATAAAAAAGGAAAATTGACACTTTATTTGAGTTAATCAAAAAGCCATTACAGGTAGTCATTTAATGACCACTATTAGGACTTAGGTAACTCAGTTGCTAAGCAAAAGGGTAGCTAATTGAAACCACAACTGTGTTTATAATTTTACTTCTTTTTAAGCGGGTTTTTCTTTGCTTTTTAAACCTGCAAAGACCATAAATACAAAGATTTGTTATAAGATTATTTTTCATCACTGTTATAAGTACAAACAGTCACTAAACAATTACTATCTTTAATAGAACTGTCACTTTGTCATAGAGCTTCTTATTGCTTACAAATTATGGGTTTCCTTCAACTATTTCTAATAGTTCATAGTCCACAATATTATTTTACCTTCAAAGTTTCCCGTGACTTCTGCTTCAACATCAAGAATAATGCATAAGCATCTAGTTGGCATGAGAGTTTTTTTTTCTAAAGCATACATTTAGATATGCTTTAGAGATGCATCTGTAATGATACAAGGTACTGATGAATAATCCAAAAGCAAAGTAGACATTTTGTTCTAAGTGTATTAAACACTAATGTGTAATACACTAATTTAATTGATTTTCAAGCATTGTTATTTTGTTCTAAATAAATGTAGCTAAATTACTTTTCATAAGTAAATGTACCCTTAAAAACAGGGGTGTTGAACACATGACTCTAACCAGGGTGCCATCCCGGAGATGGCGAGGTACTAGCCCCTGCTGCCCTGGATCTGTCAGACATAACAACCAGGCCATGCCCACCCTGGCCCCTTAAGGGCAAACAAAATTCCAACACAGCCAAACAAGGGGATTGAGTTAACATCCCTGTTTAAAAACATAGTCCTAAAATGTATGAAACAAGTAAAGCCATTTCCTCAGAATCAACCAAAATTATATTTTATTTGCTGTGAATAAGAAAAAATGGACCAGTAGAAATTCTATTGGATGGTACTGCTTATATTTTTCTACTGTTAGGATTATCAATCAACAACAAAAAATGTATTCCAAGATCATAACAGAGTCAATGTCTCTACCCAAATTCAACTTTTCCTTGCAAATTAAGCAATAACAATAAGAGGTGCAAATTTGGCATCAGCAATGAATTGGTAAGAAATGTACAATCCTTCCATTTCTAAATTTGAACTTGTTAAAAGACATAACACATGGAGAGTCTGGTGTGAGCGTGTATGTACCTGTGCACAAATATAGGAAGTCAGATGAAGTGTATCGACAGGGTGCAAAAGTAATCAAATTAAGATCACATATGGTACATTTGGAATCATTTTGAGGTCTACGTGCTCCACCATGAAGATAGTTTATATGCTTTTAGTATATTGGAGGATAATCTTATTCATCTATTAAAACTGATCTTGAATGTTCATGTTGAGCATTAGGGTCTAAAAATATTTTATCCTAGCCTTTTATATATGAACAATATAACTCATACAGCAAGGTGATTTTAATTTTATTCTCTTTCCCCAATCAATCAATTTTAGAGAGAATCATTATGTCTTCAATTCCCCAAATGAAGTGGGGATTCTATCCTCAAAATAAACCTCTTCCTTGGCAACAACTATTAAAACTCAACTGAAATCTTGCCTTTCTTCTTCATCGTGACAAATTATTTTTTTCATAAATATCTTACAGCGATCACTTTGAATGCTTTCACTTCAAATATGAGCAATTATATTAAAGGGGTTTTTTTTTGTCTGTGAATTCTTTAATGGAAGGCTTGATGGAAAAGTGCAAATTTGCACCTGTCTTTTATTTTCCTGGCTATTCTCTTTGCTCTGAGACTCCACCTCTGCAATGCTTCACTAATGTCCCTTGCAACTGGCTTCATTTTCTTGCTCCTTTTCACAAAAGAGAGAGAGAGGGAGGGAGGGAAGGAGAGAGAGAAGACCAATTCCTTGTCCTCTGAAAGTTGATTACAATGGAAAAAACAATTTCAGCAATAAGAATTATGAAGAGCAGCTGCTATAAGAATATAGAGGAAATAGAAGATACATTTCCATGGGAGAAAAGAAATGTCAACTTCCATCTTTTTGGAACCACAAAATGATTGTGGTTCCAAAATCAAGACTGCCAGCTGCTGTGCTATGCTGAGACTTCAATTGGTAGTAAGGTCTAATTACCTCAAGCAAAGGTCTAACATGCATGATTTGCATATTTGCAATCTGTAGTGTCCAAATCATGAATGTTATATGGATATATGGATAATTGAATATATGTGTGTTTGTTGGACTACAAACAATATTCTCACGCTGAGTACTCCGAACATTAGATAAAGTTTTTAGTATGTCCTTAAAAATAAAATTTGAGGAAAATATAGAATTAGAAGGATCACAATTCCTATCCACACACACACAAATATAACAAGAGATACCATGTAGAATAATACTATCTGCAAAGTATTAAATAATGAAGTATTATAAAAGGATTTGCAATGGGACATAGGCACACCACTTTAAATAAACAAGATTTACTGAGTCAGATAGCTTTATTTATTTATTTTGTGCAATTAATCCTTTTAGATTTTATGTTGTAACATTATTTCAGGTTGTATATCCAAAAAAATGTGATTCCAAAGACAACATGCTGCTGAGGGAAAATGCTGTCAATATGGTCAGATATTTGCCATTCATGTCATTTAACTTTAATCCTATTTATTTTACATACAGTATTTTTACAGTGCTATATTTTTATGACCTATTTTATATCTATTTTATCTGCTCAGTGCTAAATGCTATGTCTATATTTTGTAGGTGCTTCTGACCTGAATAAAGAAAGATTCAAACAAAGAATAAATAGAACAAGTTGAGTTTCTCACTATGATAAGAGAGATTCCTTTGGATCTATTTCCAAAGAAGGCCCTTTATTGAGTTTGTGTGATTTGTCATAACCCCAAAACATTTTTCAATAGTGTTATTCATTTTGAGTTCTATTCTCTTTCAAGCCCTCTAAGCCAGCAGTATCCATGATAAGTTGCTTTAGATTCAAGGTCTTATTCGTACTAAATCAGATCTCTTTTATTTGCTTCCTCACTCTAGCGATTCTGAGTTTTCTGAATTCTCGTATCAAAGTTTAATTCTGGTGCTTAATTTCTCACCAAAGGAATTAGCAATTTGCAGATTCCAAACCATAATTTGCTCTGTATCAGCATAATTCTGAAAAGTTATGCTCGTGATCCATTAAGATCAATAATGGGAATAAATTAGAAAAAAATAGAAAGAAAGACACAAGTCAGAATATTGAATGAGGCAACCAATTGTGATCCTTTGGCCCTTTGTAGTCAATATGTTCTCAATGGATTAACTTGATGTGTAGAAAAATGTGTAGAGAACCTTGAAGAAGGAACAATTCAAGTAAAATAAAACACACTTTATTTCTGGGAAAGGGAAAGTGTGAAAAATAAATTCAAAACTAACAAAAGGAAATGCTGGCCACTTTCAAAGATTCTGAATGATATTTATAACAGTAAACTAACATTTCTGCAATGTTTGTTCTGTTTAAAGGTAGATTACCATTAAAGGGAAGTGAAAGAAAAAGGGAAGTGTGAGAAAAAGAAATCCAGTCCTGCCCTGTAGATAAAACTCTGTATTCTTATGCAACATTTTGGGCATTTCATAATCATTTTTATTGTTTCTCAAAGTGATAAGACTCTTTTCATCCCTTGTCATCTTTGAATGATTTTGTATTTAGAAATAAGGGAATGACACCCTTGATTCCCTAAGTGGTATAAGAGGAGGAGGAAGAGGAGGAGGAGGAGGAGACAGAGATGATGATGATGATGATGATGATGATGATGATGATGATTATTATTATTATTATTATTATTATATTATATTTATATACCGCTCTACTCCCGGGGGACTCAGGGCGGTGTACAGACAAATGATAAAATACATATAATACAAATATTTTAAAGAATTGATTAAAATACAATTAAATAATTTGGTCTTAAACCTAAAATTAAAACTCTAAATTTATGAGATTAAGATTTAAAAATATAAGAGCAATTTTAGAAGAGGTTAGTCCAGGCCAGCCTGCTGGAATAGAAACGTCTTGAGGGCACGGCGGAAAGCGCGGAGATCTGGGATTGTCCGTATCTCCGGGGGGAGCTTGTTCCACATGGTGGGTGCCCCCACAGAGAAAGCTCTCCCCCTGGGGGCCGTCAGTCAACACTGTTTGACCGACGGCACCCTGAGAAGCCCCTCTCTATGGGAGCGTACTGGTCGGTGAGAGGGTACTGGTGGCAGAAGGCGGTCTCGAAGATAGCCCGGTCCTAAGCCATGGAGCGTTCTAAAGGTGGTAACCAAAACCTTGAAGTGCACCCGGAAGAACACAGGAAGCCAGTGCAGCTCGCGCAGGAGGGGTGTCACATGGGAGCGCCACATCGCTCGCATAACTACCTGCGCGGCTGCATTCTGGACCAACTGGAGCCTCCGGGTGCTCTTCAAGGGGAGCCCCATGTAGAGAGCATTGCAGCAGTCCAGGCGGGAAGTGACGAGGGCATGAGTGACCGTGTTTAATGAGTCCCGATTTAGAAAGGGGCGCAACTGGCGTATCAGGCGAACCTGATAAAAAGCCCTTCTGGCCACAGCCGTCAGGTGTTCTTCTAAAGATAGCTGTGAGTCCAGAAGGACGCCTAAGTTTTGAGCCCTCTCCGTGGGGGCTAATGACTCGCCCCCAATAGTCAGCGTTGGCACCAACTGACTATATCAGGATGTCGGAAACCACAGCCACTCGGTCTTGGATGGGTTGAGCCTGAGTCTGTTCCTCCCCATCCAGATCCGTACAGCCTCCAGGCACCGGGACATCACTTCAAGGGCATCATTGGGGTGGTCTGGGGTGGAGATGTACAGCTGGGTGTCATCAGCGTACTGGTGGTACTTCACCCCGAAACCACGGATGATCTCACCCAGTGGCTTCACATAAATGTTGAACAGAAGGGGCGAGAGAACCGATCCCTGTGGTACCCCACATATAAGGGGCCTCGGGGTCGATCTCTGCCCCCCTGCCAACACAGACTGCCACCAGTCAGAGAGAAAGGAGGAGAACCATCGCAACACGGTGCCCCTCACTCCCAACTCTTCCAGCCGGTGCAGCATGATACCATGGTCGATGGTATCAAAAGCCGCTGAGAGATCTAATAGGACCAGGGCAGAGGAACAACCCTTGTCCCGAGCCCTCCAGAGATCATCAACCAATGCAACCAATGCCGTTTCCGTGCTGTGTCCAGGCCTGAAGCCCAACTGGAACGGATCCAGATAAGATGATTCATCCAGGTACTGAGGAAGCTGTTGTGCTACCATACTCTCAACAACCTTCGCAACGAAGCGAAGGTTGGAGACTGGACGGTAATTAGCCAATATTGCCGGGTCCAGGGAAGGCCTCTTGAGGAGAGGTCTCACCACTGCCTCTTTCAAGGCAGCAGGAAAGACACCCTCACTCAGAGAAGCATTTATAATCCCCTGGAGCCAGCCTCGTGTAACCTCCCGAGAGGCCAGCACCAACCAGGAGGGACACGGGTCCAATAAACATGTGGTAGCATTCAGCCTCCCCAGTATCCTGTCCACATATTCGGGAGTCACAGAATCAAACTCTTTCCAGGTGGTATTCTCAAGACCTGCCTCCATCCTTTCCCCTGAATCTACTATGTCAGAGTCCAGGTGTTCCCGAATCTGAGCGATTTTATCATACAGATATTGAACAAAATCCTCGGCTCTACCCTCCAAGGGGTCTTCCCGCGCTTCCTGAAGGAGCAGGGAGCGGGTCACCCTAAACAAGGCGGCCGGGCGGTTATCTGATGATGCAATAAGAGCGGAAAAATAGTTATGTTTTGCCGCTTTTATCGCCACTAGGTAAGTCTTAATATGAGATCTTACCAGTGTTCGGTCAGATTCAGATCGGCTGGCTCTCCAACTGCTCTCCAGGCGTCTTTTCCGACGCTTCATCTCCCTCAGCTCCTCAGTGTACCTAGGAGCCAGGCGAGATCGGCGTCGAGTCAGAGGCCACAAAGGCATGACTCGATTCAAGGCCCCGGCAGCCTCCCTATCCCAGGTGGCCACCAGGTCTTTGATCGAGCCATGTGCCAGAGCCTCAGGAAATGGCCCAAGCTCCTTCTGGAACCTATCTGGGTCCATCAGGCGCTTGGGGCGGAACCACCTTATCGGTTCCGCCTCCCTGCGGCGGGGTGTGGTGGTTCGAAGGTCAAAGTGAAGGAGGGAGTGATCCGACCATGACAAGGGCTCAATCACTATATCCCCTATCTCAAGATCACTCAACCACTGACCAGAGACAAAAACCAGGTCTAGCGTGTTTCCCTCAGTGTGAGTAGGGCCATGAACTAACTGGGTCAGGTCCATGGCCGTCATGGAAGCCATGAACTCCTGAGCCACCTCAGACGTCTCACCGACGGATGGCAGGTTGAAATCTCCCATGACTATTTTATTTTATTTATTTATTTTATTAGATTTATATACCGCCCTTCTCCCCGGGGGGACTCAGGGCGGTGAACAGCCATAAATAAAAAACATATGTACAAAATTTAAAAACCAAATAAAACCGAATTAAACATTGGCCCCAATACTTTAAAATCCCAATTTACAATATTAAAACATTAAAATATTAAAACCCCCAAATTAAAATTTTTACAAATCAAAATTTCTAAATTCTTTTACGACAGAAGGGGAAAAGGGAAGAATTAGGCCAGGCCCGCCTGGTGGAACAGGAAAGTTTTTAACTCACGGCGGAAGGCACGAAGATCCGGGATCCTCCGTAACTCTGGGGGGAGCTCGTTCCAGATAGTGGGTGCCCCCACAGAGAAGGCTCTCCCCCTGGGGGCCGCCAGCCGACATTGTTTGGCCGACGGCACCCGGAGGAGCCCCTCTCTATGGGAACGTACCGGTCGGTGGGAGGCAATTGGTGGTAGTAGGCGGTCCCGTAAGTACCCGGGTCCTAAGCCATGGAGCGCTTTAAAGGTGGTAACCAACACCTTGAAGCGCACCCGGAAGACCACCGGGAGCCAGTGCAGCTCGCGCAGGAGGGGAGTAACATGGGAGCGCCATGTCGCTCCCATCACCACCCGCGCGGCCGCACTCTGCGCCAGTTGGAGCCTCCGGGTGCTCCTCAAGGGGAGCCCCATGTAGAGAGCATTACAATAGTCCAGGCGAGAGGTGACGAGGGCGTGAGTGACCGCGTGTAACGAGTCCCGATCCAGAAAGGGACGCAACTGGCGGATCAGGCGAACCTGATGAAAAATCCTCCCGGTCACGGCCGTCAAATGCTCCTCAAAAGACAGCCGCGAATCCAGGAGGACGCCCAAGTTGCGCACCCTCTCTGCCGGGGCCAATGATTCACCCCCGATAGTCAGCGATGGTACCAGCTGGCTATATCGGGACGTCGGAAACCACAGCCACTCGGTCTTGGATGGGTTGAGTCTGAGCCTGTTCCTCCCCATCCAGATCCGCACGGCCTCCAGACACCGGGACATCACTTCAAGGGTATCGTTGGGGTGGTCTGGGGTGGAGATGTACAGCTGGGTGTCATCAGCGTACTGGTGATATCTCACCCCAAAACCACGGATGATCTCGCCCAGCGGCTTCACATAAATGTTGAACAGGAGGGGCGAGAGGACCGACCCCTGAGGCACCCCACATATAAGGGGTCTCGGAGTCGACCTCTGCCCCCCTGTCAACACCGACTGCGACCGGTCAGAGAGAAAGGAGGAGAACCACCGTAACACAGTGCCTCCCACCCCTAACTCTTCCAACCGGTGCAGCATGATACCATGGTCGATGGTATCAAAAGCCGCTGAGAGATCTAACAGGACCAGGACAGAGGAACAACCCCTGTCCCGGGCCCTCCAGAGATCATCAACCAACGCGACCAATGCCGTTTCCGTGCTGTACCCGGGTCTGAAACCCGACTGGAACGGATCCAGATACGTCGTTTCATCCAGGTACCGGGGAAGCTGTTGCGCAACCACACTCTCAACAACCTTCGCCAAAAAGCGAAGGTTGGAGACCGGACGATAATTTACCAACATTGCTGGGTCCAGGGAAGGCTTCTTGAGGAGAGGCCTCACCACCGCCTCTTTCAAGGCGGCGGGAAAGTCACCCTCACCCAGCGAAGCATTTATAATCCCCTGGAGCCAGCCTCGTGTCACCTCCCGGGAAGCCAGTACTAACCAGGAGGGGCACGGGTCCAATAAACAAGTGGTC
>WNWU01000016.1:22931966-22944327 GCA_012654045.1 Ptyas mucosa | reverse complement strand
CCCCCCCCCTCCTGGCCCAACCAGGTCTCCGTAATACCTGTCAGGTCCGCTCCCCCCTCACAAATAAGATCACAAATGAGGGGGGCTTTATTTACTACGGACCTGGCATTGCATAACATCAGCCGAAGGATCGGGCCCTGAGGGTCTGTGCAACCTGGGGAACGGGTGGAGTCTTGGGGGCCGGAGCGCGCCACCGCTCGTAAACAGCGGGTGCGCACTCCCCTAACTCGATATGGCCCCCTACTCCCGCCATATCTACCCCTCCCACTCACGGTAGTGATGTTCCAGACACTATCCAGACAACCTCTAGCTCCCCTCTCAACCCCAGGATCCCCTCCTCCCATGCCATGATTCCTTACCAGGCCTGCCCCTCCCCCTCCCCTCCCCTCCCTCCCCTCCCCCTCCCCAGAACCCCTTAAAAATTTAGTTAATTTAGTTAATGACAATTTTAAAAAACCCCTTAGCCCCCTCTTGGCCGCATGCCACCTCTCGGGGTTCCAAAACCCGTCATCGAGGTAGGCCCTTGATAAAATAGAAGGCCAATCCTGCGAGAGGGGGGAATCTCGCAGACCAAGAAGTTCAGCTGCCGAGTACATGTTGCTTCAAGAGGATAGGTGACCACATCCCCGGGTCTACATAAAAGATAAGATAAAAAAGGTCCAGGGGAACGCAAATAAAATGGGGGCATCCACAATCCGAGTCCCAGACGACTGTTCCCTCACAACAGTAAACAGGGTCTCTAGCCAAGTCGACATAGTTCAAGGGGGATACAATCCAACCGCCCTCTCACAGTGGTTGGTCAGATGGTCAGATGATCAGTCCCCTCTACTGGTGCAAGGCAGTAATAAACCAGTGCTGGCTATCGAGCACAATCCAAGGGGATTAAAGTCCAAAACCGCCCTCTCACGGTGGTTGGTCTGATGGTCAGTCCCCTCTGGTAGTGAGATGGAAAAATACACTGGCTCCCATAGCAACCCCACATAAGTGACAGTTCCCCAACGACTAGGGGGGGAGCTAAGATGGAAACAAGCCATGGTTTAGGTATCAGCGAGTCAAAAGGCTCAGATGGAAATAAGCCATAGTCTAATGTCAGAGAGTCGATAGGTGGCAGCTGTTCCGGGATGGACAAAGTCCCAAAGGGGAATGGTAAAAAATAGGGGGGAGGAAAAAAACTCCCACCCCCAGCCTCCATAATCACGATGGAGACCTCCCAAGATTTACGGGGGGTTGTCCCATCCCCTGGGTAGCCCTCCTATAGATCTTAGTCAATCCGGAGCATGAATGTATGTCTGCCACGTTTTCTTCTTGTCTCGGCGATCCCATCGTCCACAGTAGCCAGGCTAACGAAACTAGGAGCAGGCATTCCCCTCCCCACCATCACCGGCTGGCCACCATTTCGGCTGTAGCAGCTGCAGCCAAGAATCGCCGTTTCCCATTGCTGCTGCCGTTGCCTGAACCGAAAAGTTCTGGCAGCGCCCCAGGTCTCACAAGGGAATCCAGCAGTCCCCACGGCATCCAGAAGAAACCCCCAGAGCCTAAGGGGGAAAACGCCGGGCAGCAATGGCCCCAGCAGATCCATAGGCTGCCGCCGCTCCAGCTTCAGAGAGCCTCCGGCTCGGAACGCCGCCGACGCCCAGCTGATGCGGGCGGTGGGATCCACCCTCCGGAATCTCGCCGATGCTGCCGAAACCGCCGCCGTCACGCTCTTCTCCCAGCCGCACCGCGATGTCCCGGGGGGCGAAACCCCTCCCGGCCGACTGGCTAAGAGCTCCCCTAGCCGGGCCACAGGCCGAAGATGTCAAAACGACCCCCTAGAAGACCTACGGGGGTAAAAGGACCCCATCCTCAAGCCGCGATTCAGGCGAGCACCACCATCTTGGAGCATGCGCAGTCTGGATACTATAAGTCTAGGGATATCAACCGCCACCGTGGCTATAACGTTGAGTAGCTCAGGCAGGGCTGCCACCACGTAGCAGGGAGCCAGGTACGTAACTAGCAAGCCCATCTGTACCCCATGACCCCACTTCACAAGGAGGGACTCACATCCGACCGTCTGAGGAACAGTGGCCTCCTTCGGGTCAAGACCTTCTCTAATGATAACTGCCACCCCCCCACCCCTCCCCTGTGACCTTGGCTGATGAAATGCTCGGAAACCAGGTGGGCACATCTCTATGAGAGAAACCCCTCCCTCCTGGCCCAGCCAGGTCTCCGTAATACCTGCCAGGTCCGCTCCCCCCTCTTGAACAAGATCACAAATGAGGGGGGCTTTGTTTACCACAGACCTGGCGTTGCATAGCATCAGCCGAAGGTCCAGGGCCTGAGGGTCTGTGCAACCTGGGGAACGAGCAGAGCATTGGGGGCCGGAGCATGCCACCGCTTGAAGACAGCGAGCGCGTACTCCCTTCACTTGATATGGCCCCCTACTCCCGCCATATCTGCCCCTCCCACCTATAGTACTGATGTAATGTCTACCGATAGTATAAGCTCTAACCCCCTCCTTGACTCCGGATTTCGTATCACCTCCGTCGTGCTCCTTAGCCGGACTAGACCCCGTCCCTTGCAGATTAACCCCTGAACCCACACAACCCACCCCCCTCCCGGGAGGTCCCCCAGCCTCCTTATTTACATTAGAAACCACCCTCCTCCCAGATCTTTTTAAAATAGAGTTTGAAAAACTATCTAAAAAACCCCAAAGCTTCCGGTTCTTAGCATACCACCTCTCGGGGTTCCAAAACCCGTCCTTGAGGGCAGCCCTAGATAATTGGGAGGGCCAAACCTGCGAGAGGGGGGAATCTCGCAGTGTGAGGAGTTCTGTTTTTGAATACATTAGAGGAGAGATGGAATTGGAAGTGATGAAAGGCTAATTTTCTTCTTAAAGGTGTTAAAGATGGTTTAAAATAGATGGTTAAGACAAAAAGGTAAGGTGGATAGTTGTACAAGGAAGCCGGTATACTATAACATCGGAATACCATCACCCTTTCATGGTGATGGGAAGTCTTGTGATTAAATAAGTTGGTCCAAAAGGGGGATAAGAGTCTTAATGACTGCCTTCTCATAGTGACCAGTCTACAGTTTCAAAAACAGTAGAGGAGATGGTCCATCCCATCCAAGTGAATAGATGTATAGATAAATCGTTCAAGACTCTCGATGTCTGTGCTTCCTCCCTTTTTGATACAAGCAAATCTGAAGGTAAGGTGGAAAAGTAAGGTGGAGCATCCAGGCAGAAGAGATGAGATCGAATAATCAGGATAGCCAGGACAATCAGGATAGTTGGGAGGAAAATGTTTAAAAATGTTTAAAATGAAGGCTGTAAATTGATCAAGCAGCTGCAAGGTTTCGCTGAATGGCCCAAACTAGGTCTACGTCTAGTAAGGGGGGGGGAGAAATGGTTGAGGGGAAGATCAAAAGAATTATGTCCTCATTTTTCAGCCCCCATCACCATCATGCTCTTTTAGACAGGGCCATTCAGGTAATTATGTTGAAACCTCTCCTTTAATATTTAAGGGGGAGTTGTCCAGGCCCCCTTCCTATTATAATGAGGGGGAAGTAGTCATTTGCAGCAAAGCTCTCTCTATCATCATGAAGAGGACAGCCTAGTCTCCCGATGTTGCTGTTGTTATTGTTGTCGTCATCATTGTTGTGAGTGTCATGGCAGCCAGCTCCGCCCCTGTAGCCATGGCCACCGGCCCTGCTTCGCCGCCCACGGCGCCCAGCCTGCAGCAGATTAGATTTTCTGCAGCCCAGGCACCATCGCCGCAGTCTCCGTTGCCGCTGCCACCGCCATAGCCACATTTCTGATCGTTGCTTCAACTGCGTTAGCTTAGCAGCCATTTGGCTCGTGACAGCCAGGCCCCGGTCTTAGCGCTCGCTGCTGCCTGCCACTTGCCACACATCCCTAACAACCTCCACGGAGGCTTAATGATCTTCTGGCTCCATCTGCGGCTCGATTCGAGCCGGCTACACTTCAGCTTGCTGGGTGGGGGTTGCAAGATGGTCAGCTGGTCCCCCAACACCTCCAAAAGAGCCTAACATCGCCCCCTCATCCTCGGCGATCAATATGGAGCCGCCATATTTGTCTGCTACCCGGAAGGAATCTTGTCAGCTTTTTTTTTTTTTAGATGGAGACAATGGTGATGTGATTTGAGGTGAAGTGAGGTGAGGTGAATGACAGTTTGGTCTAGTGATTAAGGTACCAATCTAGAAGACATAAGTTGTGAGTTCATGTCCCATCTTGGCCATAAAAGCCAGCTCGGTGATCATGGATCAATTACTCAGGCTGACCCATCTCAGAAGATTGTTGTTGTGGGGAAAATAGGAGGAAGAAGATCTATTAAATATATTTACAGCCTTGAGTTATTTGTATAAATAATAAAGGTGGGATATGAATGAATGAATGAATATAAAAATAAGTGCATTGTGCTAAAAATATAGGTTTTTAACAGTGACTATTAAGCCCTTTGATGCCTGAAAATATTTAAATAGGATTACATCTCAATAATATGTTCTTGATGTTGAGTTGAATGTAGCATGTGTTCCTCTTTGAGTCTGTTTATTTCTGGAGGTAGCTGTATCAGCATTTTCAAAAGATTTTGGTTTATATATAAATATAAAAAGTTTCTAATAATTCTTGTATTGTGGTAATAATAATTACAATAATCTATTGTAACAATAGAATTTGGCATCTGAAAGATAAATGTATTGTGCTTAAACCATAAATCTGAGAAATACAGATTATAGCTGTTGCTGTTGAAGAGTACAGCTGAAGGAATAATTTTTAAAGTGTATTTTTATAATATTGTGATTGATAGTTTCATCTAATTGTCAGATTCATTAAGATACTACTAACAGGTGTCATACTGTGATGCCAATTGATATTGTAGTAAGCTTACTAAAGAGCTTACTTTTTTAAATTTTCCCATTGTTTAACTGTAGTTTACATAGACAATGAATCCTTTTCTAACTATTTAAGATGTGACTCAAAGAATTCAAGCCCACTGCCTCTGATTAGCTCTGCCTAGTATTGTAAGCAGCGACTTAGGGGGAAAAAATAGGAAACTGACAGTTTAAGAGATAAAGATTTGCAAAGCCTCAATAGACTGATCCTTACAGTGAAAATTATTTTGCTTCAGATTAATCAGAATAAATATTTTGGTTTATCATTAGGACACACACTTTCTCTTTCTTTTTTTCTCACACACAAACAAATATCATAAACAGGATGTTAACAACTTCTTTATTGTTCCATGGACACAGATGAAAGAGTCAAGATTCTTTTAAAAAAAAACATCCTGGCCTATTATGGCTTCTCCAAGTTCTTCTCAGTTTGCCATCCTGGTAACACAAGAGATCCACCTTCAATCCTGTTACAAGTAATTTATTAGAAGAATTAGAAAATTCTGAGAACTTGATAATATATGTAAGTTAAACTGGGCTTGTAACTATAGAAAGTCAATATACCATATTTTTCTGAGTATAAGATGCACCTTTTTACCCCCCAAAAGGGGGTGAAAAGTTACGTGCATCTTATATACCGAATGTAGCCCTGCCCATCCACTGGCCCCCACCCTTTGGTCTCTGCCTCCCAGCAGTTACCTCCTTGCAAGCAAACAGCAAGAAAAAACAGCTCCTTTCAGCTTCAGCATAGGCTAATTAGCACAAGTTGATTAGATTGGCCTCCCCACTCTCAGTTGATTTGCTCTCAGCTGTTTTGCGCAGGCTCTTTTGCAAGCTCTTGTTTTGCAAGCTCTCTGCTTGCTGCAAAGAGTGCTGAACAGATTTTTTTTCCCTAGCTAAAACAAAACTGAAAGTAAAGTAGGCTCTGCTGCAACATGACAAAATGACGCAGGGAGAGAGATTTCTTTTTCTTTTTGCTCACCAAAAATGGTAAGTGCAAACAATGGGGAATTTAGGGCAAAAGAGGAGAGTTCAAGATTTTAAAACACAAAAGAAAAAAAGGTCTATTTAACTAGGGAATTGTAATAATTGAGATATTATTAATTGTATATTGTGTTGAAAGCAGAAATGGTTAAGTTGTGGTTTGGAAGAATATTGGGGGAAATTATTTGGTTTATTATTATTGGTAAATATAATTAATTGATCTGTAAGAAATTGGATTGCATGGAAATAATTGGAATATTCATGTTCATATTGATTAATATACAAAAAAGATAGTTATATAACTAATTGATTTATATTAAAATGTCGAATTTGTATTAAACAACTGTAATATTACATAATTAAGCAATATGAGGATTGATATAAAACCAGATGACAATGGGAAGGGGTATAATATAGAATAGAAGTGAAAAATTGAATTTGATTAAGAGTAGAGATGAGGATGAAGGGTAATATTGGTTTTTTAAAAAAATAGATAGGAAATAAATATGGCAAAAAGGAAATATAGAAATTGTAAATTTAATTGAAATGATTAAACACTGTTTAAATTTGTGAACCAGCCAAATACTCTGTTCAAAGAAAATACATTGCATGTTTGTAATGTGTGCTTGTCTAAAAAATAAAAATTTTTTTAAAAAAACAACAACCAAAAAAGGTAGGTGCGTTTTATACTCCGAAAAATACCGTATTTTATTTAACAATATGTTGTAACTTGCATTCAAACTTAAGAAGAAACTTACATCTAATTCAAACTCACATCTAATTCATCCAAATATTTATTTTTCAAATGAAGACTTTGCATGGACAATATGTTTAAAGACAGCTGCTTCAGAAAAGAAAAGCCTTTGTGTTATTTTTTGTATAATTTAATTGGTAAAGAAAATTCACCTGTGAGTCTGTGTGGACCCCTAGTGACTGATTGGACAAGTCCCCACAATTTTTGGCAATATTTCAAAAGTGGTTTGTCATGGCAATGCTACAAAGCTATAAAACTCATATTTAAGGCAGAAAAGTAGTTTCTATATTTTGTCTCAAAAACAAAAGTGTTAATGTAAGAATTAATAGCTATCAATTCCATGGAAGTAATGCTCTTCTTAAAAAGCTTGCCAGATCCATTCAGAGACAAATTAAATATTCAAGCTTATAAACTGATCATTTCAGAAACAGAATTTGAAATGAATTACATACTATTTAAATACGGTAAATATATTAAAATGTATTAAAATATTTTAAAAGTATTAAAAATAAAAATTAATGCAAACTAAAAATAATAAAAACAAAATAGAAAAATAGTGCAAAAATTTAAAAAATGAAATAGAATAGAAATGAAAGAAAAAAATGTGTAGTATAAACTAAAGGAAAAAAAAGAAATATATAAATAAATGACTTACCTCTTAAACACAAAATTGCAACAATTTTAGTAACTTATCTTCTCATAAATGCCAGAAATGATACTATCTTTCTTTCTTTTGTCTATCAAAAACATAAAGATTGTGATCTTGGTGGCACAGCAGTCTAAAGTGCTGTTAAGTAGCATCAGCTGCCTGCAATTACTGCAAGTTCGAATCTCACCAGGCTCAAGGTTGACTCAGCCTTCCATCCTTTCGAGGTAGGTAAAATGAGGACCGGATTGTGGGGATAATAAGCTGACTTTGTATAAAACAGAACACCGCTTAGGGGCCCCCCGAAAGCCCTACTAAGCAGGTATATACAAAAGTATGAAGACTATTGCCTAATGCATTGTAAGCCGCCCTGAGTTTCCGGAGAAGGGTGGCATATAAATCGAACCAATAGATAGATAGATAGATAGATAGATAGATAGATAGATAGATAGATAGATAGATAGATAAATTTTAGTCCTGGTACTAGCAAAAGTTCATTAAGGGCTACCAACAACACACCTATTATAATCGTGATCAAATAAACCCAGTTTAAATTCCTTCCTTTTTACTATTAATAATGTTCCTTTTTAGCTTTTTCAAATAATGTTCTAGAACTTTATTTCTTTTCTTTTTCTTTTCTTTTTCCCTTCTTACAATTTTTTTAAACCTTTAACAAGTTTTTTTGTAAATACAATATAGGCAAATTATGACTGTCATTGTCTTTGTTTGCTATATGCATATTGCATTTAATTAATAAGATATTAGCTGATTTTTTTTTGTAAGTCCAGTATAGAAACTCTTTCCACTCCTTTCTTGTTACCTGCATTTTTAAAATCCACTTTCAGATCTTAAATCACGTCTTTGAAACACTGTCTCTCTTATGGAGGCAGAGACTCTTAAAATTAACCTTTGAATTAATTGTTCAAAAATATCCTTCAGTATATCCAATATTAAAATATTTTGCTTCATTCTGTATTAGTAAGTCCCATTTAAGTGTTCTCCTTTATTGGAATATTTTGGTTCTTCTGATTCCATCTAGTATACAACCTTCAAAGTCTATTCTATTATTTTTTAAAATATGACTTTAAGGGTTTTTTTTAAAGGAAAAGTATTAAACTAACAAAAAACTAGTAATGAAGAAATCGAACAGAAAAAGAATCAGACTATACATGGAAACAGCAGATAGAGATGCAATAAAAATATAGAAAGACATACACAAAACAATAACTTCAAACTTTGATGAGAATTATAATTAAAACGTGACTTCAACTCATTCTCTATAGTTACAATGTAATCTCCATTTAAAAAAATAATGTATAAATATTACTAATACTTCAATCAAGATGTCATGATTTCATTTTTTTTTCTGTTCTGTGCAAAAAGTTCAAAAGTCCAGTTGGTGTTAAACTTAATCAATGTCTTTTCACTAATCAGACTGTCAGTTTTGCCCATCCAGTCAGTTCTATCAACTTTACCAACCAATCTTCCATTGTATGTATTGTCAAATCCTTCCGAAGTTGGGCATATAGAAAATGTACTGCCATTATCATGTATAAGAACAAAATACCGTGCAATTTTTTTCATCATCCCTAACTAAAATGTCTCTGGTTTAAATTGTGTATTGACATTCAACACTTTTTGAAGTCATATCTGCATTTCAATCCAATATTTTAAGCTGTTTTACATGTACACAAAAGGTGGTAAAAATCTTTTCTTGGTATCTACATTTCCAGCATAAGTTAGAAATCCCATTATGTATTTTGACAATCTGTCTGGTGATAAATGCCATCCATACATCATTTTATATAAATTCTCTTTCAAATTGCAATACAATCTGATAATGAAACTACAATGAATTAGTTTACTCACTTCATTCCACTGTATATGTTGGCTCTGCTGTGTTCAGTTCACTTTCCAGAAGTTGAAATGAACTACACTGTTAAACTACTTTGATGACATTTCAGTAGGACTCCATTGTACAAGCAATGTACTAATAGCAATAGCACTTAGATTTACCAATGATTTCATAGTGCTTTATAGCTCTCTCTCTAAGCGATTTACAGAGTCAGCATATTGTTCCCAACAATCTGGGTCCTCATTTTATGACTTTGGAAGGCTGGAAGACTGAGTCCACCTTGAGCCAATCAGGATCAAACTCCTAGACTGAGCAGTAAATTAGCATACAGTAGTACATGCTAACCACTGTGCCGCTACGGCTCTTTAGATTGTTTAACATATTTTAAGATCATAATAGAAAATTCATGTATATTCATTTGAGAATAGGATAGGATAGGATAGGATAGGATAGGATAGGATAGGATAGGATAGGATAGGACAGGACAGGACAATTCTTTATTGTCCAAGTGTGGTTTTATTTATTTATTTATTGGTTCAATTTATATGCTGCCCTTCTCCGGAGACTCAGGGCAGCTTACAATGCATTAAGCAATAGCCTTCACACTTTTGTATATACCTGCTTAGTGGGGCTTTCGCCCCCCACCCCCAAGCAGTGTTCTTTTTTTTTTTAATACAAAGTCAGCTTATTGCCCCTACAATTCAGGTCCTCATTTTACCTACCTCAAAAGGATGAAAGGCTGAGTCAAGCTTGAGTGTGGTGAGATTCAAACTTGCAGTAATTGCAGGCAGCTGAATTGCAGGTGCTACTTAACAGCACTTTAGTCTGCTGTGCCACCAAGGCTCTTGGTTGGACGCATAAAGAATTTGTCTCTGGTGCATAAGCTCTCAAAGTACATATAAAAAACAAAGTGAAAACAATATTTATTTATTTAAAAAGAACATCTAAATTTAGAGGTTATATTTCATGGAATCATTTATTTCATGGAAAATAAAAGTTCTATTAAAAATAATAAAATTACCATTAATGGTCTATTTTATCAGAACTAAAGCAGGTGCACAATAAAAATGATAAGAAGAAATTTCTTGCAAAGTCCTTGCCAAAACTCATAGTAGCATATTGGCTATGGTCAATGGGACCACATGCAATTCCTGTATGTTGTCTTTTAACATGGATGTCAAAGGAGTCATTTCTTGCCACATTGTCCAGAAGCATGCATAGCAGATATGGAAATAGAGAGGACATATCTTTGATGGGGTAGGAGTCAAAGAAACAGGAACACTTACTTTGGAACCGCTAGTATTAGGTGACATATGAGAGTGAAGTATAGATACACTTTACTGAGTTTGCTTGGTGTGTATTAAATTATATAAATGTATATGTCATCTAAAACTATTTTCAAAAATTTGAAAATACCTTCTGTATATCCACTTAATATCAGGTTTTTTTAATGGCTTTTAACTATCTTCCTTTAATGGCTTTTAACTATCAAGGTGGAAAACACAAATCAAACATCAAAAAATTTCCTTCTACCATTTTCATCAAGTTTGACTAAAACTTTGTGCAAGTGTGAAGACAACCAAATCCTTAAAAGTGAGAGCAAGTTTCAGCCAATAATTGATTGTGATTAGCTAGATTTTGGAATCCATGGAGTGAGATTGGTTTCTTACCAGAGTACTGCATTAGCTACACAGGGCAGACCCTAAAGACTGATTTCAAAAATTTGTTCATGTTTACTTTCTAAAGGGGAAATGTATTTATGGATATTAGACTCTCTGAAAATTTAAGAAAGGAATTTAATTGAATCCTAATGAGATGTGATTTTCTCCATTTTTTAAAAAAAACTGATAGCAACAATTGTATTTTTTGTGCTTATCCACAGTATGTGAAATCTGGTTTTCTGTTGATCCTGATTCCTGGAGGACAGCTCTAAATATTTATAAAACCCAGAATAAAACCCAGAGAGCAATTTTAGCCTTCCTGTCCAATTGGAAGGATAACTTTACATCTACATATAGTAAAATGGGAATAGATAATCTGCCTTGGCAAGAGTGTGAAATGTTGCATTAGTAAACATTGGAATAGAGTTACAGATTACCAGAAGTATGTATACATTCTTGCTTCATTCCTTTTTTATATAGATTGGGAATGAAATTCTGAGGTTTACAGTATATTTTTAGAAGATAATTGTTAAATATTTGCAAATAATTGCAAATCTTGCTGTTCTGTAGTGAAAATCTGCCCCTGTGCACATGGATTGGGAAATGATTATTTGTAACTTTAGAAAGTCAGCTTGTAGCACAACTTTAGAAAGTCAGCTTGTAGCACATCTGTCAAGGTTTGTCTTGACACTAATTGAGCCTCCCCTCCCAGTCCAGTTTCATCATAAAGTATGCTATTTTGCAAACAATATGATATGAATGATATAACCCCTCAGCTTTTACTTAGGTAATTATACCTCTTTCTTTATGTCTGGCTCTGAAATAGTCTCCCTCTAAACTTAAACTATACCATTATGCTGCTTGCCTCCTTCTTGATAAATCAGTGACAGAGAAGATTTTCCTGGAATATAGTGACATCTGGCAGTAGTCTATTCTGTTCTGCCCAAGAAGGGAGGTACAACAAAATTATAGGAATATAAAGCCTTCATAGCAGCAAGCCATCACGCCTCATATAAATTTGTGTGCATAGCCAAAATCACCACAGATAGACCACAAATGTTAATTTGTGTTCCTGATATGAAGCATGTTAGCCAATGGGAGAAATTCATAATACACTAGTTGTCTTACTATGATCTGGTTCTGAATTTTCTTATAGTTTATTTCAGTTTAATTTGCAAGTGGGAAAGATGAGTATGATATGGCAATCAGATGAGATGGAGAATTGTCATAGTTTAAACTATTTTTTTTAAAAAAAATCATTTCTGTACCACAATTTTAAGGACAAATCAATGAAAAATGTAATGTATCTTCCAAGAACTTCCATGTGTCAAATGTTCTTGTAAAGAAGTATCAGAATCCTTAGATGGCTATATATAAACCATAGAAACCTGCACATCTTAACACAAATAAAAAGAGGAAGCAGATCATGGCAGCGCTATATGAGCAGGAGGAAAGTAGAAAGTGCAGATAGCACCAAACACACATTTCATTTTAAATAGAATAGAATAGAATAGAATAGAATAGAATAGAATAGAATAGAATAGAATAGAATAGAATAGAATAGAATA
>WNWU01000016.1:22901196-22931956 GCA_012654045.1 Ptyas mucosa | reverse complement strand
TAGAATAGAATAGAATAGAATAGAATAGAATAGAATAGAATAGAATAAACAGAGTTGGAAGGGACCTTTGAGGTCTTCTAGTCCAACCCCTGCCCAGGCAGGAAACCCTACACCACTTCAGACAAATGGTTATCCAACATCTTCTTAAAAATTTCCAGTGTTGGGACATTCACAACTTCTGCAGACAAGTTGTTCCACTTATTAATTGTTCTGTCAGGAAATTTCTCCTTAGTTCTAAATTGCTTCTCTCCTTGATTAGTTTCCACCCTTGCTTCTTGTTCTACCCTCAGGTGCTTTAAAGAATAGTTTGACTCCCTCTTCTTTGTGGCAACCCCTGAGATATTGGAACATTGCTATTATATCTCCCCTAGTCCCTCTCTTCATCAAACTAGACATACCCAGTTCCTGCAACCGTTTTTCATATGTTTTAGCCTCCAGTCCCCTAATCATTTTTGTTGCTCTTCTTTGCACTCTTTCTAGAGTCTCAACATCTTTTTTTACATTATGGCAATTACAGAGACAATAACTTAGATTTGGAATAAAAAAAAGAAGCTGTTGTACGTCCTTGAAACTGTTTATATCAGATTACACTGATTTGCAAGGCGAAAGCTTCAGAAATGAAAGTAGCTTAATTTTAGCAGAATTGTGTTACTAATATAGGAAAATCAAGTCCTGAGTATAATTGTCTCCAGTGTTAAGATACAGCCTCAGGTCAAAATTGCATCAAAATAATTCAAAATTATGAGAGGGATGTGCAATTATGCTCCATAACAAAGGCTCCATCTTTATTTAGTATCTAAACTGCACTTCTTGGCTTTTTTCTTGTGAACTGCAGTAAGATCATCCCTGGGGGGATTTCAGCAGTAATCGGCAAGAATGAATGGACTCCATTTCACTTGGGTTTTTTTCTCCATACCTGTGATATCTTGGTGTAATCTCTCCCCATGCTCATCACTCACTGCCCCACAGTTCAAAAAATAGTCTAAGAAATAGTCTAAATGTGAATGTAAGAAGTGAATTTTCAGTGACATGTTTGCACCAAGTGCTTTATAAGACCTAAGCAAGTTTTCCATGTATTTTCCATAGTTACTGTATTTTTCGCTGCTGAGCAGCTGGTTGGCGGTTGGATTGATCTTCCGGAATACCATTGATTGACTGTTCTAGGGCAGCGGGGATTGCTACTGCCACCACATATCGCTGCCGCCTATCACCACCACCTATTGCTGCCCATTCGCCACCACCCATTTGCCGCTGCCATTTGCCACTGCCAGCACTGTTGTTCTCCGGTGGCAGCGAATGGGCAGCAACGATTGGTGGCGAATGGGTGGCAGTGATTGGTGGCGAATGGGCGACGGTGAATGGGCAACAGCGATCAGCAGCGGCAGCGAATGGGAAGTGGTGAATGGGCAGTGGTGGCAATCCCCACTGCCTAGAACAGCTGATTGCCAGTATTCTGAGAGGCCAACCCAACCATCAATCAGGTGCTCAGCAACAAAGGCTCTAGCATTCTGCGGCGGAGGCAACAGACATAGAGGAGGCAGGCTGTTTCCTGTTTGCTGCAAGGACGCTAGCCAGATGAATATTGGATGGATGCTGGGAGGCAGAGGCAGATTTTTTTTTCTTGTTTTCCTCCTCTAAAGCTAATGTGCATCTTGTAGTCCGGAGCATCTTATAGTGCAAAAAATACGATATCTGCCTTCCTGTTCTCAAAGTGAAGATAAATTTATACACTTCTATGTGGTACTATTTTCATTGTTCTACCATACTTTGTCAAGAAGTTACAAGGCATAATGATCATTAGACACCCCCCTCCTTTGTAGGCAAATATACTTGCCTGTGTATCTATCTTTATTATGAAATATCTTGAAAACTTTAGCCAACCAGCACATTTATCACGTTTTCTAATTCATCTAACCAAATATGTAAAATTAACACATTTTATCTCAGAGGTTGATAATTTCCCAATATTTGTAGACCAGTGTTATTGAAATCACTAGATCATTTCATTCATGGAGAGGAAATTAGCCTAGGAAAGCCAAAGAAAAATCCTTAGTTTTTTAATCAGCATTAATTTTAATCAGCATTTGTCTGATAAAATCAAAAGAAAATTCCAATAGAAATCATTAGAAAGCTACTCATTTTTAAATTCTGCTGCTTTGTGTTCCATTCCAGAATCTTTCTCAATTTTTTTTTTTATTAAGGGTCATGTTCTTGAACTTCTGAGGGAATTCCCTCTGCGTTTCTGAGAGAAGTCATTTCATGTACTCACTCAATTTCTGCCACCTGAGCAGGGTTGAAACACTGAGGATTTCATGTTTCGTCTTCTGAAAAACTGTGAGCCTGAACTAGTTCAATAATAGCTGGTGTACTGAAAGCTATCAGGGGAGTCCATTTAGTGCTAGCAAAGCAGAGCAGAACAGAGCAGTTACATTTGTATGCAAAATTCAGTGCAAACTCTGCAAAATGTATAGCGCAAATAGGAAAACGCTCATTCTGAGATAGCCAGTTATTCTATTACAAGGTCATTTTTCTTCATACTTTCAAAACTTTTTTAAAAAATGAGTGATTATTTTTTCATAACTCACATTACTCAAGGAGTATGCATTAAATCTCTAGCTGTTTGGTGCTGTCACGTTATGGGTGATATGAAGGAATAAGTAAAATGCTACATTTCTCTAGATAACTATTGTGAAATCTCTGCAATCCAAGATCAGTATAGAATTTAGCCATCAGAAGTGTCTGCTTTCTTCTACAATATCAATGAAAATAAAATGTCAAACTGGTTTATCCCAGTAAATTACTATAAACATAATGGAAAACATCATTGTGGAACCAATATTTATGATCGTTAAGTCCACCCCTAGATTATCCCAGCAATTCCACACAGTCCAAATTCAGCGTATTAACTTATAGCAATTAGCTCCATCACAGTATATCAGAGTTTGTATAACACAAAACAGCTGGTATTGAGAGTCCCTCAGAGAATGTCTCTGTGTAGATCCAACACCTATTTTGGGATGGACATTCAAGAGTTTTAAGGAGAGTAATGCTTAAGTTCATAAATGATTTATAGCAGACTCTCAAACTCCCCCAAATGCAAATTGGGGCACTTATTTTGTTGCACCTGCTGTAAATGGAATGTTGGTGGGGGTTTTGTACTTTTCCTCCAAGTCTTTTGAAGTTGTCTATTTCTATTTCTGTCCACACATTCTCCTGCTATTAATGAAGTTAACAATTTTTCATTCTTTTCTGGTTGTTATTCAAGATCTATGCCTCCCACTTATCTTCCCTAGCCCAGGGTAATCTAGTCCATCCAAACTTAATTTTTCATAAGACTTGTATTTAGGAAGATGATTTTTTTCTATTTTTAGCCCACTAACTGCTTATAACAACATCATCTTCCATAGTTAGAATTAAAGATAAATATTATGTTTCTTATCAATGTATCACTTATCACAAAAGAGTAATTAAATTTGTTCAATTTTAAAAACTGAGATTGTGGAATATATAAATTTCATGGAATTCATTTAATCCTCTTCAACTCACCTACTGATATTATTTGACTTAAAAACTTAAAAATCATATTTTACCAATTCAATGTACTATGTGTATGAAAATGATTTTTTTTCTATATAAGGAGAAAAATCAGTGAATTTCTGATGAAAGAAAAACAAGAAGGAAAGCCCTAATAAGGACAAATACATTGAATTTTACCTGCATACGGACATAAATAATGGGAGCAAGGGAGGTCAATGCTTTATTAAATATAATGATATATTAGGTAATTTAAAAGTGATAAGGCATGCTGAGTCTCACTGCAACAATATGTAAAGTCATGAAAACAGCAGAATGCAATAGAGTGAACCCATGAGGAATATTGCATTTATAGCAAAACAATGCTTGAAAGAAGAATGCATCAAAAATAAAATGGAAGAAGTATTTGACAGGATCCTTTTCTTAATGTAAAGGATATATCTGGAGCAACATAATCATAAACATTCCATCCAGGGGTGAAATGCTACCGGTTCAGACCAGTTCAGGCAAACTGGTAGTAAAAAATGCTACTGGTCCAGGCGAACTGGTATTTCCGCCGATCAGCTGGCAATGATAAGATGTGATGCGTGATTTATATTAGCTAAAATCGTACAATTTAGCTAATCTAAATCATGTGGCACAGCTAATTCTCCTGCCCCCTGCTATTCTACTTACCTTTGCAGACTCGGAAGGCTTCAAAATGTTCCTTTTTTAGGGCTGCGCGGGCGCGCACTCAGTAGCAGAGTCACAGAACTGGTAACAGTCTTCAGAGGATTTCACCCCTGATTCCACCCTGTAGCATGTACAAGGTACCAAGCAGGGGTGGATTCTACTTACCTTTACTACCAGTTTGCAACGGGGCCACACATGCACAGAAGCTTCCTGATGATGTCAGGATCAGTGGGTGGAGCCTCCTGCTGGTTTTACTACCAGTTCTATAGAACCGGTCCGAACTGGGGCAACCCACCACTGGTGCAAAGTCTAGAGCTTCCAGTCCAGAAAGAGTGCAGAGAAGAGCAACAAGAATGATTAGGGACTGGAGGATAAAACATATAAAGAACAGTTGCTGGAACTGGATATGTCTAGTCTTATGAAAAGAAGGTCTAGGGGTGATAGGATAGCTATGTTCCAATACCTCAGGGGCTGCCACAAAGAAGAGGAAGTCAAGCTATTCTCCAAAGCACCTGAGGGTAGGACAAGAAGCAATGGGTGGAAATTAATCAAGGAGAGAAGCAAGCTAAAACTAAGGAAAAATTTCCATAGGCAATTAGACAACTAGACAATTAGAACAATTAATCAGTGGAACAGCTTGCCTCCAGAAATTGTAAATGCTCCAACATTGTAAGTTTTTAAGAAGAAATTGAATAACCATTTGTCTGAAATGGTATAGGGTTTCCTGCCTAACCAGGAGGTTGGACTAGAAGACCTCCAACTCAGGTCCCTTCCAACTCTATTGTTCTATTCAGTTCTGGATTATGACTACTTAGATGACCACCAGAGACATCAAAATGTGAACTTTTTCTATATCTCTGCTGCTATCTGATGATAATTCAAATATTTACAGACTAACTCTAGTAGCCCAATAAATATATCCCAGGATATTCTTAAATCTTTTACATCTGGAATATGTACAGTTTTGAAGGAAAAGAAATAAAGCATAGATCCACTTGCTTCTGATTTGAAGTAACCTACACAGCAAATAATTCAACAGTAATAATAAACACCCAAATTATATTTTACAAATCTAGTGTTTATAGAGCCATGAATATGTCTCCTATTCTTTTAAGCGGAAGAGACAGTTCCATGTTCACTAAGAAAGGACTGGCTATGTAATTGACCTATATGATTAAGTGACTAAATCCCTTTCCTAAATCTGATTTAAACTTCAAACTAGAGCATTCTAGTTTGAATGCTCTTAAATTACATCAATTCGTTGAGTGACCATTTGAAATTAAACCAGTTCTTGCACTTATGACTATCACAGCATCTCCAGGGTTATGTAATCAAAATGTGGGTGCTTGGCAACTGAAATGTATTTATATTTGTAGTATCCTGAGCAGGAGTGGATTCTAATTTTTTTTACTACCAGTTCTGTGGGCATGGCTTATTTTATGGGCATGGCTTGATGGTCATGTAACAATTATTTAGGATTTAGCAGAGGTCCTGGTCTACCAGGCTTTTAACTGCTTGCAGAGCTGTACTGGTCTACCCATTTATTTTTGCAGGCACTGGTCTACCCATTTATTTTTTCAGGCACTGGTCTACTCATGTATTTTTGCAGGCACTGGTCTACCCATTTATTTTTGCAGGCACTGGTCTACTCATTTGTTTTTGGAGGCACCGGTCTACCACCAAACTGCCTTTTACTACTGATCAGCTGTAGGGCGGTCTTTTGAAGCCCTGCGGCAAGAGTTTAAACAGTTTTTCCTTATAGCCCATCAGCTTGGACTCAGGAGGCAGCAATAAATTGGGGGTGGGGCCAAATAAAAGGTAAGAATAACTTTGGGGGGTGGGATGGGTGGGCGGGGGGTGGGGAGAGGTGGGGTGGGAAGAACCTGTTCGGTGACATCATATTGTCACCACTACCGGCTCAGCGGAACTGGGCCGAACCGGGAGGAACCCACCACTGATCCTGAGGTTATCCAATTGACATTTGCAACTTTCCCAGCTGGCTTCCAGCAAACAAAGTTAATGGGGGAAGCTGGATTTGCTTAACAAACACATGATTCACTTATGAACTTCAGTAATTCACTTAACAACTGTCTTGCTTATCGACAGAAATTCTGGTCTCAGTTGAGGCCAGATTCATAAGTCAAGGACTACCTGTATCATGTCCCTATTCTATAAAATTGTATCTAATGTCTTCTATTTTAACAAAAACCTAAAAATTGCTGATAATGAATCTGTTAAGTTCTTTCACTGGATTGTACAACTGAAAGCATTTTTTTTAAAAAACTTATTATTAGTCATAGTGAAACTTGAAATATACAGAGGAAATCCATTCTCACTTTACTGAGCTATGAAATACTGCAGAGAAGCTACAGACTAGCTGTATTTTTTTTCTTTCTTTTCTTTTCTTTTTATTTTTGGGGTAACAAGTAATTTTCTTCATTAAGCTGACAGGCTGTGAACACCATGGAAGGTCACCTCAAGAATATCGCTAAATTTCACAATTCCTCGAGATCTATATTCTGTTCCTTTCTTTCTGAAGTATCCAAATGGTCTACATATGTTTCATTTGAGCAGATGCATTGGGGGGGGGGGGCAGGGGGAAGGAATGGATAGCAAAGAAAGAGTTTAAAAATGTACTCTGCTCATTTGATTATAATTAGCTGTGTATATGTAGCAACGAAGCACAATACTTACAGTTCTACTCCCACATGCATGCCCATGATAGTAGTCAACCTTCACAGAATATTCATGTGATCAAGCAGAGCAGCTGTCAGATGCTCCATAATTTAGTTAACTGTCGCATCATAAGACCAAGGCTATGAAGACAGGAAATCTGCATCATCTTCTAATATTGTCTGATTATTCTACTTGAATTATGACATGCTAATTCTTTAGTTGTTGCCATTTTTTTTTTACTGAACAGAAACTTATATTTAAAGAGGGCTAGAGTGAAAAATGACTCAGGTTTTTCTAAAAATGCACATGTTGGCATTAAGATAATGGGAGACAATGGAAGACAATTTGCAAGATTCCATTATCTTCACTATACATTTTGTTATGATGTATTCATCTTCCTTCATACATTTACATGGTTTAAGTGAAGCCTTATTGTCCAAATTGGCAAGAATTAAAACTACAATGTGCTTCTAGGGTACCTGTCAGCTCTGGCGTGCTGGCTGGCCTGGAGCTGCCATTCAGAGAGGTGGCAACCACTGCTGTCCCTCGCCATCCTGGAATGTCCTGGATGACTGGCCGGGAAGGGTCCTCCTGTAAAGGCTGACTGGCAGTAAAGGCTGACTGGCAACGAAGGAAGAGGAGGACCAGTCGTCCTTGAAAACTTACTGGCAGTGGAGAAGGAGGAAAAGGAAGACTGGACTTAAGGTGGATGCTGGCTTCTTCACATGTATTATCCCCTGCTCATTTCAGGGTCACATGGGAAGGAGCTGCGCGTATGAGTGGGTGGTTGGTGCTTATAGTTTAAAAGGTGATGGGAAGCATGGGTGATTAGCCCTAAAAGAAGTTCCTTTTGTGTTTGTCAGTGAGTACCAAAAAAGAAGTAAAGCAGGCAGCAACAAACCAGGTTTGTATTTGGCCGTGTTTCTTTCTTTTTCTTTTTGTTTGGAACCTGACAGTACCTATGTATCAATCAGAAATTAATTAAATAAATTATCATCTTTAATCAGTTTTCAACAGATACACTTCTGATAAATTCTCTCTGTCTCTGTCTCTGTCTCTTTCTCTCTCTCTGACACACAGAGAGATGCATACACATAAACACACAGATGTTTATATGCAACCTTTTCTGAAAGCAACATTTTTGGCAAAATCTTATCAATTTAGTCTCTTTAATTCAGTTAGGGATAATAGCTTGCAGAAAATAGTATAAACTACATTTCAAGTAATCTAATAGAACTGCTTTCTTCTTTTTTTAGCTCATTTTTTATAACTCATTTTTGTCGAGCGAAAGGGAGAGGGAGAATATTCAGGGAACTGTTACAGACAAGTTTATTGTAGAGTGATATGTGATTATACCTACAAATACTTCTGATCACATAGAACCTCCATGAGCCTAATAAGTACTCCTACTCCAGTGGTGGAATTCAAATTCTTTTACTACTGGTTCTGTGGGCGTGGCTTGCTGGGTGTGGTGTGGTGTGGCTGGTAGGCATGGCAGGGGAAGGATAGGGCAAAATCTCCATTCCCTTCCAACTACTGAGGGAAGGATATTGCAAAATTTCCATTTCTACCCCACTCTGGGAGCACCTGGAGGTAGTATTTGCCAGTTCTCTGAACTACTCAAAATTTCCACTACCGGTTCTCCAGAACCTGTCAGAACTTGCTGAATAGTACCCCTGTCCTACTCTACAAACCATAGTCAACCATTTCAAAATAAAATTATAAAGAGTTAAAAGAAATCTAGAAAAAATTAAACAGGAGAAATAGACAAAAGTAAAGCTTCTTTTCAACATAGCGTTTTACTGTTTTACTTTATCTTGTTGAAGGTCAAGTAACATATGGCTGACCTTGACAGTTTAAAAAAGCGTAGAAAAAAGTGTGCAGAATCCTTGTCTGAGTCAGAAACAATTGAATCAGTTAAAGAAGTTAAGCCTTCCAAGTCATATACCTTTATTGGAGGACAATAGAAGGGGTTTTTTTTGTTTTGTTTTTTAAACTTTCGTTTAGTCATAGAATAGGATTTCAGCAGCATGGGACAACATATATAGACACAGCATCATAACACAAGACTGTCCTTTGGCCCCCACAGAAATGGCTCGCAATCTGGAAGTCCTCCTGGATATGCAGCTGTCCTTGGAGGATCATCTGACGGCTGTGACCAGGGGGACCTTCTGTCAGGTTTGCCTGATTCACCAGTTGCGGCCCTTTCTTGATCAGGATTCCACTCACGCCCTTGTCACCTCTCGCCTTGACTACTGCAATGCTCTCTACATGGGGCTCCCCTTGAGGAGCACCCGGAGGCTCCAACTGGTCCAGAATGCGGCCGCGCGGGTAGTAACGGGAGCAACATGGCGCTCCCATGTAACACCGCTCCTGCGCGAGCTGCACTGGCTCCCGGTGGTCTTTCGGGTGCGCTTCAAGGTGTTGGTCATCACCTTTAAAGCACTCCATGGCATAGGGCCTAGTTATCTTCGAGACCACCTACTGCCACAAATGACCTTCCACCAACCCGTGCACTCCCACAGAGAGGGCCTCCTCAGGGTGCCATCAGCCAAACAATATAGGCTGGTGACCCCCAGGGGGAGAGCCTTCTCTGTGGGGGCACCTACCCTCTGGAATCAGCTGCTCCCAGAGATAAGGAGAACTCAAGACCTCAGTGCCTTCCGCCATGCCCTTAAAACCCACTTTTTCCAACAAGCCGGACTGGCTTAAGAAGTAATTTTAGACGTTTTAAATTGGTTTGTTATTTTTAAAATTTGAGCCAAACTTATATATATTTTAATTGTTTTAATATTTGTATTGTATGTTTTTTTAATTCTGGCTGTTCACCGCCCTGACTCCTCAGGGAGAAGGGTGGTATATAAATTGGAAATAAATAAAAATAAAATAAATATGGATTATATATGTCCCTTGCACTGTATCATTCTTCTGAAAGCTACTAAAGCAGGTGGATGCCATTAGAGGATCGTAAATCAGACCCTGGAAATTATGTTTCATTAGCATTGACATAATAATTTAAAATTTATATTTATAAAAACTACATATTATATAAACCTGAAAGTACCCTGTTTCCCCCAAAATAAGACATCCCCTGATAATAAGCCCAATCGGCCTTTTGAGCACATGGAAATAAGGCGAAGCGCTTATTTCAGGGTTCCAAAAAATATAAGACAGGGTCTTATTTTTGGGGAAACACGGTATTAATATTGATGGATAAAATAACTTTTTATATGCTGTTTGCTTACCTTTATAAATGTCTTGTAGGCAAGCTTCCAATCACCTGATTGTCTTAGTTTTCTTTTCCTGTTATTAAATGCTGACAATGATCAACTACTGTACTCCATAATTGTGTAAATGAGTCTGCATTGCAAAGTTATATAAGTCATAAAACCAAAGTATTTTTTTAATTCTTTTCTTAATCAACTGAATATAGATTTTGCTTTTTCATCATCTCTATTCAATGGGTTGATATTTGTGTAGAAGCATGACATTCAAATCTGTTTTTCTGGTTAGTTTAGTCATTTCCCAATATAATACAGTATGATCCCTTATTGCTGACAAGGGATTAATTCTAAATTAAATATACATATACTTGTTTTTATTATATTATTTTGTTTTCATTAAATCTTTATTGTTCAAAGATATTGCAGTATCTGTCAGATTCTAACAATAGTATAAATAACTATTACATAAGAAATTCAAAATGAATTCAGCAAATGACATGCAGTGCCATATCTTAGTGTTTAGTATTTTGAACTCATGACTTCTTGGCTATGTCAGAACAGTTATTCTAAAATAAGGTCTTGGGAAAAAAGTGTTTGTTCGAATTTGTCAGTGAATCTTCAGCACAAAATCAACTTACAAAAAGAGTGTTAAATATCATTCCCAAGAACTTCTCATTGTCTTATGAAACCATAGTACAGACAAAACATGGTGAAACAGACTAGCTCCAGGTTGGCAAAGCACTGGCACAAGGCTTTGTTAATTATTCAACTCATAATGCATAAGTTGTATACATCATATGTATACAATGTAATGTATATATAATGGATGCATATTAATGGAAGTTGGATTGGAATAAAATGAGCATGATTTTAAAACTGGAGGAAGAAACACTACTGACCTGTACTAGGCTGGTGGTACTAGTAATTAATGCAAACTCTAGTAATTAAAGAACCCAGTGAAAAATGAGGATAGAATAAGATCAAACTAATTATAACATATTGAACAATTATTCTTAAAATGAAAATATTGAAGTGGTGGATAGCTTCTGCCTTTTAGAAGCCACCATCAACAGTAAAGAAAAATTTCACAAATAAGCATGTGGTAGAGCAGCCATGAACAGCATGTGTAGAACAGCCATGAATGGCATGGAAAAAATACTCAAATGCCATGATTTCTCTATACTTACAAAGGTCAGAATCATATTTTAAGTAATTATTTTCATTATAACCTTCTATGGCAGCCTAAATTTGACTTTGTAGAAGCAGGATAAGAAGAGTATTGACACTTTTGAACTTTGATATGGAAAAGACTCCTAAGAATACAATGCGCAGCAAATATAACTAATATAAGCAAATGAATATTTAAACAAATAAAGCCCAAATTCTCACATGAGGCACAAATCACTAAGCTCAAATTATTCTACTTAGGGTACACTATGTAAAGACCTAGTTCTATGGAAAGGGCGCTAAGGTTGGAAAAAGTGGAAAGAAGGAGAAGAAGAGAAAGAAAAACCAATAGCAAGATGGATAGACTCAGTTACAGTGGTGATGAGTGCACTATTAGAAGAGCAGAAAGACCAGGTTACGAAGAAAATCTATCTATGTGGTTCTAGCAGTTGAAGTGATTCAAGATCATATAATCAAAAGATAATTGTTTTTAAGGAAATAAATTACTTGGTGATAAATTTCAGAGTGATCCTTTTTTAAATTGGAGGAACACTAGGGAAATTATATAAATCAGATAAATGAAAAAGAATCCTTTATTGCTAAATTAATACTTTCCCATTTCCCTGCTCTAAGCACTATCATAATTCTAAATCATGCCAGGATTACTTGGTCTCCAAATAAATTACTATATTTTTCAGAGTATAAGATGCATTCCTCCCCTAAAAGTGGATGAAAATTTCGGTGCGTCTTATACAACAAATGTTGCAGCTGAATGGGCCACAGCGGTGGTGAATGGGTCACAGCAAACAGGTGGCAGCAAATGGGCCATGCCGAATAGGCCATGGCAGAGAACAGGCCACGGTGGCAGCAGTAAATGGGTGGCAGCGAATGGGCAGCAGTGGCAAACGGGTAGCAGCAGTAAATGGGTGGCGGCAGCTAACAAGTGGGGGGCAGCTAACAGGCAGCGGCAAATGGGCAGCGGCAAATGGGCCAGATGAATACTGGATGGATGCTGGGAGGCAGATTTTTTTTCTTGTTTTCCTCCCAAAAAAGGTAGGTGCATCTTATAGTCTGGAGTATAGTCTTATACTCCCAAAAATATGGTATTTACTGAAATTGTTAATAGAGTTTTTCAAATTAAATCTTTTAAATTAGCATTTTACCGAAAGTACAAATTTTAGCTCAAAATGTAAGGTTGAATTTCAAATTTAAAAAAAGATTTACCTAGGAACAAAAATTATTATAATCTCACTTGAATGGGTAAATAGATAAATTTGTCTTTTGCTTTATAGTTTAAAACATTAGCTCAATTGTTTTGAAAAAAACAAATGAACATGCAATATGAAGATTATTTGTTATTTCCATGATAATAATATCTTACTTATATGTGTATGTGTATGTAAAGAAGCTGTGAAAATTCATTATTCCCCACCACCACCACAAACAAAACTCTAAGCCTGAAATCATCAGAATGCATACCCACTGCAATATAACCTGGTCACAATTTTGTGACTTTTTTTAATGACTGTACAATAGTATCAGTTAAGTCTCTACTCACAAATTTATGTGATACATTTTTGTGTTACCCTTTTTGTGCTATAATTTAATATCATTCAGCATATCCATGTACAAAATATAAGACAAATCTAAGTTACCAATTGTTCAGGTTGTAGTGCAAGAACAGCACTTTGATCTTGCAAGACTACTTGGAAAACAAATAAATGCCCAGGTATAAAAATGATGATGAAGTGCCCCTGGGGAGGAAGCATGATGCATTATTTACTGGTAGCTTGACTAGCTGTAGTGAGGAGACACTGTAAGGTAAGTGTTGTTTCTTTCTTCCCTTAGGTAAGTTTTTAACAGTTTCCTCCTAATGGTTTTTGATTCATATGTTCTTGTAAATATTTCATTAGAATATAGTACATTAAAACCATTTCTGCCATCTGCTTTAAAATACCATAATGACAAATGCACTATGCAGGAAGAAGGAAGTTTCCATACACTTCCTCTGCCATCCATAATACATTGTATATTTATCATTTAGCCTTATTGCATAGTATTACAATAAAATCTAAAGTTTTATGTTAAAATCCCCACATACTCTTGTGGGGATTTCAAATAGGTTATGTGTCTCGTATTTTGTCTTCCTTACAAGTTTGGACATCAGTCTTTAAAGATGGCCAAACTGCTCTCTGTTTGAGACTGAATAACAACGAAACATGCATTATCTAAAGGATTTCTGCCTGAAGAAATACAAACTAAGGATCTCCTTGAGACTTAAACAGAGTAACATTAATACAGGTGAAATTCGAAAAATTAGAATATTGTGCAAAAGTTCATTTATTTCAGCAATGCAACTTAAAAGGTGAAACTAATATATGAGATAGACTCATTACATGCAAAGCGAGATAGTTCAAGCCTTGATTTGTCATAATTTTGATGATTATGGCTTACAGCTCATGAAAACCCCAAATTCACAATCTCAGAAAATTAGAATATTGTGAAAAGGTTCAATATTCTAGGCTCAAAGTGTCCCACTCTAATCAGCTAATTAAGCCATAACACCTGCAAAGGATTCCTGAGCCTTTAAATGGTCTCTCAGTCTGGTTCAGTAGGAATCACAATCAGGGGAAAGACTGCTGACCTGACAGTTGTGCAGAAAACTATCATTGAAACCCTCCATAAGGAGGGAAAGCCTCAAAAGGTAATTGCAAAAGAAGGTGGATGTTCCCAAAGTGCTGTATCAAAGCACATTAATAGAAAGTTATGTGGAAGGGAAAAGTGTGGAAGAAAAAGGTGCAGGAGCAGTAGGGATGACCGCAGCCTGGAGAGGATTGTCAGGAAAAGGCCATTCAAAAGTGTTGGGGACTTTCAGAAGGAGTGGACTGAGGCTGGAGTCAGTGTTTCAAGAGCCACCACACACAGACGGATCCTGGACATGAGCTTCAAATGTCATATTCCTCTTATCAAGCAGCTCCTGAACAACAAACAACATCAGAAGTGTCTTACCTGGGCTAAAGACAAAAAGAACTGGTCTGTTGTTCAGTGTCCAAAGTCGTCTTTTCTGATGAGAGCAACTTTTGCATCTCATTTGGAAACCAAGGACCCAGAGTCTGGAGGAAGAATGGAGAGGCACACACTGCAAGATGCTTGAAGTCCAGTGTGAAGTTTCCACAATCTGTGTTGATTTGCAGAGCCATGTCATCTGCTAGTGTTGGTCTACTGTGCTTCATTAAGTCCAGGGTCAACGCAGCCGTCTACCAGGAGATTTTGGAGCACTTCATGCTTCCCTCCGCAGACGAGCTTTATGGGGATGCTGACTTCATTTTCCAGCAGGACTTGGCACCTGCCCACACTGCCAAAAGTACTAAAACCTGGTTCAATGACCATGGGATTACTGTGCTTGATTGGCCAGCAAACTCGCCTGACCTGAACCCCATAGAGAATCTATGGGGCATTGCCAAGATAAAGATGAGAGACATGAGACCAAACAATGCAGAAGAGCTGAAGGCTGCTATTGAAGCATCCTGGTCTTCCATAACACCTCAGCAGTGCCACAGGCTGATAGCATCCATGCCATGCCAAATTGAGGCAGTAATTGATGCAAAAGGGGCCCAAACCAAGTACTGAGTACATATGCATGCTTATACTTTTCAGACATCCGATATTGTTCTATGTACAATCCTTGTTTTATTGATTTCATGTAATATTCTAATTTTCTGAGATTGTGAATTTGGGGTTTTCATGAGCTGTAAGCCATCATCATCAAAATTATGACAAATCAAGGCTTGAACTATCTCGCTTTGCATGTAATGAGTCTATCTCATATATATTAGTTTCACCTTTTAAGTTGCATTGCTGAAATAAATGAACTTTTGCACAATATTCTAATTTTTCGAGTTTCACCTGTATGTGTAAGTAGAAAACTATTTTAGTTGATAAAAGGGTTTTGGCTGACAAAGAAGGGATAGCCAGTTTGATCTAGTAATTAAGGTACCAAGCTAGAAAGTGGGAGAGTATGATTTCAAGTCTCACTTTAATTATGAAAGCCATCTGGATAACTTTGAACCAGTCACTTTCTGTCAGCCCAAGCTGCCTCACAGAGTTGTTGTTGTGGGAAAAATAGGAGTAGGAAGGTATTGGATATATTTGGAGCCTTGAATTATTTTAAAGCTGATAAAAGTATTAAATAAATAAATAAATAAACAAACAAACAAACAAATAAATATTTCCTTCAAATTACAATTTATATTTATGGTTAAAACACACTAGAAATGCCTATATCTTTACAATATTAAACTATCTAAAACCCCACAAGCCAAACCTCAAAAATTGGATCACTAATTAACTATAGACATGAGTGAAGAGATGCATATAAACTCTAAATTTTATCTATTTCAGGTACAATTGAAGAATAATTTAATCAAGAAGGAAATCCTGCAATATCTGACAATTTTAGAGGAATATGGAGATGGCCTTGAAGAATTCAACACCCTTTAAGTAAATACCAGCTTAGAACTGAAAGGAAGGAATGAGTAAGGAAGAAAGTTAAGATTGTCCTGCCTTGATTTCCTTTGGTTTAACAGTGGGGAAAGAGAATAGCTACCAGGCTTTCAAGTTCAGTTATTATGTCCTGTAGCAATAAAGTTTCCGTAGTCCTTGTGCATCTTTCTTCTGACCTAGTCTATTTCAAAGAGCTGACAAAATATCCCTTCTAAGGCTGTTGGAAATGAAGTTATCTCAAGAAAATATACCCACTAATGATAACACGTATAGCAAGTATATAAGAGAAAAGGTGTTATAGCAGGTCCTAAGAGTACAGAGTCTTTATATTTTATCACAGTAAACAAGGCTTGGTAGAAAATAATAGCCAGTGCAAAGCTTTCACAACTAGAATAATCAGTTCTTAGTTTGTTGTCCTTTTTAGTACTTTCCAAGATAATACACAGCACATAATTATTACCCAATCATAAAGTTTTATGAAAGATTTTTATGCACAAAAGAGTGGCCAAATTCCAAGACCAAGATACAAATGTTACACTTTGTATGTTCACCAGCTTTTTTTAGTCCATCTGAAAAAGCCACATTTGTATTTATATTTAGTCAAAATTGTATTTAGTACAATCGAATACCCCATTGAGCTCTTTGAAATTGGCATTTTGCAAAGAATGTTAATGCAAACCATCTTTGCAAAGAATGTTAATGCTAATCTTCTCTCCTTGAAATGTTAAGCAGCTGCATCTTTGGAAGCCTCATGCAACTGCTTCTCCATTAAGCCCTATTTGTGCGTGCATGTTTTGCTTGTTGATGGACTCAACACGAATATTACATTGTCCTAATATGTACTTATTTTATTAATTCATTCTTAATATGTACTTATCATTAATTCATTCTTAATTGTTTATAAGTGCCTATCTCACATTTGTGACTTTGGACAGCTTATATTAAAACATAAACAGTACAAAAATCAATCAATCAATCAATCAATCAAACAGCCATGTAGACAATGCAAATGTAAAAAACAAATAAACCATTAAAAGCCATAGAATATGATCACAGGGAGAGCACAATTACTCAGGAACAGTTACAGCCATTTTATGGGGTTAGGGGAACTATACCACTATCTGATCCCTAGGCCATTCCAATCTTTTTATCATAATAAAAAGGGCCAACTAGAGAGCACACATGTAACTATCAATAACATCTTCAAAGAAATAAAATTCATAGGGAGGAAGGAAATAATATTCTATCCTTCCGGGATATACTCATCAGCAGAGATAGTGACGCCAAATTAGAAATACTTCTATCATAAAACCACCAAACCAACCAGGTGCTCCATTATAAAAACCGCAACCCAAACTCCCACAAGAGAAGCTGTGTAGGAATACTATTTGTATGAACACTACCAGACTGTAGCAACCCTGAGCATATAAAAAAGGAAACAAATCATCTAGACAACATCTTTCAGCAAAATAAATATCCACAAAACTTCATGAAAAAGTTCCTGACCATTCAACCCAATATAGCACAACCAACGCATGCTGTGAAAAAAGATTTTTTAAAAATAGCGTACATAAAAAAAATAGCATAGAAACCACCAACAGAATATTACAACCACAAGGCATTGCCATAACATACAAAAAAATTACAACTCTCCAAAACATCCAAAGTAAATCAAAAGTCCCCAAAGCCCCAGAAGTAAAAACAGGAATCATCTGAAACATACTATGTAAAGACTGCAACAGGCACTGTGTAGGACAAAGAGGCAGAAGATTGGCAGAGGGCATCCATGAACACCAACTAGCAGTCAGACGATATGATGGAAACTCCTTAATTTCACAACACATGGACAAATTTCACCATAGTTTCAACTGGGAAACTACAGTCATCCTAGATCAAACCAAGTCTAAAAATGCTAAAGAATTCTTGAAAGCCTAGCAGTCAAATTGGCCATCAACAGGCACAAAAGTAAACAAAAAGGTTAAAACAGCTCCTCACCAGTAATCAACACCGATGAGCAGAATGACACCAAGATTAACATTACATCAACAATAAAGAAGCAAACAATAACCCTATCAAAGAACTACCAAACAAGCTAACAGTATATATCAACCCAATCAAGGAACTACCAAAACTGCTCCCACCAACATTGATAGGGAAAGCCACTAAAATATAATATGAAAACAAACCCACCCCCTTCTAGCACTGATGATGTTATCTAGTTTGATAATGAAGTGTCTGCAAGAGAACAACCAAGCTCAGAAAGCACCAAGGAATGCACACTTTTATACATTGTTACATTGAACTAGGCAATCTGTGGCCTATTGGATCATCATTTCAGAGGTATTTCTTTATCTAAATACAGAAACAGAATGATCATTTGTGGGTAAAAAGTAAATGAATATTTTGTATTTTTTGCAACTTTAAAGTCAATAAAGTGAACTTACTTGCTTTACCACATTTTCGGATTTTTGGAAACTGAGTTATTTCTGGTTCTGCTGAAGTTTGTTGTATTTTCTTCAAATCAATAACTTTCTAAAAATATTGTAGGCTTTCCATGCTACATTTAGTGGAACTTCTGCTTCATCCTCATCTTTCATATTTTATGCCCAGCCAATTCTAGTTTCCCTGTGCTACCAAAATTCAGTTTCTTCCTGAAATTTTTCTTTTTCTGCAAAGATAGTTTCTATTATCTCAATACAGCCACCATAGCAATATATAACCAGAATCATCACTTTGGAAGAAAGCAGTGTACGGCAGAACTGCTAACATGCTACCGCTTTAATTTCATTTCTATAAAAAACATTAATATCCCTGAAGAATGATAGCTTGGCAGAAGGAAAATGCCAATAGAAGAGAATATTTGTAGTTTAGGGTTAAGTGGAGTCCTTGGTGTCCTATGAGCTTGGTGGTTTTCTTGCAGACGTTTCGTTACCAAACTAGGTAACATCATCAATGTATCATCAGATAGGGTTGTCATGTAACATGTCATGATCATTGTGTGGAAATCAGTAAAAAAAAAACATAAAATAATTTTAATTATTCTGCATTTAGGAAATATTTCCCCATTATTTTTACATTTTGTACTTTTTTTTTCAAGTGTGGGAAAAAAATGAAACAATAACAGTATACTCAAAATTATTTTCAATGATATCATGGCCTATTTTAGCATACTATTTTTCATCTATATTTAGGAATTTTGTGTGGTCAAGGATTCGTACTGTATATATACGATGAGGAAAATGCAGTGGTCCACAATTTATAAGTCAGGTATAACAGTTTCATCAAGTTAATATTACCCTTCTAGGAATAAATTGCACTTTTATTCTAGTTCATTGTGAAGTAGCATCTTTGACATCTTAATTATATATGATATAATGTTAATCAGCAGCTGATATCTAAACCTTTGTCCCTTTAATTTCCATATAATGTATGGCTTTCAGAAGAAGAAGTTTAGTTTTATTCTATGGTCTCAATTTAATCATACCTGTGTGCATTTTAAAGACCAGTTATTATTGGTGTATTGTACTTTAGAACAAAGTTGTACTTTAGAAGCAGAACAAAGAGAAAGCAAGACCCAAATTCTGATAATTTTTTAAAAAAAGATCTGTGACACTGAATTTGAAAGCCATTGAAAGCAATTAATGCGCCTATGTTACTTATATCTTTTCTTTCCTGTCTCTCTTTTTCAAACAAACAAACAAACAAAAAATGCTAAATTTCAATGTCATGATCTCTGCAGTGCTAAGCCAATGGAACCATGGACTACAATCATGTGCTGATTTTACATATTTAAACATATTTCTATGTTTTCATTTTAAGACATTCCCAGTGACATTTGTAGGGACAGAAGAGTCAAGATGGCTGTCCATGGCAGCCTAATTGAAGCCTCCTTTCCATGTGAATTAGCCATGCACATAGTTGGAAAGTAGTGTGACTGCCATGTTAATTTATTTTTTATTTATCCCTGAAGATATTGCTGGCCTTGTCTATCTTCATTCTTCAATAAGAAATCAGAAAATCCCTGCTTGATCGTACCACAGCCCATCTTCTCCTCCTCCCTATACTGTATATTCATCATGGTGCATTTGGGACTCTCAGAAGCCTAGACCAAAGAACAATATCTCATTCATTCCCACTTCTGAGCAATCACAATTTAAGACATGCTACCTCTAGTAAAAGAAGAGGTAAACATCACAATAGACTGATACTCCATAAATTAGTCTTTCCTCCTTTTAAATCCATCCATTTTTTGCTTATCTTTGAATTGTAGGAAAAGAATAAGGATGTCCTTGAATATTGAGACTAGGATGTAGTGACAGGAAGAAAGAGTACTTTGAAAAAGTTTCAAACTTATGTACTCTTTTATACATATAAATTGCATAAAAGTATCTTTAGGTGTCTTTTAACATTTTTAGGTTTGCCAATCCCAAATCTGTCTATATTTAGCTTCAGTGGATGACACTTAATTCTTTTATATTCAAGAGTTGAAGAAAATGAATATTTCTCTACATGATCATATCTTACATAATTTGATGTATCTAGACAATGTATGGCACTCCTCTGTTGAAAATAAAAATTGCAAAATTGTTGTAATCTTCCTTATAGAAGAGTTGCTCTAACTCTGTAATCATTTAAATTCCCTGTAACTTTTCTAGCTTAATAATATCTTACCTTACATACAGTCACTAGAACCATACACAAACTTTTATGTACAGTAGTTTTGTATGTACATTGTTATATCAAAAGTTCTATTTTCAGTTCCCTTCCCAATAGTTCTAATGAAAAATCCTCTTCTTCCTCCTCTTCCTCTTCTTCCTCCTCTTGTCTACCATTATTCCAAGATCCCTTTTCTTATTAGTTGCTGCCAGTTCAAATCCCATTACAGAATGAGTGATTTTGTTATTCTGTTATTCCTCCCATGTGACAGTATCACTTTACTCTTATTCACATCAAGCTGTATTTGTCATCTAAAACTCATTTCTCAATCTAGAGAAATCCTTTAATAGTTGTTCACATCCTTTTTGAATTTACCAACCTGAACAGTATGGCATTATCATCAAACATGGCAAACTCACTGCTCAGTTCTAACTTCAATTAATGTACAGTATACACAAATGTAAAAGCAATGTTATGAAACCAAGTACTGAATATTCCTGTATGCTCATTTTATTAATGTGTTTTTATTCAATTACCAATATATGAGCACTCCTATCTTTGTGACCCAGAGTTTGCTCAGAAGTTCTTCTGATGAGGGACTTCAGCAAAGAATCTTGAAAGTCTAGCATAGAATATCTATTGATTATATTAAATTATGCTTGTCTGCTATGCTGACAGCCTCAAAAATATGAAAGGTTAATGAAAAAAGACTAAGTGTTCTGAAAGCAGTGTGGATTAATATTCAGCAAGGTCATTCTTTTATGTGTTAATTTTTGTTTAATAATACTTTTAACCATTTTTTCAGAAAAGGTTAAACTAACTGCTTATAGATTCCTTTATCAACCCTCAAACATATTCATAAGAATTTGAGATCACAATAGCTCTAAAGAACAGATTTTTTTAAAAAAACAAAAACAAATTCTACATTTTTAAAAAGCCATTGATAATTTCATATTTACATTAAAAAAAAAACTCCTGCACTGATACCAGTTGGAGCTGGGGATATATTTATATTAACTAGTTTCATTTATTAATAATATCTTGTCACCTCTCTATTGATTAATTCAATCATTCTCCCCCAAAAAACACCAGCTTGGACAAAGACGTTTATCTTATATCCTCAGCAGTAAAGATAGACAGAAAGAATTTATTCAATTTCTCTATTGTTTCCTTCCTTTCTTTATCAAATTTTTAAACCCCATTCATTCAATAACTGAAAGTCCTCCCTGGTTAGTTTTTATTCTGTAAATATTTGTAAACTTTCATGTTGTTTATTTTAATGTATTATGCCCAGTGGCTTCCTAATTTTTTAAATCATTATTTTCCAGCTTGCAATTATTCGATGCATGTTCAATGCTTAAATCACCTTTGTCTTCTTCATTTTGGAAAATCTTTCATTTATTGAAAAAAAAAAAACTTTGTTGTCTTAAATGTCATTACTTACCTTATTTGTTAACCATCCATGTAGTACAATGCCTTTGTCGCTTTCCCAGCAAATTCATGCCTGCTTCCTGCAATTTATAAGAGTTACAAATTGGGCTATGAACTTCAGTCATGGCTCATTCATGCTCGGTGACCTGGAATCTCTTACAAGAACCACCCTTTTCATGATTCTCTGATTGTCTTTTCATCTTTGATTGAAGCCAATGAGATTGGGAAAGATAAATTATCTTATATAAAGATATAAGTATAATTATATAAATTATATTATAAGTATAATTATATAAAGTAAAGTTATACACAGAATTTAGAGTATTCTTTTTGGATATGGAAATTTTATTTCCAAGTGATAAATAGGGAGAAATGAGCAGGAAAGATCAGAAAGTTATGGATCTGCTACTCTAAGTCCTTCTAGAATAATTCTCTATAAGACTGTATTATTTTCCCCCTCAAATCTGCCTTCTAGTTTTCAATCTGTTCAATCTGCTCTTTGCAAAACCAAAGGTAAAGGCTGGATTTTGCACTTTGAAATTGAAAAATATACCTAGAGTTAGTTGTATTGTAAACTTAATGAGCTTGTTTTATAAGCAAACTTTTGAAGTAGACAGGTTACCGCTTTGTGGCTTTTATTAAAATACTTGGTTTAAATCTATTCTCCAATTTTAAGTTTAGAGCTTAGCTTGCCAGTCCAATTAAAGCAAGGCAGCAAGAGCTGTAAGTTCTTGCATGGTTCCCTCTCCTGGGAACAATTTCCTGGGTGATAGGTTTTCTAAGAATTACACTCCTGGGATTCAGTTAATATTTTGTTTAATAAGTGAGCAAATGCCACTTACTAGGACTCTGCAGTGCTTTGATCTGCTCTTCAGAAAGTTCTTGGGAACATGAACATAACACCTGTCTACAACACTTTAAATCAGATCACTTCCCAATAAAGTTTGTGCAATCTCAGGAAACGTTGTAGATGCAGAAAAGGAAATGCTTATATTCCTAAAGAGATCTAGGACAAAATCTAAACATTCTATATATCTAGTAATTACCCATACATTATTTGGATTCTTTATTCACTGAACCATTTCAATATAATTTATGAATGAGTATCAACCCTATGCTTTGTTATCTGGGGGTCTTAATGCTAGGAAACTACACCATTCCTATTAAGTTCTGTGTGCCAGGAGACATCCCAATTATTTCTAAATATTCTAGGATTTACAGACCCACAGCATTCTAATCCTACACACTAATTTTCCTCTATTTATCACATAAAAATAAAATTATTTGCAGTGATAAATACAAATGATAGCTGGTAACCATAGACAGCAGAGATTGGTCTGCTAGTGAATAGGTAATGCCACCCTTAATCCAGCATGAGATTACAACAATACATTTGATTGCCTCAAAATATTGCATTGGTACATTATAATATATCACTGTACTGTGATTTCATTGCATACTGAAATATATGCTAGTTTGCTACTACTTCATATTTAGAGCTAATTTAATACATAAAAATGGCTTATTATTAGACCTATACAGCATGGGATCAAGGAAATATCTAATTATCATTTGTAAATGTTTACATCTTTGACAGGAAGACTATATTGTTTTCATGAGGTCAGCCAAGCAGCTGTATTAGATTGCTCCACAAAGGAATGACTAATATGTTTTAGTCCTAATTTGAATGGCATTTGGAAATGGATCAAAAAATTCTTTTTTCAGGTGTTTAATTTTTTCTTCTTGGGTTAATTATTTTGTTTCATATTTTCCCAGTTGTTGGCATAAATTGCATTTGTTCTTCATTTTGTTATTTGTTACTGTTTTGTTTTCAATATCTTCATCACCCCTCTTGAACTAATCAGTGCAGCCATCCCTCACAGCATTGTTGTTGTGGGAAAAATGGGAGGAAGAAGGAATATTAGGTAGCTTCACTATCTTGAGTTATTTATATAAATAATAAAGGCAGGATATTGACCGTAGGTAGAGTAAAAGTAGCAGTCCTAATCTGGAAATTTCTAGTCGCCATAAGGGGTCCTACTCTCAAGTTCCTTAATACTCTATTCTTGAAATTAGGCTTACAGGAGCAGTTGGGACTAATGCTGTTATATCAGCCTTACTGCTGTGTAGCAACTGCCTGGGCCGCTGGAAGCCATCTCAGGGCTGGCTGTAGAGTTATGATTCTGGAGGACTTCAATTTGCCATCCCTGGGATAGGCCTCCAAAGTGGTTCAAAAGTTCATAGCCTACATGATGAACATGAGCTTCTCCCAGGTCATTCTTAGCATAACTTGCTGAGGTGGCCTCACCCTGGATTTGGTTTTCTTGTCAGAGCAGTGGCACTGTGACTTAAGGGAAGAGTTTTCTCTAATCCTTCCATCATGGTGAAATCATGCCTTTCTGACCTTGAGATCTCCTGTACCAACCCCTTCACAGGCTGGCCAAACCCACTCAACTGGTCCACTCCCAATGTCTGATGGACATGATTAGTTTTCAAAGAAAGCTGGGGGGGGGGAGGATATCTGTCAATCTATTACACAACCTAACGAGACCCTGGTGGTTGCCTAGAATAGGAAGGCCAATGAAGTCATAGATAGGATCATGCCTGTGCAGCCTCTCCAGGGCACTGTAACTCCCTATGGAAGAGTTGAAGGCTTTGAAAAAGGCTAAGAGAGGCCTGGTGCACTACTCAAGAAAAATAAAGAATGAACTCAACCGAACATGAGCTAAAGCTGCTATTAAGGTTTACCTCATAGTGATACCAGTGGTATCTTTTTTATTACACCCACAGAATAGCACTTAGACTTATATACTTCTTCATAGTGCTTTGTAGCACTCTTTGAGGAGTTTACAAATGTTAGCCTATTGCCTCCAACAATTGGTATCTTTCCTATTGCTTCGTTTTTCAGAGTTGCTTAGTAAACAATGGAGTTCTACAAGATCTGCATGCACAGAGACTATGCACAGGCACAATTTGGTCCAATTCTTGTCACCTTCTCATTTCAAGCAACAATGAGGGTGTATCTCAAATTGCTTGCCAGAGCTTAGGGGGGAAAAAACCCCACAACTTCTCCTGAAATGGTACTGGGTTCATTAGGAACAGAGGGGAGGCCAATATAACAATAGAATTTGGTTTGAAGTGCCTAATAAAGAATATGGAATAGATATAAACCCAAACTATGTCTGAAAATACCATTATTGGTCTTCACGTAAGAACCATTTTATAGAAAAGAAAAAGCAGACTAAGATATATGGTTAACATATCAAGAGTGATTAGTACAGGAAAGTGAAAACTTATGATGAAGTCAAGAGAACAATTGACCTGAAAGGGACAAAGTTTTTAATGACTTTTATCTGCACAACTAAGAAAAAGATTTACTACAGACAAAGAGGCAATTGGAATTGAATTGAACAATGTAAAATGGAATTTGAAGCTGAATTATGCAAAAAGATTAAATATGACTGCTAAATGTATAAACTTTTGTTGCGATTTGAAAAAGAAAAAGAACAAGTTAAAGAGTGTGTGATAAAATAAATTAAGAATTTTGGCTATATAGAGAGATCAATGGGTGAAAATTTAATTAAAAGGATTGAAATTCACAATGTGTTATAAATTAAGAGATAAATTGAAACCAAAAGTTTTCTATTTAGATTTGATGGATAAATGAAATGAAAGAACATATAGAGTTTTACTCTTATATCAGATATATGATAATACTTATACACACACACGCACACACACACGCACGCACACACACACACAGGGATGGAAGGATATACAAATTCCCCCAAGGAAAAATGGATTGTGAAATTAATGGCACTGGCTGACATAGCAGAACCGTCTTGATTAAAAATAACAATTTGATTTCTTTTTTTCCACTTTGGGACTTTTTACTTGATAAAGATAAAAATGAAATTTTGATTTTGAGATTTGATGATTAGATATATTTTGATTAAAGAAATATTGTGTATTGTTGGAATTTAATGTACATTTTATTTTATGTTCTTAGTATTTGTTTAAATATAGATTTTATTATAGATATTTGATTAAAGAAATATCTAGTAATATATGTATTTGTGAAACTAATATGACGCATTTAGGGATTTATGTAGACTAAGTTTATATTATATATTGGTATCATTTGATTGTTTGGTATGTATATCTTCTATATTTTGTTTTTGTTCTTGTTTTTGTTGAACTAAAACAAGAATAAACTTTATCTTATAACTGTATCAGTATTGAAGAGAGTTGGAAGTAACTTAATATTATTTTTCAGAGGGGGTTTAATGCCACTTTTTAAACTTTTCCTCTTATGCCCAATCTCATTTTTCCCTTTTATTGTAATTTTGTATCTTTCATTTTTGAAACTTAATGAAATCTTTTAAAAAAAAAAAGTTAAGAGAGATTTTTTTATAAAATGATGCATCATTGGTATATGAAACCAGACACTTCTAGTAAGCTGTAATGGCAAAACAATGTTCCTCTAAACATGTTTCAACTGACACAGCAATTAAATGCAGGTTTAAGGTCACTAAAATCTCTCTGGAGTTAAAGAGAGATTGGCAGATTACCCATATCTACTTTATAAAGCTGTTGCTTTTATTGTTTTGTTTTGCTTTGGAAGTTGATGTCAGGAACTGTGTTCTTGTAGTTAGCTTGCAATCAGCTGGTTGTCACTAGATTCTGTCATGCTTATAGTTGCTAATAATGCCTATATGGACTGTAAAATTGAATGGGCTCCTCTCTCAATCACTTTGTATTTTAATTGTTATTTTTCTTTGTCTTTCCTTAAAAGCTAAGAATCTTTAGACTGCAAGGTTGATTGAAATCACCAGATGAGCTTCTTTCAATAGTTAAAAATAATAATAAAAATAAAAATAAGCATGTGTGTGTGTTTTGACTTGATTTAAGACATTGGAGTGCTATTGTTCCCATTGAACAAAACTGGAACTGACTTACAAGTGGAATTAAAAATTATACCTTACAACAAAGAAATGGAAATAATGGAGTTACAAATGGAAGATGACTCAAAATCTGTAAAACTATATACAAATAAAAAATCAAATGAGCAATTTAGATTATTTTCTTATATTGGATTTACAAGAGGTGCCATGTTGGAAGCATGAACTGGGCCTCAAAAAGAGTGTAAGGATTCTGAGGGAAGAGGCAAAAAGATTATGAGAAGGAAGATACTAGAACTTTCTTTGAGAAATTTAAAGATCATTCTCAGAAAGAAGAAGGAATATATAACTGGCTTATTAGATCAAGATTAAAATAATGAGCTGCTAGTTTGGGGAACGTTTAATGGATTTTTGATTAGAACTGGATAATGGTGATTAGTGTTGATTAACTGATTATTTGAAAGCAAGAAATAAGAAATATTAGTTTAAATGGAAATGAAATATTCAAATTGAGTGTAATAGATATACTTTATAATATTTGCATAATATTACTTATGATATCCTTTACTGGATTTTTACTTTTTACTGGAGAGATAAGATTCTAGAGATGGGCATATAAAAATTGGAATGAAATATGGAATGAAGAGATTGCTTGTACAGTGATAATTTTGTAATGATTATTGGGGGATGAAGGGGCATTACTTTCTTTTTCTTTTTTCTCTTTTCAATTTCTCCCTTTTCCTTTTCCCTTCAACTTTTTTCAGTTTTTAAAAAATACATTTTATAGTTATATGAGTTCTAATTGTATACTAAACATTTACTAAAATTATTTGTAAAATGGTATATGACACTAGAGAAATTATCTAAGATGTATAAAGTTACTTTTGTGAATGCTGAAGTTGTGAAAAATATGAAGGGATATTTTATCATGCAAGACTGACTTGGAAAAAACAAAACTACCAAAAAATGGGATAGAAATACATATGATTATATGACGATACAAATAATTTTAAAGATTAAGATTTATATTTATAATATAGAGCTTTAGAGCTCTAATATAGCTTTAATATAGAGCTAGATTTATAGAGCTTTTTATTGATATTTATGAATAGCCAGAAAAAAACTAATATAAGACTGGTTTTGTATATGATAACTGTAGCGAGATTATGCATAACAATGAAGAAATACTGAAGAAATATACACAATGGAGGAATGGATCATGATGACGACAGAATTCTAGATTTCTGTAAATGACAAATGACCTACTTATTAAGACATAAAACAATAAATACTTAAAGACCGACTGAAAACTATTTATGGACTTTTTGTTGAAAGTGGGAAAAATAAAATGGTAATTTATGGATTTACCCATTAAGAAAGATTGACTATGGTATAGAAGAGAACTATTTTCTTGAAGATGGAAGTGGGATAACTGTGTTTCTTGAAGATGGAAGGACAACTGTGTAAATATATCAGAAATCTCTTCTTCAATTATCTTTTTTCCCTTTTCTGAGTTGTTTCTTGCATTTTTTCTTTAACTCTTGTTTATATACTTTCATGTTTATCTTTTACCTGTGTACACAACTTTAATAAAAATTATATTAAAAGGAAATATAGTTACTTTCAAGCACCACAAGGAAAGCCAGAAGCCAGAAAAAATAACATAAAACATAAAAATGCTAAGCAAAAGATAATGTAAAGAGGGTGAAAACAAGAAGATAGCAACAGCCTCAAGATATGGATTTGGGTGAATAGTTTATTGATGATTTAGAGTTGGGGACTTTTCTGGACTATACAAGTATAATTAATTATTGATGGCTGTTGATGCACCTTTTCCACATTCTGAATATGTTGATATATTTTGGTGGCTCTCAGTCCATTGCAGCTCTGTCAGTTCCAGATATTGCCTTTTTAATCTGAATTATTACTTCTGGATAGTGGCAGTTTTGTGTTTGCCTTTGTGGTGAAGGCATCAAACTTGAAACCAGGAGACCATGAGTTCCAGTCCCACCTTGGACACAAAACAGCTAAATAGTCTTGGGCCATTCACCTTCTATCAGCCCTAGAGAGAGAGGGCAATGGCAAACTACTTCTGAAAAGTTATTAAAAATATTACAGAGGCTTGCCAGGCAATCTCAAAGAATCAGATACAACTGAATAGCAGAAGAAGAAAAAACTTGTAGCTACTTGAGTTTTGTAAGGGCAGATAATGCAGACATGTTCCATTCTTGAACAGTGACACTGTTTATCAAGCAAGAAGCTGCACTTTATGAGCATTGCAGTATTGCCACACTTGTAAATATCCCTACAGATTGTCAGTTAAAGCTACAGAATGCCACTTCCATTACATTCTGATAACTGTGATGCCATCATATATGGCTTTAGAAAAATATAAAATATACTCTGAATAACCTGGAGAAATAACATAAGTAGTTAAAAATGAAAGCTGTGCTGTAAGCTTTGCAAGAGAATTGAAATAGAAGGAATTTTAACTGAATGGGATCTGAAGTATTCAGGGCTTAAAATCTAACAATTCAGGTTTAGTGGTTTAGGGGACTTAGCAGTCTGTGCCAAGTGCAAATTCATGATTTTCAGGAACAAGCAAAGAAGGGAAATAGCAATACAACCCATAAGGAGCTTGACAAATAGAGTTTCTGATACCTTCTTATTTATAGTATTATTAAATACACTTTTTGAACTAAAATAGAATCAGCAAAGAGGGATTATAGTCACAGAGTTTCTTAATGGCAAATCCAGCTAGCCTTCCGATTTTTGTTCAGAATAAAAAAAGCCAATGAGCAACAGCTGATCGGTTGTAATAACTGCAGTCTCATATATTTTTTTCACTTCAAGATATTTCAGTATGGCAACAGATGAAAAATTATGGTCTTCATTATCAATGTATCTCTAAAGCCATGACTTAATATTTATCTTTTGTTAGCCATATGTCTAGCAAGAGCATTATTGTTTTATATTATTTATATAGGTTTCAACGGAAGCCATAACTTTGAAATATGTATAATTCTACACACACACACACAAAAAAAAATACCAAGTATCAATTTACAAAATGCAAAGTGAGTGAACAAAAGAAAAACCTAAATCAAAGCAATATTTGGTGTGACTACCGGTGTATGATTAACCAAGTATACCAAGAGGGGCTAATAATCATCAATTTCATATATAGGTTGAAATGCAGTTATTAACTGATTGATAAATAGCTGTGTAGGAAACTGGGGGAGGAACAGTCAAACTCTATTATTAAGATGAGGTTGTAGAATACAGTTTCATGTCACAGGTCATAAACTATGGCAAAACATAGCACAGAAGGAAGACAAAAGAAGGTTATACAGCATCAGTAAGATTTCTTCCAGGCAAAGATTTCAAAACAGACTGGAGTTCCAAGATATGCTGTTCAATCTCTTTTGAAGAAGCATAAGGAAACTTAATGCAGCAGATGAAAGACACATCATTCTTACTTCCCTTTGACATCAGAAGATGTCCAGCAATGCCATCAACACAGAACTGGTGGAAACCAGTGGGACCCACGTATACTCATCCACTGTCTGAAAAAGTCTGGCCAGAAGTGGTCTTCAGGGAAGAACTATGACCAAAAAGCCATATCTCCAAGGCTAAGCAATTCAACTATTCATAAAAATATTTGGTGAGTGTGTCAGCCTCCGCCTTATTGCCTGGCTGCCATAGAAAGGGGGAGGGGGTGTGTGGGCTATGGGGGGGGGGCGAAAGTGAAACTTATTTAGATGCTAGTATGCTTAGGAGGGGAAATCAAAACCACCGTTATCGGACCAACCGTCGTGACATTCCTGATTGATGATGCGGGCAGACGTGCTTCCACCTGACCCCTAGAAGACCTGTGGATCGGATGATTTACGATGGACAATGGGAGGGGATGATTTGTATATGCAGGCTAGTGCGAAAAAGTCTTAGTTTCAGCTTCGCTTGGTTGCGTTCATTTTCTATGCCAGTAAAAGTACA
>WNWU01000016.1:22890625-22901186 GCA_012654045.1 Ptyas mucosa | reverse complement strand
CTTGGTTGCGTTCATTTTCTATGCCAGTAAAAGTACAGATTTTCTAATATAATGGAGTCTGGTCTTTTCTTTCCTGGTATTTGAAGGAAGCATACCTGACAGAGTGTTTGGTGGTAGCTGGAGGCAGTTTGTTCACTGAAGGACTGGATATGGATACAGTAAATGTCTTCAGGCAACAGTGAATCATGGTGGAGGTTCCTTGCAAATGGAGTTGGAGATTTGGTAGGAGCAATGGTGTCCTCAATGCTGAGAAAAACAGGCAGTTACTTATCCATCATGCCATACTATCAGAGAAGAATATGCTTGGCCCCAAATTTGTTCTGCAGCAGACAAATACCCCAAACATACAGCAAATGTCATTAAGAACTATCTTCAGCATAAAAAACAACAAGAAGTCAGGGAAGTGACTGTTTGGGCCCCAGATGATCTCAACATGTGATGACTCTCCCAGATGATTCTCCAGATACTTCTTCAGATGTCAGCTTGGAGGAAGATGAACCAGTTCTGAGTGCATCAGGAGGGGAGTTGGTTAATAGCTTCAAGCAGCCATCCAAGAATGATTTGGCTGAAGCACAGTTGCAGCAGGAGATCCCTGAGGCTTCGGGTGGAGAAAGCTGCAGCCGGTCAGCAAGAAGGAAGAGTAACTGCCTTCTGCACCCTGATCCAAGAACATGTAGGGCAGAGAAAAGGCAGGAGTAGTGAAGGTCAGCTTTATTACTCATGAGGAGGCAGCTTCACATCTCGATGGACTGCCAGCAGAAGCTGGCAATTTAGTATAGCAGACAGATGGAGAAGATGCTGAGAACAATGTGTTCTTTTCCTTGCTGTGTGCCTTTGTCTATGGAATTGGCTTTGTCTTGGAACTTTCCTTTGCCTTGGGAACTTGCTTTTGCCTAGTGGACTGGCCACTTTAGAATTGAGAAACCACTCTTATGACAAAAGATTACTTAGAAATTAAACGTTCTTGATTAGCACATGCAGAATTGTAAATCATTGTTATAGCTACTCTTTTTTTCATCTAAATCTTTTTTTAAATCTAAGTTTCCACACTTCTTTAAAAGATTTTAAGTGAGTCAATTATAGTGTCAATTACTTTCATCAGTACCCTTTCATCCATTTCTTCTTTATTCTTTTCCAGTTAGCATTTAATAAGGAGCTTTATTTCCTTTTCCCACACAGCCTTTTATGAAGAAGACTTCAGAGTTGTGGCTTGATATCTAAGACTACACTGACGACATGTCTTCTGTCCCTCAGACACTCTGCCTGCACACAAAAAAAGAGTAAGACAAAGGAATCCAGGCCTTTGCAAACTTGTTGCTGCCTTTTCTGATCCTGCCCTCACACTTCTGTTCTCCTTTTCATCCTTCTCTTTGCATTTCAGTTTATTGTCACCTTTTTTTTTTGGAGTCTTCCTAATGACGTACCGCTCTTCATTGGCTCCTACCTTTCCTCTGGTAGTTTGTTTGTTTCTAAAAATGTCCCAGATTTTTTTAGAAATCTCCTTTTGAATCTTGTTTTCTCCCATTTTGGCCTGCAGCTATCTTTAACAAGGAGCAGCTGCTCCAGCATAGCAAAGAACAAACAACAGTAGAAGCTGGCTATGAAGGCAACCACCTTGAACCGAGTTGTAGCCTGTTTTACAATAAAAAGGTAATTAGCCCCTGCCTGTATTTTCATGACAAAAAAGTATTTGTGCAGGATGAAACATATATCTAGGTAAGATGAAAGGTGTATTCTCCATTATTTGGACAAGACAACTGTGTGAGGGAAAAGCTATTTTTTAATCGCCTGGTTATCACATAAATTTTAGTCCACATTTTTTTTTAAATTCAAAAACCTAATTCAGACAGTGAGTCTGAATAGGAATGAAATAATACAGAAATGTGTTTTTATATCTTTTAATATTTTTTAAAATTAATTTCTGCTCCATCAAAACGAGTTAAAGATTTTTTTTTCATCTTTTCTTTAAGTGAAAAATTCTGAAACCCAGCCTGACTTAAAGTACATGCTATTTGCATACTGCTACTCTCATGATAATAGATCTCACTAATTTAAAATAAAAGGAGAAGTTATTTTTTTTAGCTTCTATTAGAATTCTTCCTTTATGACCCTTAGTTATCTATTTCCATTAGATTTTGATTTGGCTTGGACATCAGTTTCTTTTCTTTCTTTCTTTCTTTTTTTTTTTTTGGAACAAGTTTTATTAAGTTTTTCTTTTACATGCCTATTTTATGAATAGAGTATTGACCGGATCACATCTTATACAACTTATAACATAATTATATATTATTTTTATAATCTATTCCAATCTTCTTTTTTGTTTTTTCCAAATACAATTTACATATTTCAATTTCTACCATGATATTCTTTTTCCCTACTTTTTTTATCTTATCTTAATCTCTTTTTAATACATAATATATAAACAATATCACCATCCGCCCTTCTAATTAGTAATACTAATTTCTTAGTAATTTCTTAGTATTACTTCAATTAATTATCTAATTTCTCCATTTATAATGTATATTTCTCAAAATCTCCATCACATTTTTTGGCTATAAACAATGTACTTCATCTTATTCAATTTTTACTTTGAAACCCTTTAACTTAATTGACCTTCTACATTTTATCTTAATCTCATCAAAGTACATAATAAGCAATATCACTGTCCGCCCTTAATTCCCAATTCCTTATTATAACATCAATTAATTATTTTATTTCATCATTTACAACATGTTGTTGCAAAATCTCCATCACACTTTTTTACATTTCAATTTTATCTCTTTATTTCAGTTATTTTCATAATTGAACCAAATTACCACTTCATATTTCATCTGCTGTTCATTTTACAATATACAATATCATATTTACTTTTTACATTCATAGTTACTAATGTTAATACAGTTCCTTTAAATCTACTAATATATACCTTATTTCCCTTCCTCCTTTCCACTATTCTTCCCCTTTTAACCATTTTCTCTTGGTCTCTCCAGAATTCCATTTCTTAGTAATTTTCTCCGTTCATTCCATTTTTTTGTCTTCTTCTTTTTATTTTTTTATTTTATATTTATTATATCTTTTCTCCTGAATCCTTTCTCTAACTTTTGAGTCTATTGCTTGCCTAATTCATCCCCAGCTTTTACCTAACCTTTTCCCATTTCCTTCTCTTCCTTTTGATTGATTCTTTTTTGGAAAATATTCTCCCCATCCATTCTTTTTTTGCCCCAGTGTAAATCCCAGTGTAATCATCTAACTTTTTAGCATCAATACCTTTACCTTCAATATTATTTTCTTGCTTCTCATTTGTATTCTCTTTTTCCTGTTTAGTGTATTCTAACAAAGTTTCTAACTTTTTATTGCCCTTTATTGATTCACACACATTTTTAACCATCTCAATTAATTCCTCACACATCCAAGACTCCATATTGTCAATTTAAAAAATTATTGATATTTTAACTTATATTTAATTAAAATTTAAGTCCATATAGTCTCTTTTTTATTTCCAGATGATATCGATACAAATTTTTGTACAATCCACTCCAATTTAAAGCTTTATAGTTTTCCACCTCCTTTAGAAGTCGAGGCCAAGTAGTTTAACTAGAAACAAATACCCCTTAAAATTTCTCACAGCTCTTGTAGTGATCAAGCTCACTCTTGTTATTTCTTTTAAATTAAGCCGGTCATTGTAGTGCTTTCTTTCCATCAGCAGATGTCTCTCTCCAATCCACAATTCTCAGAATAACAAAGTATCAAACTTGCAAAAGTATTTTAAATCCAAATAGAAAATACTTTCTGTCAAATTTCTTTTCCTTTTATTGTTTTTTATTTCTCCAAATTCAGTTTTAAATCCAGTTGTAAAATTTCCTTTCTTGGGCTTTAATATTTTAACCTCCTTTTTGTTCTTCCTTCAAATTTCAAAACTGTCAAAATTATTTCAAATCTTAATTAAAAAACATTTTCCCTCAGGTTTCTTTGTCTTGTATTAGTTTTAATTTCTCCAAATCCAATTTTAAATCCAAATATAAAGTTTTCTTTTCTGGGCTTCAGTACTTTCATTTCCTCTTTGTTCTTCTCCCTCCATTAAAATTTCCAAGTGCCAATTAACTGCTTGTTTCCTTGCCAGGACACCTTTTTTTAAAAAAATATCCCTTTTTTACCTGTGAGTTGTCCAATCACTCACCTGGTACCAGTACACCATTCAAACACCACTCCTGCACAAAATCTTATTTCGGTTGCCCCAGCTTTAAAGCGGTCATTTTTAAACCCACCCACCCCCCGCCGCCAGTTCGAAGAGCTGCCTCTGACTTTTCAAGGAACTTGCCTGTTCTTCTTGGTCATCCGAGGCTCTCCTCCTTCTTCACCATCCCTACAGGACAGTTCCGGTCCAACACCCCCGCTCCCCAGAGGTTTGCCTGGCTGGATTTTTGCGAGGCTCGTCGGAGCCTGCTATTTTCCGGCCAGTCTCACCACGACACTTCCAGTTTCTCCAGGCTAGGACATCAGTTTCAATAGGGGCACACAAATTTAAAAAATCCAACTCAGTAATCCAAATTCAGTTTTACATGTGTTGAAAAAACTGTTTCAATAATTCCCAGACAATTCTGATGGTGTGGCCGTTAAAAATCTAAAGGCTACTAATTTGGGGAAAAGTTTTCACATGGAGACACCTTGGCCATTGCTTTTGTTGTTCATGAGAATAGCCAAAGAGCCATTTGTGAATTAGCACTGTAAATATACCACACAATGAAAAGGTTAAACGTTCTATCTTAACAAGACAGTTATCTGTGTCTATGGAGGCATTTCTTATTTTCCAGTCAATAAGAAATCTTTCCTTAAAAAACTACACATTACTGACTGACAATATATTTTATATGAATAGGGTCTGAGTTGAATGCCAATAATTGCCAGAAATCTTTTTTTTAAGAAAAACACCTGCCTGTTATATTGAATATCAATCAATGTAGATAATATGGAGGCCCGTGAATTTATTACATTTTGTTTAAAAAAACCTCAACCACTTCATACTTCCTCTTCCTAAAGATGGTTTGTTTTACTGTTGTGTTCTCATTGCAGCCACAAAATGCTGATATTTTCTCTACATAATAGTGCAAGTGACACTTTCAAATCCTCGGTTACCAATTCTGATTATTTGTGCTATCCAGAGCAAACATTAGCCTTCTGGTTGAAATGGAGACTCAAGTACTTTTTCTTAAATGGAGCATATGCAGGGAAGTCCTGCCCTGCAACTGGGTAAAAATGTTTATCGCCTTCATTCTGCACAAGTGCTTCTTGCTTGGAAAAGAGAACAACCAGCATGGTAAACAATAGTAGAGTGGCTCATTAGTACTTTGTGAAACTCTATTTGGCTCAATTCCAACAGGAACATTTGTTCCTTTAGTTGCTGGTAGCACTCTAAACACCAGGCTTAGTTGAGATCCAAAACTGAATGGGAGGGACATGATTAGAGAGCAGCTGCAATTTCTTTTCTTTTGCTCTGTGAATCACTGAACAAGCTGCAACAGCCACTTCTCTATTGGTCCCATTTGGGTATATTTATTCCTCTTTCCCTAATGAAGGGTAAGTGCTGGAAAGAGAGCTTGATGGTGGAATTCCCCCTTGCTGTAAAATGTATTTGGTTTCAATTCCAACTATAAGAATCACTTTGATTAACAATTAATGTAACAAGTGGTGAAAGCACTTCAGACGGATGACATTCTGCAGTTAGGAGAAAAACTGATGGGTCAGAAAAATGTGCCGGTATATTTTGTGTAGGATTAAAATTCTAGATGATTAAGGCTGGAACAATTTTAACCATTTTCTTATTTCTTAGATAGGCAATTGCTACATGCTTAAGATGTAAAGCAGTTGAAATGCAAATGTTCAATAACGAACAGCAGTCCTCAAAAAGATGAGAATTTATCTAGATACTTAAGAATACAAAAAGTCTTAAGAAAGACGAGTGGGAAGCAGCTAGAGTATATCTGCTAAGATTCATTTGTAGACTTCCCAAAGGTATGTGGATAGTGACTGAATTAAACAGAGTTTGGATCTGATCAACTGAAATCAAGACTGATTTCATATTTTTCATAATGTGAGGTCCTGCATCTAACAAGCTCTAATGAAATATTATAAATATAATAAATTATCCCAGGTTTCTTGAGACAACTGTTTTGCAAGCATAATAAAGTACAATAAGATTTAGTTTGCTTCTCAGTGAAAGAAAAAAAGAGCATCTGGAATGCTCTTATTGTATTACTCTAAGATTTAGAGAATCACAATTTCAACATAAACATAAAAATATGAAACTTTATGTTCAATGTTATACATTCTCTAGACAACATTATTTTGGATAAGTTTCATCCAGTATCTAATCTTCCCTTTTTGAGGGAAGTTGGTTGGGAAAATGGTTGTTCAATAACTCCAAAGGAATTGGATAAAGCAGATTTCAGTCAGAATTCAGATCTGGTTTTCAAGTGTTGGGGAAATCAGGAGATTCAAGCAATTCAAATGAGTATAAAGATTTATTACAAGCTTAAGATCTGACCTATTAATGATCAAGAGAAATGAGCGGGAATAAGAAGACATTCAAGGTGGGCTGCATTTAAATCACTTGCAGGTCATCTCTTACATTGGTTATGGGATGGAAATGGATTTGTTCACACATATGGCAAGGGTGAGAGGGAGACTATATATCTATCCTTGCCCTACTTCATCTCTCAATGGCTTTTGATACAATCAAGCATAGTAGCCTTCTGAATTAGTTCAGAGGACTGGGAGTGGGCAGCATGGTTTTGTACTGGTTTGTCTCCTTTCTTTGTGTTCATGTTCAATTCCAGTTACTGATGATTCCTGCCCTCAGCCCTACTATGTGGGTGCTGCAGGGTTTGAATTAGAATTAGAATTCTTTATTGGCCAAGTGTGGTTAGACACATAAGGAATTTGTCTCTGGTGCATAAGCTCTCAGTGTACATACAACAATACAGTAGTAAAAGATCATTATCATAGTCATTGTAAAAATACATTCATCATAAAACATTAGATACAACACTTAGTATGGATATTAAATAAGCAATCAACATAAATCATACTAGGATATTAAGTAAAGAATATGAATCGTAAGATACTAGCAACAAAGTTATAGTCATAAGAAGATAAAGAAATACAGTAGGTAATAGGGAAGATGAGAATAATGATGGTAATACTAGATAGTTTGATAGTATTGTGGGAATTGATTGTTTAGCAGAGTAATGGCATGGGGAAAAAACTGTACTTGTGTCTAATTGTTGTAGTTGATGCTCTCTCCTCTACTTTTTAATATCTACACGAGGCTACTTAGCATTCTGATGAAATTCAACTTGTTTCTATGCCCTTAGCAAGTTAAATAATGGAGTGAATGTCTAATTCCAGTGGCTAGAGGCTGTGAGGATCTAGAAGGGGAACAATGGCTTGGCAAGATTGAATGGCTCTGGGACTTGGTCCTAGATGGGGGTTGGACTGCCGCAGAAAAACTCAGGGTGCAATCCAGGGGTCCTCCTAGACATGCTTGAGGAACATGTGGCATTTGTATTTAAGAGGAACATGTGGCACTTGTATTTAAGAAGTCCCTTGCACAGCTTCAGGTTGCATAACAGTTGTGCCTGGATTTGCAAGCCACCACTCACAGTTACTCATGCCCTAATCATCTAAAATTGGACTATTGGAAGGTGGCCAATATGGGGATGCCCTTGAAGATTTTTCAGAGGCTGCAGCATTTGCATTTGCAGTTTTTTGTGCTTTAGAACAACACATATTATTTCTCTGCTCCATGAGCTTCCTTGGGTGCCAGTTTGCTTCTGAGTTCAATTCAAGGTGATGGTTTTAATCTTTAAAACAATTCATAACATGGAATAGGGTTATTTGAGAGAGAGAGACTGCCTCTTTGAGATTACATCAGGCTGGCTCATTAGATCCAGGACGCTGGAGTTACCATCTGCCAGGAGTGTACATTTGGTGGTTCCAGACAGCAGGTCTTATTGCTGTCCCACCTTATTGCAATTCCTCTAACCTCCAGCTCCATCTATTTTGATATTCCAGTTCCTTGAGACCTGGTTATGCCATCAGACCCAGGGTTCTCAGCAGTGGTGAAATGCACTTACCTTTGCTACCAGTTCGGGAGTGTGAGCGTGCCTCTTCTGTGCATGTGCAGAGCCTTCTACACATGCATAGAGGATCAAAAACGGGATGTAATGACATCCCAGCGGGTGGACGGAGTCTCCCGCCTCCGGCCCTACTGGTTCACACGAGCTGGATAGATCCAGCCAGATTTCACTGCTGGTTCTCAGGCAACTGGAAACTTGTTTAGATGATTCCATTATTGAGATTGGATGTTCTCCATTTTTCTCTGCTTGGGATTTCTTTCTTTCTTTCTTTATAAAATTTAGAAGTCACCCATTTTACTTCAAGGTAACTTTGGGTGGCTATATTTGCATATATTGTAATTTTATTTTATTTACTTTATTTATATAATATATTTAAAATTATATTGTAATTTTATTTAATTGTAAATTAAATTAACTTTTAATGTTAATTTTTATGTTTTTAAATTCCTGTTTATATATGAATATTATTATTACTGATTATTATACACAACCCAGAGTCACTTCTCATGAGACAGACAGTTATATAAATTTGAGAAATAAATACAAATATTCCAATATTTACATTCTTGTTTTAGAAAAGAAAAGATTTATGGTATACCTGAGATAAAGCCCATTTTAAATACTGTGCTGAAATTTTACTTCCAGACCTTCGTCTGTGAAAGAGGGGAAGATTTTTCTACTTCTTCATGCTTTTGTGTTCCTTTTATGTTTTTCTTGTTAGCATGCTTGAATGTTTTTATAGTTTCAAGGCAATAGAGTATGATGGTCTATTTGTGTGTGTGTATGTAAAGATGAGTGTATTTGGGGGGATAGACATTGTTACACAACTGTCTTTTCTTCTCAATTGTTGTTTTCTGCTTTTGTTTTCTGATCTTAAAAGGTTCATAAGTTCCCCTTGATATATTTTCTTAGATTTACTGTGAAAAAAAAACCAAGGAAACTGCACACCACTGAAGAGATGAGCATGTAGTAAAAACAGGATCTTACCAAAGCCTGAGAAATTCTTTGTAACTAGCACACACACACACTCACCACACACACACAAACACACAGAATTAGTTTCCTTATGTTGAAGTAAAATGGTACAAAAATGCAGATGTAGTTTTTAGTACAGCACTGTACTCTCCAATGAAAGGGTAGTGTTCTATTTTTACTTTAAAGTTACTGATTATCCATATTCTCCTAGTATCCTTAACTGTATGTATTGGTATGTGTTAATGGCCAGTTCACAGATCTAAGATTAACAAGGAAGCTGCAAATGATGCAAAACAGTTTTTTAAGGCGATGATAGGATAAGGAAACAAGAAAAGGAATGGCCTGTCCTAACAAAGCTAATAATTTAGCTTAGAAATGATATCTCTGTCATTTATCTTTTGTGGTACATTAATATGTTGATCAAAATCTGCCATATACTGGAGAATTACTATTCATAACTCTGTAGGATAATAAAGTTAAAGAAAGTGGGACCATTCAGACTGAAAACTGAATAGATAACAGGCCTTTAACTTAATGATGGGATTAGAAGTGACTTTTATTTAGGGATCAAGTTTGATTATAGTTTCATGAACTGACTGATCAATATTTCTTACATGGAAAAGGTCATAATTATTTTTCTTTTTTAGTTTTTCGTTATCTATCATTCTCTGGAAAAGATATAACTGATGTAAAAATATGCTTTTTGTTGCTTTTTGTTGCCTTATTCCTTTTTTCTTCTATTCTTTCTTTAAAGTCTATATTAAAATTGTGAATACTAATATAAAAATATCTGTTAGACTATAATATTTAATACAGATAATTTGTCCGGCACGAAGTCAGGTTAGAAGGAAACTTTTATTCTCTTAATTAAATAAAAGCCATACTACAATGAGCAAAGTAAAGGGATAAGGTCATAATTTTTACTTAAAGTGCTTAGAGTTAACAAATCTTAAAGGTACCAGGACAAATACATATTCCAATGGTGTCAAAGATTTGCTGCTAACTAAGCATCTGTGGAACTATTTATAAAGATGCTTCCACAGGTAAAATATATGGAAACTAATTTAAAGGATATTTATCAAAGTGTGGTATAATGTTATTAATTAGAAGAATATGTTAAATAATATTAATCATTTATTTTAAATGATAAAAATATGTAATTCTTATTTGAAAACTTATACTAAGATACAGTATTTACAGTATTAGAATATTTAGGGATCTCCCACAGCTTTCATGAAGTCCTGGTTATTTTCAAAAGCAAATTTGAAATTGGTTTTGCTATGTGAACAAATTTACTGTGTCAATTTAAAATTGTTATTTTTATCAATAGAACAGAACATTTGCAGATTAAGGTTGAAGTAGAGAGTTCTTGGTGCTCTCTGATCTTGCTGGTGGTGGTTGTGGTTCTTCTTCTTCTTCTTCTTCTTCTTCTTCTTCTTCTTCTTCTTCTT
>WNWU01000016.1:22867029-22890615 GCA_012654045.1 Ptyas mucosa | reverse complement strand
TTCTTCTTCTTCTTCTTCTTCTTCTTCTTCTTCTTCTTCTTCTTCTTCTTCTTCTTCTTCTTCTTCTTCTTTCTCCTCCTCCTCCTCCTCGTCCTCCTCCTCCTCGTCCTCCTCCTCCTCCTCCTCCTCCTCTCTCTATTTCTCTGTTTCTCTGTTTCTCCTCTTTTAATACATTTCATTATCAATCTAGGTAACATCAATAGTGCTAGAAAGGATTTGGGATTTGTTCTCTGTTTATATACAAGTGTCTTGTCCTGTCAGTGTTGGTGGGAGTTCATGGTGGTTCCTTGATAATGCTGTTGTTTACTGTTAGATTGTTTGTCTAAGTAGATCCTTGATGAATGTATTGTTTACTGTTTGATTGTTGATCTAGTACTAACATTGATGCTAATGTTTGTTTATCTGGGAGTTGATTGCTGCAAAAGGAGGTGTTTTGGTCTTTATGTTTCCTTTTTAGGTATTTGGTCTATTTTGTATGTTATGTAGATACTGTTTATCTCTATGTGCCTGTTGATCACCAATTTGTTGCCATGTTTTCAGGAATTCTCTAACATTTTTAGACCTGGCTTGGCCTAGAATGATTGTAGTTTCCCAGTTGAAACAATGGTGAAGCCTATAGCTGTGTTATGCAATTAAGGAGTTTTATGTTTCTTTGACCAATGTTCTTTCCCATATTGTAAGAATATGACATAATATCTTGTCAAATGTTTAAGTTATTCTACAGGCTATCTACAAAGTGACTAACACCTGTGCTGCTGTTGCCCTGTCCCTTTAAGGCGTCTCCCTAGGCAATATAGTAACTGTTACCTATAAAACCTGAGCAAAGAACAGCTGGGTGTGGTAATGTGTATGTGTTTAGAATGAAAAGTTTGTGAAGCCTATAGACCAGGGGTGTCAAACTTGCGTCATCACGGCGGCGTCATGTGATGTATCGTGACTTTTTTCCCCTTCGCTAAACTGGGCATGGCGTGGCCAGAGTGTGATACATCTAACCCACGAGTTTCACAACCCTGATATAGACTGGTAGAAAGAGATACTGTCCTCTAGCTGTAGGACTTGCAAGGAGTAGTAATTGCAGGTGCAGTAGAAGTTGGGAAAGAATGGAGTAATGAAGTGGGAAAAAGTGGAGTAGTGAGCAGTTAGCACCATCCTCTGAGTATTGTATGTGTTTGCTAGGAACCTGGTTTGTTATGTTAGCTCTTTTGTGTTTTGGAGCCCACTGAGTAGGGCACATGTGAAAGAATCTATGATATTATTCATTGCAAGTCTAGTAAAAGAATGAAATTGTTGAAAAGAATGAATTGTTTGACTGCCAAGAGATTGAAAACACTTATGGCAGAGCAGAAAACATGACTCCAGAATTATATGATCTTTCTTACCTACCATTCCTGGCAAGAAAAGTATACTCCTGCTACTAAATACTTCAAAACTTTTGCTAAGTTTTTTAACACAGTAGACAGAAAAATACATGCATACTAAGTAGAATGAGTCAGTAGGGTTGCAGGATCCAGTGAATATAAAGCCACTTCAATGCGTCGGTACCCCCAAAGTTGGCACACTGTAATTATTGTCCTGAAATAACATGTAAAATTTTTCAGTGAGAGAGCCTTGGATAGTACAGTGGTCTAAAGCCCTGTTATTAACATCAGCTGCCTGCAATTGTTGCAGGTTCGAATCTCACCAAGGCTCAAGGTTGACTCAGCCTTCCATCCTTTCTAAGGTAGGTAAATTGAGGACCCAGTTTGTGGGGGCAATAAGCTGACTTTGTATAAATATACAAAAGTATGAAGGCCTTTGCTTAGCACATTGTAAGCCGCCCTGAGTCTCCGGAGAAGGGCGGCATATAAATCAAATTTAAAAAAATAAATAAATAAAAAGAAATATAAGGAAGAGGAGGAAAACTAGAAATCATTCTGCTTTCCTTCTATTACAATTGTCTGTCATCAGCAAGAGTTAGCAGAGTCAGAAAATTGCTTTTATTTTGTTTATATGGTGACAAACACTTTAAGCCAGTGGTGAAATCCAATTTTTTTTACTACCGCTTCTGTGGGCATGACTTGGTGGACGTTGCTTGGTGGGCATGGCAGGGGAAGGATACTGCAAAATCTCCATTCCCACTCCAAACCAGGGGAAAGATACTGCAACATCTCCATTCCCACCCCACTCCAGGGTAAAAATACTGCAAAATCCACATTCCATCCCCGTTCCCTCCCCACTCCTGGGGAAAGGATATTGCAAAATCTCCATTCCCACCTCACTCTGGAGCCAAGGTGGCATTTGCCAGTTCTCCAAACTACTCAAAATTTCTGCTACCAGTTCTCCAGAACCTGTCAGAACCTGCTAGATTTCACTCCTGTTTTAAGCGGGGACCCAGTTGTGGGGCCAATAAACTGACTTTGTATAAAATATACAAAAGTATGAAGGCTATTGCTTAATGCATTGTAAGCTGCCCTGAGTCTCCAGAGAAGGGCGGCATATAAATATATATATATTTTTTAAAAAGCATTTTTTTATTTTTATACCAAATCCACCCAATACAAGTATTCCAGCATCCTAGTCTAACCCAAAGTATCCTACTTCTTCGTTAATGTCTTGATTTTGTAGCATGATACTGCATTTTCTCTTGTCTTTAGGAAACTTCTGTCTCCTGCTGTCTTAATGGAAACATCCTGCTTTTGGTATAGTGACACAAGACATCAGGAAAATCCTCTATATTAATTTCAGAGCAGCTTCAGCCTCCCAAAGTGGATTTGAAAGACATGGAATTTTTTTTAATTACTTGTAAGCATCAGTGACCATTTTAATATGTATTTCGCCTGTCCTTGAGTTTGCAGAAAAATATGTTGTCATAAACTGTTCAGTACCAAGGTACCGATCTCTCTTTCATTATTACTAATCTTTTGGGCAATTCAAAGTTGCAACAGTAAAGAATTATTAGTGAAATCTCTTTGATTTGTTGATATCTCTCTCCTGGTTATTCTTTAAATGATTCATTGTTTCATACAGACAGAGTGAGAAGGAGCTGGCACAGATATATGTAACTTGATATTCCGAAAGTGTATGATCATTTTCAAATTGCTTTTTTTAAAAAAAAATGGTATGTTTTATGAGACAATTATTATAAAAAGATCATTTTATCAGTGATTAAATATCGAAAGCTACATTTCTAGGAAAAGTGCAATGCAATTAGCTGTAGCACATGCATATCTTTCTATTATCAACAACAGCTATCTTTTTTATACATCGCTATATTTAAGAGTAGAGCCCTGATTTAAACACAGACTTTCAGATTTTTATGATAGATTATTCTTCTATATCCAATCAGATGTTCAGATATACCCACTGATTTGAGAGACTTCCAAAGTTATCAAAAGCTTTGGAGTGGCCTAAAAAAGTTAGAATTCTCTTTAATATTGGGGTTTTTTTTAATCTCCATCATATATTGATCTTGGGTTCCAATGTTGTTTCTGAAGCCAATTTTTTCAATTGCCACTTTTTTCTCTTTAACATCTTTTCCAGAGTTTTCAACACAGTTTTCAATAGAGTTTTATTTTGCTGGCTTGTGATATTAGGTTATTGACAAAGAAGTGCAAGGATCATAATATAGGTAATATATTATAATATAATCTTTCAGACATAGTTTTTTTCTACATTTCTTAGCATCAGGCAATAATAATCTTGACTGTTTTCACACCAGTATACTTCAATATTTTTATAGGCCTTTCCTGTTTCTGAATTCTTTTAGACTTGCCAATTGACAAATATATTCTACGAAGTTTCTTGTCAAGCAAAAGACTAAATCTATTGATCAAAGACATCTGGCTGCAGTCTGATTTCAGAAGGTAGCCTGACCCCTGACCCTTTTTGGAAGCAACTGTCTGATTGTTGGCTGTTGTGTGATGTTCCATTGGCTGTTGCTTGTAATATTCTGACCTCTGAACTGTGTGACAGCCCTGACCAAGCTTTTGGAGCTCTGGATTGGATTTTGACTATTCTTTTGCATGTTCCTGTAAAAAGGAACAGCGCTCAAGTTTGTTTCAGAGACATTATTTTGATTTGCATTTCATGTCTGCTGTTATCTCCACAATCTTTAAAAAAATTCTAATTTCACTAGCCACTATGTGTGAGTCTATAATTGAATCCAGAAACAGCGCACATGTCCTCACATTCACACAAAATCTAGGGAAAGTGAAAATGTCATCTCCCTTCTATCTGCAGAACAACCTATCATATTCCTTGCTCCTTATAAAGATTACTAAAAGGTTAAAATATTGAAAGACTGTCTACAATTTCTCCGTTAAAAAGAAATAAATAGGAAAAATTAAATGTTTCAGATGACAAAGTAATATGTGTAATATTTTTTTAGAAAAAAAGAGGACAGAATATTTAGACATAAATATTCTGTAAATGCTATCTGTTGATTACTTTGCTAGACTTAAACTTTTCCTACATAGTCCAAAGCTGGCAATAGCATGTAGCTTCACCTACCCACTTGTAACATCACCATAAAATTTAAATTGACTTCAGCTATGAATGTTACAATAAGGATGTTATAATTCATCCTGGTAATATGTAAATTAAATCTCACTTGTCAAAGAGGCTCCTAATCCTCTTTTTGCTGGATAATATGAAAATGTTCATTTTAATTCCTGCTCTCATTCACTGTATGTATCCAAATGAGTGTTTCCAATTTAGATGCAATGCAGAATGAAGTAGACATCTTACACAAATGTGATATACAATATTAGTTACAATGCATACATTATTTTACAAAATCATTTGGAAATATGCTAGCTCTGGTTGGTAGAATAGACGAGGATGTATAGAATTATTTGTTTTTAGTTCACTGCTGCTACTACTACTACTACTACTACTACTACATGCACCTCAGAACTTCTGCTTAATTGATATATTTGTTTGTTTGTTGAAAGTATCCAGGAGCATGCAAAATAGATGCATCTTTCATTACAGGCTATAATAAATATTATGGCTGAAAAACTGTGTGTTGGCTACATATAAGGGCACCCCTTTTGGTTTTTTTCTCAGACATTTTTCCACATATTTTGCTAGAAACAAAATAAAAGCATATTAATTACTGATCAGTAGTGGGTTTCAAATCCCAGTGTTACTGGTTCGCTATTGGGAGCGTGTGGGGGTGCTCGCTCGCTTTGCGCAGAGTTTTTTTGATGACATCTGAGCAGGTTGGTGGAGCCTCCCATTGCCGCCGCTACCGGTTCGCCCGGTAGCAATCCATCACTACTGCTGATATTACAGTATCTGAATAATATTTATTATCTGAATCTATTCAAATTAGATCTTCAAGCAAGATAGCATTATGAACGTCATTACCAGATAAGATACGCCAGCCTATGTTACTGGTATAGGTTATCTGCAAATGAAGTTCATGCATATCTCAATGAGCTGTGATGCTATTGACCATCTAATAGGATTCCTTCCTTCCTTCCTTCCTTCCTTCCTTCCTTCCTTCCTTCCTTCCTTCCTTCACGTTTTTTTCTGGCAGGCTGTCTATAAGGTAATCAAAAGCAGCTTGATTATTTAAGATATTACTGGAATCCCACAGAGTTCCATTTATTTCTCTACACTGTTTAACATTGATGTAAATTAAGTAAGTTATTTCAACTTATTTTGAATTGGAATGCTGTCAATATTCTTATAACATTTATTTATTTATTATTTATTTTATTTATAAAATTTGTATGCCGCCCTATCTCCAAGGACTCAGGGCAGCTCACAACAACAATTGACCAAGCAACTGTTAAAATCAACAAATATACACAAAAAATATGAAAAGTTTTAAAAAATTTCAAATATACTACCTAATCAGTCCAGGCTGTGGGACATAAATAGCCAGGTTTCCAATTCACGGCGGAAGGTGCCAAGGTCAGGGGCCAACCGGAGCCCCAAGGGAAGTTGATTCCAAAGGGTGGGGGCGCTCACAGAGAAAGCTCTACCTCTGGGGGTCGCCAGCCGACATTGTCTAGCTGACGGTATCCTAAGTAGGCTCTCTCTGTGAGAGCACACCAGGCGATGGGAAATTGACGCTGGTTGCAGGTGGTCCGACAAATAGCCTGGGCCTAAGCCATGAAGGGCTTTATAGGTTAACACCAGCAACTTGAATCTCACCTGGAGGGCAAACAGCAATCAATGCAAGCTGCACAGGAGAGGTGTAATATGGGAGTATCAGGTCCCTCCCGCAACAACTTGCGCGGCCACATTCTGTACCAGCTGAAGCCTCCGGGTGGTTTTCACGGCAGCCCCAGATAGAGAGCATTGCAGTAGTCAATCCGGGAGGTGACTAGCACATGAGTGACTGTGTGTAGGGCATCTCGGTCCAATTATGGGCGCAACTGGCACACCAGGCGAACCTGGGCAAACGCCCCCCTGGTCACGGCTGTGATATGACCCTCCAAACTCAGCCGTGAATCCAAGAGGACGCCCAAGTTGCGCGCCCTGTCTACGGGGGGCAACATCCCACTGTATTGCTCCTTATTTAACTCCAACAAAGCAATTGGTCACATTGAATGTTTCCTAAGTTTGGTAATGAGCTATTTGAAAAACAAAACATTATGAAAGTAAACTAGATGGAAATATGGAGAAAAGGACTTAGGGAGTGATATTCATGTTGTTTGAAACCTGAAGGATAGTTCACATTTTGAGTATTTATTTATTTATTTGTTTGTTTGTTTGTTTGTTTATTTATTTGATTTACATTCTGCCTTTCTTCCATGACTTCCATTCCTTCCATTTCTTTTCTCCATTAAAGATTTATGAACTAGATTGATCATAAAAAAAAGTAGTGGGCCCGAAGTATTCTAATAAGGGTAAATTGGAGTTTAATTTACCCAGCTCTAGATAATACCTTAACTACAAGACTGTTCTGACTATCTCGTTAAACCTCAACTGTAACTAAATTCACAGATGGAACAATGGAGATAATGTTTTTACACAATTAAGACTTGTGATAGGTGTGCTGATATGCAGAAATGACCTTTCTTGAACAAGAAATTGGTGACAGTCATCACTGTTGTAAGTCTTACAATATTTTGTAAGGCTCTTTTAAAAATTCTACAAAGCTTATTGTAGCTTTGAATGGACTGCCTCCAAGTGCTTACTGAACAGAACCTAGAACCTAATACCATGTTTTCCCCCAAAATAAGACCCTATTTTATTTTATTATTCTTTTGCCACCAAAAAAGGCACCAGGTCTTCTTTTTTGGGGTGGGGGATGTTGTCCAGTAACTCACCACACTTGCACGCATGACACACCTGGTCTCTTTTTTGCTATCAGAGGCCTTCAGGAACGTCTTCATCCAGCAAGGCCAGCAAGGCTTTCCTGAAGGTCTCTGTAGCCGATAACAGATCTTCGGATCGATCTGAAGCTCTGTTATCAGCTACAGATGCCTTCAGGAAAGGCATTTAGGAAAGCCCTTTAGGAATGGCCTCTTTAGCTGATAACAGAGCTCCATTGACCCGGAGCTCTTTTATTGGCTACAGAGGCCTTCAGGAAAGCCTTGCTGGCTGCAGCAAAAGAAATGGGCCAAAATGTACGAAGCCTGGCTGAAACTATCCAAAGGTAAGTAGTAGGGCAGCTCCACCCTCCATCCCCACCCTAGCTTAGTTTTTACCTGTGCACCCTCGAGTGGGTGGGGCCTTAATTAGGGCTTATTTTGGGTGTAGGGCTTATATTGGCTGGACATGTAAAAATCAAGCTAGGACTTACTTTCTGAGTAGGTCATATTTTGGGGAAAACATGGTATTTTGTGCCCTTAAATATCTGGAGGGTTGCTCTAAAAGAACCTGTATAATCATTGCATTCTACACAAAAGCTCTTCTGTAAAAACGGCCTGCCCTTATAGCATATAGAACAGGCATTCTGCTGCATTGCCTCAAGATTATCAAATGCAATTTCTGAGGGCCCTTGTATTTCGGGATCAGTAATAGATGGATGAACCATTCAGTTTCATATATTCAGTTTCATAAATAAAGATGTTGACAAAATGAACAACTTTAAAAATAAACTTTGGGAGAATTCTAATGGTCACTTCTACAGCCATTAGACAATCACAAATTCATCTTCTTAGATTAAAACTTGATCTACAGAGAATGCTCAGCCTTATACTTTATTTGAAGCCTTCCTCTCTATGAAGCTTAATGGTCTTATCATTTCAGAAATTGCATCAAATATATTTATTATCCAACATTATTGGACAATAAATATATATAAAGCAATTTATGTTGCAAAGTACTTTGATAATATCTTCAAAGCACAGTCCAGCACTTTCATTATTAAACATGAACTGTAATGCATAATTTTAGTTAGTTAAAGTAAGCAGGTTTTTTCCTGAATCAACATGAAAAATGTTAATTTTCCTCCCAACACAATCATAAAAAGAAAGGTGATTGTATCTGTGTAATACATCTGTGCAGCTGTAATGTTTATAATATTTGCAAGCCTGACTTTACAAAATATTTTGTATAGAATATACCTCATGCGGATAGTTACTATACATATACAAACAATTCTGTAAATTAGTGGTATAAGAGTAGTGTCAGGATCTCTTTCTGAGTGTTTATTTACAAGATGTTTCTGCATGCTAATAATCACTATTTTCAGCTAAAATGCTGTGATGTTTTATTTCATTGGGTTTGGCAGATAAAGCCTGAATGGCATTGATGGTCACACTGTGCTGTTGACAATGGTTCTAGTGAATGGGAATAAAGCTTTATTTTTTCCAGTAGTAAATGATCAAAGTAGCTATTTGATTAGTTAAAAGCCAAAAATGTACCAGTTGCATTCCCTGAGAGAATGTAGAATTTAATTACCCCAGTGTGGCAACAAATGTAGTCATGGAGTCATGTTTAAATGTCACAAATGTCTACACACACACACACACACAAAAGTTGAATTATCGAAGGACAAAGATTGTTATCTACTAAAAGAATTTAATGACACATAGCAGTTTTTGTTCATTCATAGTATTAAGCCTTGATTTCCTTAATCTTGGTTTATTGAATAAAACTTATGATGAGTTCATACACATTCTTGGTCAAAAGACATCTAATAGTGGCTTGGATTTGCCTATGTCAATCAAGGCGGAAAAATATATATATTGCTTACTTAACATGAGTGAAACCTATTTTAAAGTATGTTTTCTTTGGAATTTGCTAATATTTTGCGAATATAGTTGGGTAGAAGAAATCGACCACTTGGATGCAATTACAAGCCCTGATGTGGTAAATGGTTGCAATTCATACATTGTGATTACCTCACACAATGGTGATATGGCATTATTTTCTCACATGCAGAACTACAGGTGAAAAGCAATTTATTTTGAAAACTCAGTTGGTTCCACAGCGTAGAGTTGCAGCAAAGGCAATCATTTTACAACACTATTGAGAATATGTCTCCTCTCCAGCTCATGTTATTCAAAACTATATAGATGTAGTTGCAGGAATTTCATCAACTCCTGTTGGATCTTAGCAACGGCAGTAGTTATTCTTTCTATTAATAATAAACACTATTTTCTTCATTGAAATGCTTCCTGCTCTCAGTTTTATATTTTTGGTAGAAGTTGCACTTACAAATGGTATAGTTTTATTTCAAGGACATCATCATCAATAAAAACACTAATAAAAAGAGTGTGGTTGTGATGCAGCTATTCCAACACGGAAATACACCTGTTTCAAGTAAATATTTCTTTGAAAATTAATGGAAAATAATGTATATATCACAAAAAACAAATTACCTGGCCCATAGTTTTGTATCAAACTGAGATGCTAATGCAAAGACAAGCATTATCAGTGAGTGTTTCCTTTCTTGCTTTTATGGGAGGAAGAGAAAGTAGAAATATGGTTAAGCTCGAGGAAAGAATTTCCATGAAAAGCTTATTTAATATTTGAGCTATCTATATAATCAAAGGATAAAACTCAAACTATTCCTACATTAGGCAATAAAAGGTAACGGTTCGCCTTGCACATACATATTAGTCGTTCCTGACTCTAGGGGGCCGTGCTCATCTCCGTTTCAAAGCCGAAGAGCCAGTGCTGTCCAAAGACATCTCCATGGTTATGTGGCCAGCATGACTAAAGGCTGAAGGCGCATGGAATGCTGTTACCTTCCCACCAAAGGTGGTCCCTATTTTTCTACTTACATTTTTACATGCTTTTGAATTGCTAGGTTGGCAGAAGCTGGGGCAAGTAACAGGAGCTCACTCCGTTATGCGGCGTTAGGGATTCGAACCACTGACCTGCCAACCTTTCTGATTGACAAGCTCAGCATCTGAGCCACTGTGTCCCTTTTTACATTAGGTAATATTAACCCCCATATAGAAAAAAATATGAAGGGAAATAAAGAGCACTTAAGTAAATCTATAAAAGAGGACATAGATTGATCCTAGGTATCACTCCTTTTAAAGCAAAAATGTCAGTGTCACAGGTCTACTTTTTTTTTCTTGCAATTCCTTTGTAAATCAATTGGAAGCAATGAATTTACTGATAATAAAAGACATTGGGCATTATATAGTTAGTTTTTTTAAGTATATTGATTTACTCTGCATTTTACTAATATTGTGGGATTATTATTATTATTTAATTATTATTAATTATTATTATTGAAGTTATCTCACAAAAGCATTTCAGAAGCTTGAAGTAGCCATTTTATTTTCTTCTTGGATTAAGTGGTCTTTATAAGTATATTCATCAACCCAATGTTAGAATACAATCATAAAAGAGAAAAACCTCCATAAAACCTTGTAAGGAAAAGAGACCCTGAAGTAGTTTCAGTGAAGCTAATAATAAGGAATAGAAGGAATAGGAGTGGCAGAATTTAAGGATAGAATCAAAAAGGGAATCAGCCTAGAGTCACTGTGTAGCTACAAACAGATAAAGCCTAACCCCTCTTAAATTCCATTGTATTCAGAAAATACAGTATCTGGGCTGCCAAAAATTCCAATGACAGCTAGATAATAATGGTGAGTCAAAGGTTTACAGAAGCATGTTGTTGATTTCTAGCACTTGGATGTGTCGATTTTGCAGTCCATATGTGGTAGCCTAATACAATACACTATTTACAAAGTGTCCTTCAATCTGTTCTGTCCTAATACAGTCTGGTGACATAAATGAAAAAAAAATGTCTTCCATGTTTAAAGCATGTTTAATTGAATATATGGCAAACTGTCCTACCAGAGATTTATATTGTAAAAGGGAGGAAGTGCTTTAACAGTTTCACATCTCTAGGAAAACTATATTCAGCTATATCTTTTGGCTGCCCATGTTTTAAAAAGTGGACTTTGAGAATCGGTCTAAGTCTGTGAAACAAGAAGTTATTGATATGGAGTATGATTTTATTTCAGAAATGATACAACTAGAGATTGCTTTGCAGTATTAGAGAATAAAATGCATTCTGTTTTGGACAATTATAACTCTTCTTGCATGTTGGCAACAACCTGTCATCAAAGAAAATAATAAAAAATATGCCTTCAAACAAGACTTTGTTTGACTTTTCATATGGTGGCTGGATTAGTCTTTCATAACAAGTGAGGATGTGTTCCCCATCTAGGGCCATGAGCTGTCATGGTTGACAGTTGTTATATATGACAGTTAGTCTCCAGTCAATTATCTCATGAAATTTGTAACAATTTCAAACATTTCTTTTTGATATGCTGAACTCTGCCTGGCCCTTGCTTCTCACCATTGCCAATTACAAACAATGATTTATCAAAATACAACAATAGCTATAAAGACAGCAAAAGCTGAACCTGAGAGTTTGGATTACTGCCATTAAAAAGAAAAAGAAAGAGAGTTTCATCTTCCAAATATGAATCTAGCATATGATTGGAATGTAGGTTTATCCTAGAAGAAATATTTGCAGAAAATACTTAGAAGTTCCATTGACTTCAGTGAATTTTATTCAGATATGTAAACAAATGTTTCTAATTTTCTTCACTATATAATTACTTGACAATCGAAAAAGAGATGATTAGGCACTTAAGGTGCTGATGGTCTGATTTATAAATGTTATGTACTTACTTGCTATTTTCATAGTGGATGACAAAGAGAAAAAAGATGCAATCTATTAGTAGAGCCTTTATTGTCATTGTACATCATGTATTCAACGAAATTGGCTTTAGCTTCACTGGTACAATCCATGACAAAAATACAGACAAATAAATAATATAAAGACTTAATCCTTATGCAAGTAATTAGGGGGGGGAAGAAAAAGAAAGAAAAAGAAAAACTAGTCATATGTTTCCATGTGTTCGTGGAGTGATTGTGGTTGTGTTTAAGAGTCTGACAGCCCAAGGATAGAAACTATTTTTAAATCTATTTGTTTGGCTGGCTATGCTTCGGTGTCTTCTGCCTGCTGGTATTGCGAAGAGACATGACCAGGGTGTGAATCATCTCTGAGTATCTTCCTTAGTTTGCTAAAGCAGCGAGACCTGTAATGTCATCCAGTGGTGTTAGAAGGCAACCAATGGTTTCTTGTGCCGAATTAATCACTCTCTGTAGTGCCTTCCTGTCCGCAACAGTTAAACCAGCATACTGTACTGTAATGCAGTATGTGAGGACACTTTCTTTCATGGACCGATAGAAAGAGGTCTTCAGCTGTTGTTCCACCTGATTTTTTTGCAGGACTCTAAGGAAATGAAGTTTCTGTTGGGCCTTGCCAATCACCAGGAATGTGTTGTTTTTCCAGGTGAGATCTTGACTAATAAGTACTCCCAAGAATTTAAAAGAGGAAACCCTCTCCACACAGCCCCCCTCGATATACAGTGGGGCAGGTTCCTTTCTGTGCTACCGGAAATCTAGCACCATCTCCTTTGTCTTACTAGTATTTAGATGTAAGTTGTTTTTTGAGCACCATGCGGATACCTTCTGGACTTCTTCCTTGTATGTTGATTTGTTGTGTCATCTGCAAACGTTATTATGATGTTGGATAGATCAGCCCCTGTGTGCTCAGCCTCTACCTGTACTCACTGTATACACAATGATACACAGTAATGTGTATACATTGAGTACAGGTAGCAGCTGAGCACACAGCCCTGAGGGAAGCCTGTGCTGAGCTTCAGGGTGGAAGATGTAAAGGAACCAACCCTTACTGTTTGTGGACGATCCATCAGGAAGTCTTAAAATATAGAAAATATTAATAGGGTGTAGTAAACTAAATTATTTTATGCACTTCATACAAGAAACCTACATTCCAATTATATTCTAGATTAATATTTGGAAGATGAAATAATAAGAAACTCATCCTTTCTCTTTCTTTTCAATGGCAGTAATCCAAACTCTCAGGTTCAGCGTCTAACTTTTTTTTTTTGCATGAGTAAACCAAGGTGACATTTTGCATATGAAATCATTAAAAATATAATCCTGTGCAAGTTAATACAATAAAATAGAATGCTAATACTAATTATTAATACTAATAAATATTGCTGAACCTTTAACAGAATATAAAGTATTCCAAATTCAAAGGTTTGCTACTTCCCATGACTCAGAAACAACTTGTGAGTAAACGAGTATATTCAGGCAACAATGATAAATTTGAATCCTAGCAATAGGGAAGGTATTGATATGGAGTTGGAATAGGAAAATTTAGGAATAAAAATAATAAACTGTTGTGTTTTTTTTTACTTTCACTGAAAATGGTTTCTTCTTTTATAAATACATGTTTACATGAAGAATATGGCTTGGTTCTTTTCTGGACCTAATTTCAATGTGTCAAATTTTATTTCATGATGATAGGTTTTTTGTTGTTATTATAGTTCATCTCATAGTAAGCCATATATTTAAATTCTATTTGATATTTTTATCTCCCCATTGAGTCCTTCCATGACATAGGTAGATGCTATTTGAGGGTGTTAAAGATATTGTCACAGAATGTACCTTGTTCCAATTAAAGCTGCTCTTTGCAATTGACTGGTGTGATTTTTGTCAATGTCAATGGTATTCTCTAGATGTTTTGAGATTGCACTATTAGGGAATGCCTATTCCTATTGGTACTATCTTTGCTTTCTTTTGCCACAATCATTCTATTTCTGTTTGCAGGTCTTTTTATTTTCTGATGTTCTCGAGTTCTTTCTCATTATTCTTCTGTGCCTAGGTACTACCATATCTATTATCCAGAAGATTTTTTTTTTGTCTTTCTTATTGACAACTATTAAGTCTGGGATGTTATATGGCAAGTGCTTTATCTGCTTGAATTCTAAATTTCCAGAGCACTTTAGCTTCTTCATTTCATTATTATGATTCATTGCACCAAATGTTCCATCTGGATTGGGCATTTTTGTCCATTTATCAAGTCCTCCCCATGACCCTGAGATAGGCAGATGTTGGTGTTTGATGATATTAAAGCAGGGATGTCAAACTTGTGGCTCGTGGGCCAGATATGTCACATGCTGGCCACGCCAACCCCAGTTTAGAGAAGGGGGGGAAGTTATGATACATCATGTGACGACAATGTGATGTTATGAGTTTGACACCTGTGCATTAAAGATGTGTGCATTGCAAAAATACTGACTGGCTTTAAACTGTTTTATGACAAGTCCTTGTAACTGATTACTTCTTAGATTTTCTTCTGAATGACATTGGGTGTGTTTGGAATCTATTCACATTTGTATACAGAAAATGAGGACAAAACACAGGCAATATTGTTCAACAATACTATTGCATAGGAACTTTTGCCAATGCTTCTAGAATTTTTTTCTAAGAAACATATGCTCACTGGCAAAATTTCTCTGCAAAAAAAGTACTGTGAAGATTAAAAAAAACCATTGGTAATCACTGTCCTGAAGAACTGTCTAAAGCAATTGGTTATTGATTAACTAGCAGACATCTTGTTATTATCAGGTAAGGGAATTCAAATAACAATATTATTTCAGAGCAGTTCCTTTCTTATTTAGAGTAAATAATTTGAACTGATAACTTGTCATATAGAATTCGACTGACATTTTCTTCTGCATTTTTTACCACTTACACTCAATTTAAGAAAAAAAGGCAAGCTGAGTCCAAAACCTCTGTTTTCTGTGAATTTCTCATGTGTTGAATGCTTCAACAGTGTCTTATATAGGCCTTTTTGCTAGATACAGTAATTGTCTCACCAAATAACAGTAGCTATGTGAGTTCTATGATTCAATTTATTTTCCAGGAAAAACATAATGATTCTGGGGTATTTCCAAATCACAAATACAGTAGTGGCCAAAATTGTGGAAACCTTTTGGGAAAAGTTTATTTTTGAGGTTTGATAGCTAATAACCAGCGGTGAAAACCTACCGGTTCACACCAGTTCAGGTGAACCGATAGTGATAAAATCTACTGGTTCGGTTAACCGGTAGTAAAAAAAACTACCAGTTGGTCCGAACCAGTATTTCCGACAATAAACTGTGCCGCGTGATTTATATTCGTTGGAAATCTAAATTGTGTGGTACAGCTGTTTCTCTCCCTCGCTGTTCTACTTACCTTCAAATGGCTCCTTTTTCCACATGAAGCATGCGTTTGGTGCACACTGCACATGCACACATATGCAGCACCCTTCTGGTGCTCACTGTCCATGTTCATATGTCATGTCTCTGGCATGCACCACGCATGTGCGGGCAGCGAACTGGTGGAGACCAGCAGAGATTTCACGACTGCTAATAACACCACTTTTTTTTAGTAGTACCATAAAATTATATATCAATGGAAAGATAATTTAATCAAGAATGTAATGCTATTCAACCTTTGTTTAAGAGATAAAAGTGGCTTTTTTTGTGGAATTTTGTCACGTAGGCAGAATCTCTTAATTCTTCTATCATCACTTGCTCTTGTGCACCTTTTCCTGCCTTTACCAGCCTGGTTTTGTAGTGACTGAGTTTCCTTATGACTCTTCAAAAACTTAGAAATGCCACCTTTGGTTAAGTTTCCACCAATTTTTCTTCTAATTTCTTTATAACTGTAGCCTTGTTCACTTAATAATACTATTTTACATTGCTTTCTGGGTGACCAGTCAACTCTTTGCACCATTACTTTAATTTTATTACATTTTACAAGCTCACTAAATGAAAGAACACAAAAAACCCAACCAACTTGATAGCATAACACACTGATAAATGTCCTCCTCTCAGCTTCAATACGTAACATCAATAACTGAATCCTACTGTGATCTGATTGGCTCATTGCCAAAACAAGATGACACCTGATTGGCTCTCTAAACACTCATGCTCATTGGCTACAATCTACCTGATATCAACTTAAGCAAGTTGTGCTTCCTTTTTCTGGTTCTTTGGCTATAACTTTTCATAGAATACAGATAATTGAATAAACTTTGTTGCATTACATTCTTGATTAAATTATCTTTCCGTTGATGGTACTACTCCCCCCCAAAAAAGTGGCGTTATTAGCTATCAAACCTCAAAAATACACTTTTCCCAAAAGGTTTCCACAATTTTGGCCAGTACTGCATGTATGAATGCCAATGTGTTTCGGTAGTTAAGATGCCGTAGTGCTGTATGAGAAATGAGAGACTCAAATTCTTATCCTTTCTTAGGCATGCAAGTTAAATGGATGATTTTGAGCCTGTCACTGTCTATCAACACTGGCTAGAAAAGTTGAAAAACATCCTGCATGGTAAATTGTGCCCCATAGCCTTCTTGAATAGGCAATTATCCTTTATTTGATTGGCTAACAACAACAGCAACAATAATAATAACAACAACTTGATAAGTGGATAAAATGTTAAATATCTGACTGACTGTGATAAGAACCATAATAATTCACACACACACACACAAGCACACACAAAAACACCACACATAGAGTGGTACACATATACATCCGTGCATGAATGTAATTTTTTGGCTTTATTAATAATTTTCTGTATAAATGCCATAACTTATCACAAGAAGAATTAATGGATTTTTTTTTATCATGGTTATATTTATTCAGATGCCCCTTAGGCTCAGTCAAAGCAATTTATTAAACCACCACATGAGCAAAGCTACTGTCATTAATACAATGGTATCTTTGTTCAATTAATTTTTCCTCTGGGCAAAGCAATGCATGAATTATAAAAACACGGTATTCTCAAAAATTATGAAAGAAGCTAAGTTTAGCTGCCAATTTTAAACAGTTTTATAAACTTTTCCCCACAGCTTTTCCCTTTGACAAACATCAAAAAGTATGGTCTTGAGAGAAGATTATTTGAAGAAAAACAGACATATACAGTAGTTGGTCTGTTTTTGACATTTCTCTGGCTTTCCAGTCCAAACAGCTCTGAGTGCATACAGCAAAAATAAGGATTACAAATAACAAGAAACAGAAAACATTACCAACCATAATGGCATATCTAGCAAGGAAACAGTTCAAACTTAATATCCTCCAAATGCATCCTCCCAAGCTAAGTTGTCACTTCTCTGCAGAGACTTATCACATGGGGACTGGCCTGCACATAAAGAATGAGATATTCTACAGGAAAAGTACTGTTAGGGAGAAGGCCATAACACATAAGCCCTGCAGATAGAACTCCTTAGAGCAGAGGTGTCAAATTCACGGCCCACAAGCCGGATGCGTCATGTGCTGGTCCTGCCCTGCCTGGTTTAGCGAGGGGGGGGGGAAAGATCTTACAGAACAGGAAGACTTATTTTAAGACAAACTGTCTTCAAAATAACCAGGTCCTGACCCATGCAAACCTTTAAATCTAATAACCAGAAGCTTGAATTGAAAGCCTGTGGAGCTCCCAGTGTATTACACAGGGAAATCAGATGTACCCATAATTCCCAGGCTTCTGAGAAATTAACCATTTTAATCTTTTAAATAATTTTCAAGGGAAGTAATTAGCTGGTGGTCATGAATGTATGACCATGCAGAATGCCTCTTGCTTTATAAAAGTTCACAATTCATTCACAAAGATGTAGGTTTGAAAAGATTTTCCAGGCGACAGACTCTCCATCTGCTAATTAAAGAACAACCCCAGGTCCAGAAAATCTAAATTTAATATTCAATTTCTAACAAAACCAAACCAAAATCAGCTTAGCACTGTAACTTTCAATGTTCTGGAATAGAAGCGGACAATTCCTTAATTACAAATGCAAAATGTTGCCAAGAACTGTGGTTCCACATAAGAAAAATACTTTCATCACAGTTTAAAAGCTAAGCACTTTTGAGCACAATGGATTTCCATATATCCACACCCACCCACACCCACACCCACACCCAAACACACACATTAAAAAAGAAGATAAAAACTAATACAGACATATAAAATAAGGAAGAAAAGAAAAAAAGGAAAGGAAAAATGCAAGGAAACATCGTTAAACAAAAACTGAAACTAAAAAAAAGTTGATAAAAAGAGGCTTCCAATATTTTTCAAAGCAGTTATAAGTACAATTATATTTTAAATTCTCCCTCTAAAGTTATATAACAATAGTTTCTTTCTATAACCTTTTCTGTTTAATCATCAAAGTCATAAATCACAAGTTCGTTTTTTAAAATAAATATGTAAAAAGTCCAGAATAGGTTTTCAGTTCTCAATAAATGTAAGTAATGTCTTTCTCTAATTAATGTTTATCCATCTCAGCAAGAATTGTCAGTTTGATCAACCATTCCTCCATAGTGGGTAATGTCAAATACATGTATGTCTTCTCCTGTTGAAAGCATTTACCTTAATCTTCAATATCACTTTCTTCCATCTAATCCAGGAAACTGGTCTATAAATTATCAGGCTATAGACAAATAAAGAGTTTTCTTCACTTTGATAACTTAATGAACTGCAATTATGCTGTTATTCGTTTTATTGTAACTTCTAGTTTACTTTTCTATGTATGGACTACAAGGTGGCTAAGAACAATCAAATAACAGTAAAATCTATGTTAGAAATAAATTGAGTAGTACAGTAAACTAACCACAAAAAGAGTTGTTAATTAAAGTCTGTTGTATTAAAAATCAGAAACTGGGCAATTCATACAACAAACGTGTGACTAAAATGAAAATTTGTCTCGGAAAGGAGGTGTAACACCTTCTCTGGCCAGAAGAAAGAGACCACAGCTAAGAAACTTGAATAAACAAGAAACTTAACACATTCTAAGAACTAAAGCTTGAATATGTGGACTAAATGTTAATTACTTATTTTTCAGAGTATAAGATGCACTTTTCCCCCCTTAAGAGGCTGAAAATTTGGGTGCGTCTTATACTCCAAATGTAGCTTTTTCGAAGCTTTTTTCAGCCCTAATGAGGTGCTAGAAAATGAAGTGATTTCCATGCTTTGCCAGCTACCTCCAACCCTCAGATGTGCTTTAGAAGCTTTTTTTCAGCCCTAATGAAGTGCTAGCGAGTGAAGCAATCTCCATGCTTTGCCTGCTTTTCTTATTGCTGCTCCCTCTCAGCTGTGCTTTAAAAGCTGTTTTTTATCCCCAAGCAGGGGATAAAACACATGCATGCACGCTCAAAACCAGCAAACTAATGTGCTGAAGCTGACCATACTAAGGATGAATACCTGGTAGGCAGATTTTTCCCCCCTATTTTCCTTCCCCAAAATTAAGCTGCATCTTATACTCTGGTGTGTCTTATACTCCGAAAAACATAAAAATTACAAATATCATAATATCCCAAGCAAAATACCGAGTACCGAACCAAGGTGGCACAGTGGTTAGAGTGCAGTACTGCAGCTACTTCAGCTGACTGCTAGTTCAGCAGATCAGCGGATCAAATCTCACCGGTACAAGGTTGACTCAGCCTTCCATCCTTCCAAGGTGGGTAAAATGAGGACCCAGATTGTTGAGGGCAATATGCTATTTAGTATACTGCCTTTGGTGTAAGCTGCCCAGAGTCCTCAGAGAGTAGGCGGCATAGAAATATGACTAATAAAATAAAATAATAAATAATAAAAATAGAAAATTCACTTTAGCTGCACCTTTTTATTGTATTGCATCTATCTAAAATGCAACATGATTATACAGCTTTCAGTTTATGTCTGTCTGAATTTTAAGATGGGTTAGCTCATAACATGATGACTAAATGGCATGCTCATCTGTTAATAAAAAACTCTTACCAAAACCAGAGAATTATGAAACTCAGTTTCTGCAGTTCAGCATTATTTTTGAAATTCATATCAATAAATAAAAAACCTTATTAGCTGTCCCTGCAATATGGGTCACCAGGCCAAAGATGACAAGAGATTGAGTCTTCATATATACAAGAGACAGTGTAAAATATCTCTTTGCTTGAAAGGCGTTTCAGTAAGAAATTACTGAAGAAATTATTTTTCTCATCTTTTTTTAAATCAAAGGAGAAAAAAATACAGAAATAACCTTTGATTTTCTCACACTTAAAAAAAAAATCCAAGGATTTTATCATGAAGGAAATTATGGTTGTTGTTTTTTAAGTTATCAAAATAAGTTTGGAATTATTCTGAAACAGAAACTTTTCTTACAGGGGGAAAAGGAAAGCAACTTTTTACAATGCTGTTATATTAAATGGATTCAGGTATTCTCTTGCCACAAATTAACAAAGTGTAAAATGCCATTTCTTCCTATGACTTATAGCATCTTTTTGCATCATTGAGCCACTGTTGAGGCAGTATAAGGCCTGTCTTCATTAATATTATATAGGAACAATGGTAAGTAACTAGCAGAGCCCCTGCCTAAGAATATATTTGTCCTTCAGATTAAAAATAGCTATAATCTTAATGAACTAAAGATAGGCAAAAGCTTGTCATCATAAATCCTGTGCTGAGAAAGGCTATTATGTCTGAGTATGAAAAATAATTGAAGATAAATAGAAATAGTCTGGCTGTATTTATTAATTACAGAGTGCAATCCTCTAAGATATCTTCCTTTTCTCCCTTAAGAGACAGAAAAGTTCAGGGTTGTTGGTTTTTTCACAACTCAATGAAATTTCTTTTCTTTTTTTTTTCTCACTTGATTATTGTGTTCACAAAGACACTGCTTGATATAAGCCTACAATTATTTAAATATCTGCATCCAGATGTTTTTAAAGAAAATCTCACTGTGGCATAATTTAGTGGGATAAAGATCTTGTAAGAGAGAGGAACTTTTACCCTGGACCAAGCTGTGTTTAATATTTTTATTAAGTTTTATAAGACATCAGAAGTAATGTTTGAGCTGGAGATGACTAGAAAAATTCTTCCAAGAACCTTTCTACCACTTTAGGCTTTAGGAACTAAGTACTATTCAAAAGAGAGTGGGATTAGATAGCATTTTCCTCATCAGCCTCAACAATTTTTAACACCATCAGTCATAGTGTTACCTTAAAACAACTCCATAGAATTACCCTTGATAGTTATTCTTCTCCTTAATGAGGGAACTTCAGTTGGTGGGAGTGGATGAGTATCCTGCCCAGAGTAATTCTTCTCTGAAGAATAGACATCCAGACTCTCCAAAATTTTTAAACAGCAATTTGAAAATGCTGAGAAATGTAATCTGTCAGCATGAGGGTCTGATTACACAAGTACCAGCTATAGAAGAGCCAGTCTGGTGTAGTGGTTAAGACACTAGGTTAGAAATCAAAAGACCATGAGGCTCTAGTCCTACTTTAAGCACAAAGCCAGTTGGATAACTTTGGGATAGTCATGCTCTCTCAGCCCTAGGAAAGAGGCAATGGGAAACCTGTGGGGGATTTGTCCTGGCAATCTCCAGAGCTAACACTCATTTGGAGGCGCCACAAAAACAAAACAACAAAACAAAGAAGAATTATGCACATTAGCCCTAGGTCAAAAAGCAATGTGGTAGAAATGGTGGGTATGGAAAGAAAGAACTAAATAGATTGAATCCCTTCGAAGTAGAGTGACTTTGTGGGTCCAAATGGTTCCAAGAAAATATCATTTTTGACTTGAACCAAGCTATAGTCCACATTTAGTTGTAATACTGGAAGTCTCTCAGAGTTGTTTGCTATGAGATGGGTGGCAAATAAATTCAATCAATTAAATTGAGGATGTGTCATATGTCCTGCTATAAGCAGATAGCAATTACTCAGCAGGTAAGAATTGTGACCAGGAAATGTTTGTTCAGTTACATCTTCTATGTAAAATCCTTGATTGGGCAATGCTGTTCAGAGTCACTGTCTTGAATGCTTTTGGTTTGGTTTATTGTAATGTGCTCTATATGGACTTCCCTTGGAAAGCCTTCAGAAGTTATAGCTGGTATAAAATGCAGTGCATGGACAATGATGTATGCATACTAATACCCTTAGAAATAACTTGGTTATTTCTAAGGGTATAAGCATAGAATGCTGGTTGTTACCTTTAAGGTCCCAAATGGTTCCTGAATGCCTTATATGAGCAACTTTCTTTTTCCTTAATATCTGTTTATCCAATCATATCTAATATAGTCAACATCATCAGGACTTGAATTTGTAAGAATGTCATTTGATTAAGTCTTGGAAATGGACATTTTATATTTCTCTTCCTGAAATTTCTTCCCCACAGAGATTCCTTCCCTTTGGGATTTCAGACGATCAATTAAGATGTTATTATTCTATCAAATGCAATATGAGGGCATGCAGTTATTAAAGACAGTTATTGACAGTCACATAGTTGTATACATTTCCTTTTATTTCTTTTTTATTTTGTATAATTTTAATACTTTCAGTTTATTTTGTTTCAGTGTAAGGGGAGATGGATTTATTATTTATTAATTTTGAAAAAAAAAACATGATTTTTTTAATCAGCTGCCAAGAGCCTTTGGGAAAAGGCTCTATAGAAATGCAGTGAATAAATAAATATGTCTGACCAGACAATATTAGATAAAAACAAACAAAAACTTTTATTGTGGCCAGTAATCAAAACTTCAAAAAACAAAATTAATAATAAAATTAATACTAAATATGAACAAAATAAAAATAAGTACATCCATAATGTCAATGTCATAAAATTACAGGAAGATCTATAAACAACAAAGCAGAATCTTCCCTGTTCAAAGAAACAGAATCATGCTGTTAAGACAGCAGCAGGTGTATATGTGTATATAAAAATCTGAACAGTCTAAAACATTTACTAAAATTTATAAAATATAGTTGTGCATCTTTATAAAAGAAACACTATAACAGAACACAGGGCCTAGATTTAATGGCTTCTTTGCCACAAGGCAAAGTCTTAATGCATATAGTGCTTTTCAAAATTCCTGCCAAAACAGCTGCTGGAAGTATATTAAACCACACTAAGCTTAGCGCTTTTCTAAGTATGGACAGTTACTTTATTTAGATACCTTGCTGACCTAAAAAAAGAAAGATTGACTACTCAAATATACATCTCTAGGAAGCACAAATTGCCCTCCCAAATCCATAATACATTGCTTCCGCACTAACATCATCTGCTCATAACCTATCATCAGAAGTACATCTTGTGAAAACCTATAATACTGCAATTTCAGCTGGAGTGATATTTTCAAAGATTATTTAAAATTGTCAACCAAAATCAAAAAGCCTAAAGTCCCAAAGAAAAATAATTTTAGCCATAACCGAAAGGAGAGAGAGGAGGGGAGGGAGGGAGGGAACGGAGAGAGAGAGAGAGAAAGACAGACAGAGACAGAGACAGAGACAGAGACAGAGACAGAGACAGAGACAGAGACAGAGACAGAGACA
>WNWU01000016.1:22828211-22867019 GCA_012654045.1 Ptyas mucosa | reverse complement strand
AGACAGAGACAGAGACAGAGACAGAGACAGAGACAGAGACAGAGACAAAGAGATCTACTGTGATCACTCCAGCTTTCCTAACAGAGAAGCACATTGATAATTGGTCAAATCATTGGTCAATGATTTATTGAGCTTTTTAGACCAGATATCCGAACATAAAACATCATGGTTGAAGATTTTATGTCCAGGAAGTTACCAGGCATGAACTTTTGACAAAATTATGGTCTTAATTCCCTAATTATAACCACAACTAGGACATACAAAGATCAGTTTGGACCAATTGATGACTGAAATATCATTGTGTTATATACAAAAGTATCACAATATATTTATTAGTCAGCCTTGGGAGTTGGTGTACAAGACACTTAAATAGATTAATCTGCCAAAAATGGCAAAATATAAATCATGACATGCATAATTTATTTTGTCTTTGAAATATCTAACCAGCATATTGTGATGGGCAGATGAGCTTCCAAGTAGACTAGATTTTTATCATTCTAATCTGTTAGAAAAATTTATTAGACAGCACTGAGATGATACAATGATAAATGAAAAAGAAGTGTTTATTTTCTTCCATCACCACAACAGAGTTGTCTTCAGAGTGAGCTAGTGTTAACTAGTCTTAAACAGATTTTGGATTCATTTTGTTCTACCTGCAAAAAAGAGGCTAATAAATTTATACAGGATGCTTAGGAATGATCATATCAGTTGCCAAGTTCATATTCCATATGGTAACTAAGGCTTTGAATTGAGCACCTCCATATTGTTAGGAAATTAAAATTTTAAGGAGTTGGCTCTTTGAAGAGAAGCGGGACAAAGCAAAATTAAAATAGTTTTAACATATTTAACTTGAATTGTATTTGCCATTTGTATTTGTATTGTATTTGCCATTTTGGTTGACATTAAAAAGTTTTGAAGCTGTCCACATTCAATTTTGAATAGTTTAGCATAATCCAAAAACCTGTTTTCATGACTTCTTATTTCTAATTTAAGATAATTTATGAAAAAGGAAAAAGTCACTAGCCCCAAAATAAATCATTGAAGTGGCTAAATACCATAAGATTCCTTCATTGAAAATGTACCCATTTATTCCAATTTATTTGCTTTTAAACCACTTTACTGTATATATAAACCACTTTATGGTTTATATTATATAACATTGCTCCTGGAAGCATGAAGCCGAGAACACCAGTCTGAAGATGAAGAATGAGACTTCGTCGAAACATCGCCAAGACACTTCCAATTTTACGCGGAAGAAAACCCGAATAACCAAAGACCTACAAACCACTTTATATATATATATATAATTAAAAAAAACATAATAAGTAAAAACATTACAGCACGCTCAATTGAATGTTACAGGGACCTGGTGCCAGACTATCTGGAGTTTTCTGAACTCATAGAATGCTTAAACTAGAGTCATATCAGCCAAATGTAATAAAATATAGATAGTTTTCATTTGACAACTACCCTGTGTATCAATCATTTTCAATTACAAAGGGATGAAAAAGTAAGGTTAAGATCAATCTTCATGTTTACAACTTTCAGAGGTCTGTAAAACAAATGAAAGCTGAAGTAAAATTGTGAGCAAAGTCACATTTCACTTAGTGAATGTTCATCTAACAACCAAATTGCTGATCCCTAAACAAGGACTACTTATAATCTAACTTCTTTATTTGTGTTTTGATATATAATTCTAACCCAAATGCTATTTATTTATCAATATTAATATAGTGCAATATTATAATGGCATCTTAATATAATGTAATGGTATGATAGAATTCTAGCATGATTATGGCAACAATAACTTTGCTCATGCATTCAGATCAATACATGGAAGGGGAAAAAGCGACATCTGGCTTTTCTTGCCCTTACTCTTGGGGTTAGGTGTCTAGCTTCTCTGTCAGCCAGAATTAGATTGGAGATGACTACAATATAAGCAACAAACCTCCTATATCTAACTTGTAATCTTGCCAAATACGTTATCATTTTTTCTGAAACTCTCTGTAAGTTGAATTGTCATTCTGTAGTAGACATATACTTCAATGGAGATACACCAGAAGATGTGGGGCAAGTAAATATATTTCAACTTCATTATTCTAATAAAGTAGAGTGCGCATGACTTAAATACGTTCTACTTCTCTTTTAACTTTAATTGCACTTTTACATTTAAAAGTATTTTTTTCCTTCTGTTTTGTTATTTCTCCTCCCTAGTCCTGTCCATTTGTTGAAGTGTAGTCTCAAACACTCCATTTAAAAGGCATACATAGTCACTGTGAACATGAGAATTTAATGTCCAAATGGGATATTTGTGCTGAAATAGTATCCTGTTAACAAAAGATTTTTTTCCCAATAAGACCAATAAATAAGCCAAAAAATTAGAGTACTTTTGGTTCATGGATCAATACTACTTTTTATGTATTCTTTCCACATTCTCATGGTGGTTTTTTTTCTTTTCTCAATAGTGTTCCTCCTGCTTACATAAAACTGAAATTTCATGAGGATTATTTCTTTCTTATAAATAAAATGGTTTAAACTAGGGGCCTATTTCATTATAAGCCATTCAGAATTCAATTTCATTCATTTGCACTAGGTAAAAAAGGTATAGACAACTATTAAACCATATATTTTATACAGCAACTCCTGATACTTTCACTATTGACCATACAAGATGGACTAATTATAGAGATATATTGAAGGATACTATTTCTAGTATACTCATTGAAAAAAATGTCAAATGCAATCACATCTTTTCATAATATTGACCTATCATTCTGAGAATATGTGCCATTTAATTCTTTATTTTGCTGATCAGGGTTCATCTAGTTTCCAATTTAACATCAGAAGGGGCTGTATTTTCACTGCTGTTAATATTTGTAATCTCTATGTGCTATGTGTGTATGCATATATATTAATCTAATCTACACACATGTACATGAACCTAAAAGCATAGCAAATAATGTCTCACTCTATGGCGTGATTTGCTTACAATGTTGACATGCAATGTAGACATTGGCTGTCTCTATAATGTAATATTCTAGTAATGAGTGTATAGTCTAGGGATTTCTCTGAAGTTTTAATTTTATTTAAATTAAAGATGGATGATTTATAATGAAGTTTAACATGACTAATTAATTGTTACTTATAAATTACTTACAAATTCTTCCTGGCCTTTCAATACTGAATAGAAAGGCACCTTACAAAATGAAGAAAAAGAAATGGGCACGTTCTTAATAAAAACTGCATGTAAAAAAAAATTAAAGCAAACATATTTGCACTCAAAGTTTATAACCTAACATTCAGAAATTTAGAGATTCAGATCTTCAACTTTTACTTTAGTTGGTGGTAGGTCTTCAGCAAATCAAAAAGACATGCAGAATTTAAAGATGATCTTCATGTCCTGCCAATGACATCATGAAATCAGTTGGAAAAGAGATTTATATTTTTATCATTACACATATCTTTAGCATTAAACCAGAGATATTTTTTGCTGATTCAAGCCTTGAAGTTCCTTAATATACCAAATACCTACCTTCAGGGGTGGGCTTCAAAAATTGTGGCAAGGGGTTCTCTGCCCGGTTGCTGGGTGGGCATGAGGGTGGCCTAGTTGGCCTCCTGCACCATGGTGGAAGAGGCGTTTTTGCCCTCCCTGGGCTTCGGAGGTTTTCCTTGATCCAGAGGCCCTCTCGAACTTCTGGTAGGCCCATTTTTTTGGCCATCCCAGAGCTTCCGCGCACACCCTGCACTTACTTGCATCCAAAATGGACCGCATGGGGACTCCTGGGAAGGGTAGGTGGGCAGGGCAGGGCCAGCCAGGAGTGGGATTTGGGGATTCTCCAAACTGCACAGAATCTTAGCTAGAGGTTCTCCCGAACCCCTGCAAATCCCCAGCAGCCCACCTTTGCCTACCTTAGTAACTGAGAAAAGAATAACAGTTATATTCCTGTTAAGAGCTATCTCTGCCTCTCTATTCCAGAAAGCAATTAAGTCCCTAAAGAATGACTTATGAGGCTAGGGCCTCATAAAAATGTTCTGGACTACTCTGGAAATAAAGTAAATGTTTAGATATTGGGATGGACCTACTGAGTGCATTCATTCTCCCAGTGGATGTCAGCAGCATCCAGTAGCACTATGGAAAGCAAGGAGAGTCCCACACTCAGATCCTGTCTCATTTTCTCATTTGCTCCAAGATAAAAATCAGATTTTGCATATTGCCATCTATCTAGGTTGAGTACATGATGAGTTTAGACAAGCCCATACTTGCTGTGATGACTTGAGTGCATAACTTACCTCTGATTCCTTTCCCAAGAAAAATATATGAATCATCTATGGCAAAAGAACATGTTCAGTAGCTTGAACAAATGAAGTTGTGTAATAGGGAAATGTGTTGGTGGCTAGATGAATATAGAAAGAAATATAGACACATGTAGAGCTGAGATGTTAATTAAATGTTGTTTACTATAATATTAAATAAATAATTGGTGGTGCTTATGGTCATCCATTCCTATTCAAAGGTTGCTCTAAGTAATTTTATTGACAGTATTCTATTTGTATTTATTTATTTATTTATTTATTTAGTTAGTTAGTTAGTTAGTTAGTTAGTTAGTTAGTTAGTTAGTTACTTAGTTACTTAGTTACTTAGTTACTTAGTTACTTAGTTACTTAGTTACTTAGTTATAGCATGTATTGGCTGCTGTCTTACCATAGGGTAACTCTGAGTGGCTTACATACATACATACACGTTAAAACCAACCAGTAAAATCCAATTACAGGTAAAGGTTGCTGGCAGGGTGGGGGGAGATGGGATCTGTTGTTACTCAATCAACAACCTTCACTGTGCTACTCCTCCATTGGGGCCCCAAGCTAACTTGCAGGACTTTAGGCCCTTATGAAAGAATATAAGGGTTGGGGCCAACCTAGATTTGGGGGCAAGAATGTGTTCTGATGCATTACATCAGGGGTGTCAAGCTCAATTTCATTGAGGCCCAGATCAGCATTGTAATTGTCTTCCAGGGGCTGGGGGGAGGAGGAGCATGGTTGGGGTGGCTGACTGGGCATGGACCGGGGGTATGTCAGTTTGACATCACTTGCATGGTCCTGTGGGAACCAGGAGGGGTTGGGGAGGGAATCTAGGGGTCTCTGGTGGGTGGGGCAGGGTGGGAGGCTTGTCCCATGGGATGAGGTCAGGCAAAGCAGGGGGAAGGGCAGCTACAGCTGGAAACCATCGGCCACCCTGCACTCACTGCCCTTTGTGTGTGGGGGAAATGATTTCTCGTGGTAGCCACAGCCTGCTGGCCCCTTAGCTGGTGCATGCTGCAGCTCTGGAGCCCACTGCTACCACCTGGCTGGCTGTCCATGCAGACCACTGGATGTGCTTACTCCATCCCATTGTCTGTTTTGGCTTGTGGTTGGAGAGCAGGTTGCCACTGTTCATCTTGGCCCCCTTGTGGTCTTGCCATTGGCCTGCACATGGAGTGCATTTCCCTCATGTACCCAAGGCATCTCGGCCTCACTGTGGGCTGCCATCACCACTGCTTGACAAACCCGCCCAGCCCAAAGGAAGCAAAGCAGCCAGCTAGAAAAGCTGAGTAGAATTGGTAAAGAAAACCCAAGCTCGGAGGCAAAAGATGGGCACCACGAGCAGGGAAAGCTGGATTCCCATTAGCACATGGCCATCAGACCCAGCAGATATGGGGGGGGGGGACGACACGCAATCCCAGCTGCGGCTGGGCAGCCATGTGCCTTTGGGGATTCGGATTTCCCCACTCACAGTGGACCAGACCTGATGGGCCTGGGCATGCTCTACCACCTCTACTTGGACTTTCTAGCTGGCCACTTTGCCTCCTTCATGCTGGGTGGGCCTGGTGCTCTGGATGACTATGGCAGTGGCCTAATGGACTTGTGTGAGCCTCGGTGGTGGCAGCAGCCCACAGCAGTGCCAAGGAATGTTGGATACATGAGTGGAACATGTTCCACACATGGGCCAGGGCCAAGGCCAAGACCTGTGAGGGGACTGAGGAGATGACCAGCAGTGACCTACTCTCCAACTGCAAGCAAAAACAGATGGGACAGAATAGGTGGACTGATGGTGTCTGACAACAGCCACCCCATACCCTCATCACCTTGTCTTGGCCTGTGGTGGCAGTAGCCAGAGGCAGAGGTGCAGGGGAGACGCATGCAGTCTAGCCTGCTGGATGCATTGGGCAGTCACTTGCCCTACCCCAGCCACATGGGATGGAGCAGACATGTCTGGTGGTGCACATCATGTGCCTGCACTCCACTCTGCTTACTGCTAGTGCTGCTGCCACCATGCCTGCTTCTTGGAGGGCCAGCTGCAGAGTCCCTGATGTCAGACACCTCCCCCCCTGCACACACACCTGAAAGGCTGGTAAGTGTGACTGCCCTGGAAATGGTAAGGGGCCATATCTTTCCTCCCTCTTACATTCTTTAAATTCATGTCAGGAGAGCTAGAGAGAGGCACGGGTGTCTTCTATGTGCATCTACAAGGTCAAAATGATACAGTATATGTAGCTGGACAATCAAAGCCTTATCACTTTTAGATACATGAAATGCAGGAGTGTCAAGCTCAAGGCCTGCGGGCTGGATCCGGAGTGCAATGTGGTCAGATCTGGCCAGTGTGGCCATCCTGGAAACATTAAAGGGCTGGTTCATGTCGCTTCAGCCCAGCCCATCTCATCCAGGCAAGTGCACATGTGTGCAGGAGGAGGCAGGCACACACACACACAGGCCTAGCCCATCTCATCCCAGCAGGTGCATGTGTGCCTGCCTCCTCATGTGTGCACACACTCCTGCCAGAATGATGTGGGACGAGCCTGTACACATGTACATCCACCGTGTCCTGCGCACATGTGCATCCACGCAATGGGGTGGGCCAGGCCAAAGCGATGGGACCGGCCCCTTAGTGTTTCCAGGATGGCCATGTGGGCCAGATCTGACCACATTGCACTCCAGATCCACTCGCAGGCCTTGAGTTTGACACCCCTGCATTACATGGACCTAAAAGTGATAGAGCTTTGATTATCTAGCTACACCTACTGTATCATTTTGACTTTGTAGATGTACATAGAAGACACCCATGCCTCTATCTAGCTCTCCTGACATACATTTAAAGAATATAAGGGGAAGGAAAGTTATAAATATTTCTGTAGGATTGCAATATGGCATACTCTTCAAAATAATATATCTTTTTATTTGTCCCTAAGAATAAATACGAAATGTTCCAAGGTCCTTGGAATGTTCTTTCTGGAATCAAAAACCTCTAATGTTCATTATCTTCTTCAGGTTCACATCTACTCCTAAAAATAAGTTGAGTTTACATTTAATTTTTATCATGGAAATAAAAGCTTGAAATCTGCAGATTTCCATATTTATCAGATGTAAAAAATGTTGAGATTTTCCACTACTAAACCGATATAGCAATAGCAATGATTGGCACCCTGGATTCTATAATTATTGATCTAGAAAAAAAAAAGGTGACATCTAATTAAGGTAGTTTGAAATTTCCTGCAATCAAGACCTAAGCAGTTTTTAAATAATACATAACCCATTGTCATATAAGGAAGACATGATTGGTTAAATCTCTTAACTTCTGATAATTATGAATATTTGATTAAACACCATTCCTATATTTAGCAATTTCCACACATAAACATAATTTGACTTTAAAAACATGCAAATGTGGTTCTTCGTATTTATTGTACATTCCAGTTCACTAGAGATCTCTTTCTCACCACATTGCACACCAGTGCCTGTGCTATGCCAGTAAAGCTAGAAATTTAGTCAGTAAATTCAGGGGAAAAATGTACTCCAATATTTATGGCTTTTGTTTAGAAGTTTAATGCATCAGGCCAATGGAATAAAATAAGGAAAAACTGAATATTAAAGAAAGCAAGCTAATCGGGATGAAAATAGATTTCTTAGACTTCCATTTTAATGCAGATTTGAATAATTTGAAGTCCCTGAACTATTACAAGAATCAATGCATATATATAGTGAGCTTTAGATGTTTCCAATTTTAATGCAATTCTTTAGCTTAAAAATGCCATATAAAAGTTAGGAACAACTTTTTGACAAAGCATGTGTATTTATCAGATACATCAAATACACATCAATGGATTTAATATACAGAACCATTTTATGTTAAATTGGACAGAAATGTACATATTAGATGACAGAAATGTTCATATTAGAAAAATGCATTGTTATGCAGGAAAAATGCATTAAATACTTTTGGACAATGCAAAACTGAGGCAGAAATGGGATTTAAATGACAGATTAGTCCCTTCCTACAAATTGCTAAGAGATTCTCTATTCAAATTCCGATGAAATTAGACTTTTTACTAACTCTTCTAGAGCATAAAAGAATGTGAAGTGGAATAGTTCAGACTGGATAAAAGGCATACAGAGATTTATTTATTTATTTATTTATTTATTTACAATGTAATATAAACTGCTGTTGCTAATGCTTTAGCTTTAAAAGTTTTTCTACCAGAAGGAATCCTAACTGTATAAATGGCTGTTGATAATGTTTGACTTTAAAGGTTCTATGCCACAAGGAATTTAAGTACTCTCAGAACTAAGTTAGCGATTGAATGAGTCGTGGTGCAAAAACAGTGGTAGCTATAAGTGCTGTGCGGTCACACTTTCCTTCTAGTTGTTGAGTACAAGAAGCCAGAAAACTACAGGAACAAATAAACAAATAAATGAATATAATTTTTCAGTCATATCCTTTCAGGAGACAAAAAGTAACAGGATAGTCAGTGAAGGGTTAATTTACAAAGCAAGTAGAGCCAACCACCTTTTTAATTATACTTTTTCTGTGCTAAATTAGTATCAACAAAGGTAGAAAAAGAGCTTCAGTAGAGAATTTCTTCACAAATCAAGTTTTTTTGTTGTAACTTTTGTCAATTTTAATTGTTGGATATGCTATGGAGGATGGGAAAGAAAACAATTTCATATCTGCAGTACAATGCTGCAATCTTACTTGTTATGTTTCTGCTTTTTTTTGTTTGCTTTTTGTTTCGTTTCAGCGGAGTTTGTAAAGTGGTAAATACTTTCCTGACTCTCACAATAACACAGTTTCAAATTTAAGCTTTAGGGAGGATTCTAAATCACTTTTATAGAGTATGTATCAGGCACATGGGTTTTCCTGCTGTTGGAAAAATAATATCCTAGCTTGTGAAGAAGAAATACAGTTCATGGACAACAAATGCAAAAGGATAGTATGTGCCAGATCATGTTTTCTTTAAAAGATTAATACTTAATGCCAGTATGGTGGTATATTCCTTCCTGGAAAATCTGAATATATCCCAAGGCATTATAAAAAGATACAAACCTTCTCAAAGCTCACATTTCTGTATTAAACATTGGATTTATAAGGCTCTACATATTTTATGAGGTGTCATGCAACCTATTCATTTTCTTTCTCAATGCTTCTCAACCACACACTGGTTTTATCTAGAATAAAAGAAGACACTGGGGAAGCATTTGCCTACTTTATGACTAGCTGCGAAACTGTAAACTTACAACAATAGCACTTAGACTTATATACCGCTTCATAATGCTTTACAGCTCTTTCTAAATGGTTTACAGAGTCAGCATATTGCCCTTAACAATCTGGGTCCTCATTTTACTGACCTTGGAAGGATAGGAGGTTGAGTCGGCCTTGAACCGGTCAGGATTGAACTCTTGGCTGGGGACAGAGTTAGCCTACAATCTATTGCATTCTATCCAGTGCGCCACCATGTCTTTTATAATTTGTCTGAAATGGTATACGGTTTCCTGCTTGAACTGTGGGTTGAACTAGAAGACCTCCAAGATCCCTCCCAACTCTGTTATCCTATTATAACAAGTAGTATTAAGAATTAGGGAGTATAAGAGAAAAGTGAAGGCACAGTAGCTAAACTCCAGTTCTGAGTCATTGTCACAAAGCAGAATTTTGTTCTCTCAAACTTCTGAAAACGTATTGCCTGATTGCCATTCATGGTGTCTAAGCTGATAGCAGCTTCTTTGATAAAAACCATCTGGAATGTATCATAGAAGCAAAACTGAATGCCTTGAGGCATTTGTTGGAGTGCATAGCCAATAACAAGGGGGAAAAAAAGCAAATGATACTATTTCCCCAGCTTCTGGGGAAATAGTAGCTCTTCAAAATAAGTGAGCTGAATAGATTAATCTCTGTGCATACTACTGCAGAGTTGTCTTTCTATGGATTTCTTTTAAAATATACATCTTCATTAAGCAATGCCACCTTTCTCTATTGTACCTTCCGCTACACATAAAGAGGCAAGTTTAGAATTAGCTCCCTTTCTGATTCTGGGATAATACTAACAAAGACACTCTTAATTTATAAGATGTTTCTAACTCATCCTGGGACAAAAATCCAAAAATGTATCAATTCCTGCATTATTAGTACGTTCATTAGTACATTCATTAATGGATACTCACATATATTTCTTATTTATTCAATCAATAATCCATACTCAAAAGAAAATAAATAAAAATATAAACATATAAGCATTGTTATTCTTAGAGATAGAAGAATTGTTTTGTGGCCCATCTGTTTCTGTAACAACTAAAATGCCTGCAAAATGCCATGGCTATGAAAGAGTTCAACTGAAATACCATGAAGTGCCCAGAGACTAAACTAGACAATGTTTATCTCTATTTATTAAGGGAAGGAAAGATAGAAATATCATAAACAAATGAAATAATTAAGTGCAAGTCTGAATATGGCATAATTATGTGCATTCACATCTTCTTTTCCACCAGATATCATCCATATTTTTGTACTGCAATTCCCAGAATATTTCTGGAAGACAACTGATAAGGGAATGCTAAATAATTTTCACTGCATTTAATATACATAAAAACAATAATAAGACTTAAAATTTTGTACTAATAATACAGGTGTTTTCTCAGTGGTGATATCCAAATTTTTTTACTACCAGTTCTGTGGGCGTGGCTTGGTGGGCACGGCAGGGGAATGGTGGGCATGGTGTGGCTTGGTGAGCGTGACTTGGTGGGCACGGCAGGGGAAGGATACTGCAAAATCTCCATTCTTATCCCACTCCTGAGGAAAGGATATTGCAAAATCTCCATTCCCACCCCATTCTGGGGCCAGCCATATGTGTCAGTTCTTTGCCAGTTCTCTCAACTACTCAAAATTTTCACTACCGGTTCTACAAACTGCTCAAAATTTCTGCTACCAGTTCTCAAGAACCTGTCAGAACCTGCTGGATTTCACCCCTGTGGATTTCACCCCTGTGCATCTGTTCAAGAGAAGTTCCCTGAGAATGAGTTCCAGCACAAGTCTCAAAGCTTAGAAGATTAATCTGGACCTGCTCCAGTGGTGAAATTCAAATTTTTTTACTAGCGGTTCTGTGGGTGTGGCTTGGTGGACATGGTTTGGTGGGCGTGGTAGGGGAAGGATACTGCAAAATCTCTCTTCCCACCCTCCTCCAGTGAAAGGATACTGCAAAATCCCCATTCCCTTCCCACTCCTGAGGGAAGGATATTGCACAATCTCCATTCCCACCCCACTCTGGGGCCAGCCAGAGGTGATACTTGCCGGTTCTCTGAACTGCTCAAAATTTTCACTACCGGTTCTCCAGAATCACTCCTGATCTGCTCCTTATACAGTTGGAAATGGTCTGAACTCATCTAGAATATATGTTCCAAAGTACTCTGCTACCACTGTTCTCCATCTCACTTTAGCCTTTTCTCATAGTGCCAACACTGATGTTTTTTCATTAGAATTTCAGCTTGTTTTCATTTTTTATTTATTTATTTACTGTATTTTTCGGAGTATAAGATGTACCTTTTTTTCTCCAAAAAAGAGGGTGAAAATCTGGGTGAATGTAGCCCTGCCCAGCTTCTCAAACAGATGTTTCAGAGGCTGAAAAAAGCATCAGAAAAGAAGCTTCAGAAAAGAAGCCCCCAAACAGAGCTTCAGATGGTTTTTTCCTGAAGCTGTTTTGGAGGCTTTCAAAGGAAGAAAAAAAAAGGTTTTTTCTGAAACCGTTTCAGAGGCAGGAAAAAAAGCAAAAAAAAAAAAAAAAGCAAGGCACAAAGCTCACAACCAAGGAACCGGTTGCTAAAATTCACCTCTGGTAACAGCTGATTGAAGTTATTCCAGGTGGCTGATCCACTTGCCAATCAGCTTTTTTCTTATTTTCCTCCCCAAAAACTAAGGTGAGTCTTATATTCCGGTGCATCTTATACTCCAAAAATATGGTATTTATTTTATTCATAATATCACACTTTCTGCTTTATATAAAGCCTGTCAATATCTATTGGCAGGAACTACAAAAGTAATGGAGAAAGAAGAACATCAATATTGGACATTTCGTGTTCCTGTGCATACTTTGATCCACCAGTTATTAAAGAAGGTAAACATTTGGAATAATATACTGTATCAATTGTTTAGTCTGGTCAAATTAATATTGTCTATTTTAGAAGCAATTCAGTGACCAGCTGAGGTCGTTTACATCATCAGTTACTTGACCTTTTTAAGGAAACAACAATCTGATTGGATTACAGGTCCAGAACAGAGAAGAATAAAGATTGAGAAACGGCAGAGTTTTTCTATCTTAGATCCCCCTGTTAAGTGGGGATCCTTGCTAGTGAATGGGATAAGATATTATTTTACATACTTTAAATTTAAATCCTAAAATATTTATTTGAAACTTGAAAAACACATGCAGCTATTTATTAAGAGTACACCCTAAGAGAAAAGACAGATCAGAATGCAAAGCCTTAGCTATAAAACCCAACATAAGTGGATTAACCACCTCAGCAGTTTTGAGTAAATCCTTTTTTATTTAAAAATATCTAAATCAAGAGTTCAAATACCTCCTGATTTAGATTTATTCTCTTGAAAAAAGAAACACTGGAAAAGCTGTTATTAAGAGGCAAGTCAGCTTTGGGAGGAAAGCAGTACCACTCAATATAAAATTAGCTGTCACCAATTTAATGTAAATTGCTGCAATCATTTAAACCATTACAAAACTATAACTTGTCCTTGACTCCAATAGGGGTGTTTGAGGATTGTAATTTCTGTATAATTAATTTATAAAAAGACAAAACTACGTCTCTTGGCCAATATGCAGATCCAAAATAGATGATAGATAGATAGATAGATAGATAGATAGATAGATAGATAGATAGATGATAGACCTTTAATTAAATTTATGTTTATATATGCAAATAAATAGTACTTTGATATTAATTTCTCCTCAAAATAGCAAAGATTAAGATGAATATTAAATCAAAAACATATAATATATTTCTATATTTCAATGAGATTTACATCTCAGGAATTATTATATTTCTTCGAAGTGAGCAAAGTGAATAATTGGAGCCTGAGTGGCATAGGAGGCTAATGCCTCCTACTAAGGCAGCATTTAACATCCAGCTGCCTGCAATTACTGTGAGTTCAATTCTCACCAGGCTCAAGGTTGACTCAGCCTTCCATCCTTTCTAAAGTGGGTAAAATGAGGACCTGATTTGTGGGGGCAATAAGCTGACTTTGTATAAAATATACAAAAGTATGAAGGCTATTGCTTAATGCATTGTAAGCCGCTCTGAGTCTCCAGAGAAGGGCAGCATATAAATAAAATTAAAAATAAAAATAAAATAAAAAAATAAAATAATTCATTATTGTTATTGTTATTATTGTTTTGTTGTTATTAATTTATTTCCTTATTACTACATTACTACTAGTACTACATGCTACATATGTAGAATGCATCTTGGTATTATACCTTGACTTATAGTGGATTCCACTTGTTATATTTCCTTTTGTTTACTGTTATTTGCTTTTTTCTCTTCCTTTGATAGGTGTCATAATACCTTGGTTTCTCATTGCTTTTTCTGGAATTTTAAAAAATGTTTCCAATCAAATACATAACAATACAGAACAATTAAGCCATCTTTAATTTTTTTCCATTGTCAAGATTCTCAATTATTAAATTTACATAATATCAAGTTCTAAAGAAAAGAAAGAAATAATTTAAAATTGTTTTGTTTGAAAATATGCTCTGGTTTAAAAATATTAGCCATCAATGATATAAAATATACAGATTAAGCTCTTCCCACCAAACCCCAACCCCGCCAGTAAACATGAGACACAATAATAGCTTGTTTTGAAAGACTGTAATAAATATATAAAAATGTAGCAACAAAGATATAACAGCAAATTATTATATTGTCAATAATAGAATCTTATTCAGGTTCTTCATTAATGGATTAAATGCTGAATCATCTGTGCTGAATACAGATAACATAGGAGTAAAAAAAATCACTTTCCGTGATTTTAAGGAATTTTGGGTTGTTGAACCTGGATAACAATAGAGGCTAAAGAAGCATGGTTTTAAGAGAGATAATTTATGTAGACAGAATATAGATTGCCTTGCCTGAACCTGTTGGTTCAAGCATGCCATGGCCATCTTTGCTGGCTCTGGAATGTTTAGAGTAGCAACAGGCATATCTTGCATATCTTGCATTATTCATTTTCCTGTAATTGTATTTATAGGCATGTCCCACCCCATCACCTGTAGGTAGTATAAGTCCCCAAGATCAGGTGTTGAGTATTCATGACCAGGAGTTTTGATAGAATTTGCCTTCATAAATTTATCCAATTATCATTTAAATCCATCTACATTAATAACCATTAACTTAGTTTTGTAATTTTGCAATACAACTATGTCCTGTGTAAATGGAGTTAGTTTAATTTGTAGGTAAACTAGGGATGCTGATAAGCTATGAAACTAAATAATTCATTACTCAAAGGGTCTCTGGTGGTTGAGTTTAATTTCTGCTTCAAGTTCAGTAGGTCCATGCCAAATAATTGTCCTACAGTTTAAGAAAAGTCCTTCAAAACAACCTTCTCTTTTAAAGAAACAAAACAGGAGCTCATAGAAAGAGTTTATAGTTCATAATGAATTTTAATTTAAAAGCTTGTTTTCTTCAGCCTGCACATATTGATCAGATGTTAGATTTACTATTCAGTACAGATTTATTTCAGGTGAAGTTGCTATTTGTATATGAAAAAGAAATAAAGACATATACAAACATTGAGAAATATCCAAGCTATAATCTATAAAATACAAACCGGTACCTTACAGAAATTGAGAAAAAACAAAACTGTAGGATGTATCACAAAGATGACCATGAATGTCTGTTATTTGGATGCTGTTGTAAGTATCCTGCAGCAATGTCCTCAATATTCTTCATACAAGAGGAAAAAAACATTGATTCAGCATAAAGAGAGTCTGGAGTCCTCTGTATAATTTGGAACTGCTATATCCTGAATTCATATCCAATATGACTGATTTAGATTGATTAGAGTTAGGCTAAGGCAAATTTTGCATCTTCTCTTTCTCAGATACTGCCCATTAAGGCAACCAGAAATATTGGAAGCAATTTACAAATACTCTTCAATTAGGCAGTGAGGCAAATAATGTTGTCCCAATTATTTGAATCTTCAGGGAACTGAAACTAAAAGCCTCAGGGAATTTCTTTTCTTTTGTTTCTTCTATAAAGGCCTTCTTACTAACAATTCATTGTAAAAGCAATGAAGCTGGAATTCTATTGTACTTTGTAAAATGTTATATAATTGCAATTTTAAAACTAAATTACTGATTAATAGAATACAAAGTATGAAAATATTTCATCCAATTTCCCCTCCTTCATTTAAATTATGGTATTTTTGAGGCCAGGTCAGTAACATAATTTTAAGACAAAAATGTCAAATATGTTAAATAATTCAGCAACTGTTAGATTGGATTAAAAGTATTCTTGAACTATTATACCTGATGTATATTACATTTAAATTATTTAATATTATTTTGTTGATAAAGTATGCAGTCAGAGAGAATATGAAAAAGTCTTTTTCCCCCTTTCAAAATACACTAACCTGATTAACATCTTAATGAATTTCAGAATCCATATTATGTCTTGGTCCCTGTCCAATACATGTATAAACTGCAGCCTCAAAATCCCAGTGGATTTATTTTGAAGCTGGAACTTCTCATTGATCATTGATAACATACAAACAAATCTAGTGTCAGATCTGAAAGCCTTTCTACCTATCTTTCTACCTTTATCCCTTCAGGCTTCAAGACTGCCACAAATCCTACTGTGGGAAATTGGGAGGGGGGGTTGCATAGAGGGAAGAAGCTATGTAGTCAAAATAAAATTCTTTATAGGAAGTCAAGGCCATGGTGCCCTGCAGCTGTGTTGAGAAAAATGAGGAGGTATCTTCTGTTCCAGACGGTACTTGATTGGATGTGTCATGGACATGTGGGAGACTGGCAAGGTCTTGAACTTTCTTTTGGGTGTGAAAAACCCGGAAGCTCTCAGATTTGGGTTTTCCCAGATGTGCCAATATGACATCTCTAATAAAAGTTAGCTTTGAGGAACTTCAAGCCTCAGAGTTTGATTTCATTGGGGGGTATTACTTGGAACACTGACATCTAGCTAGCTTAGCTTGAAATAAGAGACCTCTGTGAACCCTCTATGCAGGGGTGGGTTCTACTTACCTTTACTACCGGTTCACAACGGGGCCATGTATGCATGCGCAGAAGCATTTTGATGATGTCGGGGTCAGTGGGCAGAGCCTCCCGCCAGTTTTACTACCGGTTCTATAGAACCAGTGCGAACCTGGGGCAACCAACCCTATGATAATATTTATATTTTATATAAGAATATGTACATTTGGCATTATTTCTTTTCAGAAGAGTACTGGGACATTAAGGAAACAGGAAAACTCTATATAGCTTGACTGATCATAAAAACAAAGCAGGGTCAAACCAGATTAGTGCTTGGAAGGAAGTCACCAGAAAATATCAAAAGGCAAAATCAAAATAAAGTTTCCAAAGAAAGCATCAGGTTATTTTTCCAATAACACTAAATGGATGAATCTAGGAAGTCACTATGAATTAAGTTTTAGTTGAAGAATTTTTTTTACTTTGGTTCACACTCTAAATCCTAAACATACTATATTCACCTAGAAACTCAGGCACAAAATAGACATGCTGACTATTCTGGTATTCTTCTTCCAACCCAGTTGCTAATTATCCTAAATATGAATGTTGTATTCTATCCTCCTTCTCTTTTCTTTTACCTATATAGAAAGACAGAGGAAATTTGCATCAGTTGGTTTCTATTTTGTAAAGCATTATATTCATGGACACAATATTTGTATTTAGAAAATATTAAATTATTAAATTGTGAAGTTTTTAAATGGTGCAATGAAATCAAATTTAAAGTTTTAATAAAATTAAACCGCAATTTTATTTTTATGTTTTTGAACACCAGCTCCATTTAATTTTAGGCTATAAAAGAAATTACTTAGATTTGTAGGATAGGATTTTGTAATATTATTATTTTGAAGACATAATGAAGTAATTCCAAAACAAAGGAACAAACTATCTAGATTGGGATCCCCAACCCGTAGTCTGTGGATCAGGCACAAGTCCATGGCATGCCAGCAACCGGTCCACGGATACAAGGAAGCCCCATCTGCAGGATGCAGGCAGGATACAGGCAGGATGCAAAACCATGCCCTTCCAGTCCATAGAAAAACTTTTCTCCATATAACCAGTCCCTGGTGTCCAAAAGGTTGGGGGGCACTGATCTAGATCATTCCCAGTCAGGGTTCATGCTTGAACATGGTATGTAATAATGTTTCTGGTTGACCTTTGCTGGGACAGATATGCAGGGAATTTATCTTTTTGGTTCTTTTTGACTGGTAGATGAGATTCAGTACTATCCACCAGTTATATTATATTTTCCCCAGACTAGACTGGAGATACTGAAAAGGACCATATAGAATTGAAGGAAGACAGAAATACAGCCTTATTGATTATTTTAAAAAACTGATTCCATTTTGGTTTCAGTGATTATTCTATACACTGCCTAACATGATATATGACTTGGATTCATGGTTATTGTTGGTGTAATGCAAGAAGTAGGAACTATGGTCATATAAGTCTTTCAAACTCATGGGAACCATGCAAGCTTAAAATTGTACATCAGTTGTAGCTCTTCTTAGACCTGAAGCCCTGGCAAATGTGATTTGCCCTTATTATCACTACTATAATGCATTATACTCAAAAGCTGTAACTAGCATAATATAATGATCAGATTCCTAGTATATGTTATATGCTGTTTGCCGTATATTCCAGTCATGTACTGCTTTCCAATAGCTTTCCAAGTTTCCAATAATCCAAGTTTCAACATATAAAGTTCTGTATGGAGAAACCACAATTGAAGGAAGACAGAAATACAGCCTTTATTAACGCACATGTTCCAAGATGGTGGTTTCTTGCCTGAATTGCGGCTGAGGATGGGGTCCTTTTACCCCCGTAGGTCCTCTAGGGGGTCGTTTTGACATCTTCGGCCCTGTGGCCCGGCTAGGGGAGCTCTCAGCCAGTCGGCCGGGAGGGGTTTCGCCCCTCAGGACATCGCGGTGCGGCTGGGAGAAGAGCGTGATGGTGGCGGGTTCGGCGGCGTCGGCTAGATCCGGAGGGTGGATCCCACCGCCCGCATCAGCTGGGCGTCGGCGGCGTCAGCATTCCAAGCCGGAGGCTCTCTGAAGCTGGAGCGGTAGCAGCCTATGGATCTGCTGGGGCCATTGCTGCTCAGCATTTTTCCCCTTAGGCTCTGGGGGTTCTTCTGGATGCCGCGGGGATTGCTGGATTCCCTCATGAGACCTGGGGCGCTGCCAGAACTTTTCCGGCTCAGGCAACGGAGCAGCAATGGGGAACGGCGATTCTTGGCTGCAGTCACTGCAGCCGAAATGGTGGCCGGCCGGCGATGGTGGGGAGGGGAACGCCTGCTCCTAGCTCGGTTAGCCTGGCTGCTGTGGATGATGGGATTGCTGAGATAAGAAGAAATGTGGCAGACATACATTCATGGTCTGGACTGACTAGGACCTATAGGAGGACTACCCAGGGAATGGGACAGCCCCCCGTAAATCCTGGGAGGTCTCCATTGTGATTATGGAGGCTGGGATTGGGAGTTTTTTTCTCCCCCCTATTTTCTATCATTCCCCTTTGGGATACTGTCCATCCCGGAACAGCTGCCACCTACCGACTCTCTGATATTAGACTATGGCTTGTTTCCATCTTAGCTCCCCCCTAGTCGTTGGGTAACTGTCACTTATGTGGGGTTGCTATGGGAGCCAGTGTATTTTCCATCTTACTACCAGAGGGGACTGACCATCAGACCAACCACCGTGAGAGGGCGGTTTTGGATTTTAATCCCCTTGTATTGTGCTCGATAGCCAGCATTGGTTTATTACTGCCTTGCACCAGTAGAGGGGACTGATCATCTGACCATCTGACCAACCACTGTGAGAGGGCGGTTGGATTGTATCCCCCTTGAACTATGTCGACTTGGCTAGAGACCCTTTTCACTGTTGTGAGGGAACAGTCGTCTGGGACTCGGATTGTGGATGCCCCCATTTTATTTGCGTTCCCCTGGACCTTTTTATCTTTTTTATGCAGACCCGGGGATGTGGTCACCTATCCTCTTGAAGCAACATGTACTCGGCAGCTGAACTTCTTGGTCTGCGAGATTCCCCCCTCTCGCAGGATTGGCCTTCTATTTTATCAAGGGCCTACCTCGATGACGGGTTTTGGAACCCCGAGAGGTGGCATGCGGCCAAGAGGGGGCTAAGGGGTTTTTTAAAATTGTCATTAACTAAATTAACTAAATTTTTAAGGGGTTCTGGGGAGGGGGAGAGGAGGGAGGGGAGGGGAGGGGGAGGGGCAGGCCTGGTAAGGAATCATGGCATGGGAGGAGGGGATCCTGGGGTTGAGAGGGGAGCTAGAGTTTGTCTGGATAGTGTCTGGAACATCACTACCGTGAGTGGGAGGGGTAGATATGGCGGGAGTAGGGGGCCATATCGAGTTAGGGGAGTGCGCACCCGCTGTTTACGAGCGGTGGCGCGCTCCGGCCCCCAAGACTCCACCCGTTCCCCAGGTTGCACAGACCCTCAGGGCCCGATCCTTCGGCTGATGTTATGCAATGCCAGGTCCGTAGTAAATAAAGCCCCCCTCATTTGTGATCTTATTTGTGAGGGGGGAGCGGACCTGACAGGTATTACGGAGACCTGGTTGGGCCAGGAGGGGGGGGTTCCCCCCGTTGAAATGTGCCCACCAGGTTTCCTTGCATTCCATCGGCCAAGGTCACAGGGCAGGGGTGGGGGAGTAGCGGTTGTTATTAAAGAAGGTCTGAGACCGAGGGAGGCCACAGTTCCTCAGACGACCGGTTGTGAGTCCCTCCTTGTGAAATGGGGTCATGGGGTTCAGATGGGTTTGCTGGTCACGTACCTGGCTCCCTGCCACGTGGCAGCAGCCCTGCCCGAGCTCCTTGACGTTATCACCGCGGTGGCAGTTGAGACCCCTAGACTTATGGTCATGGGGGATTTCAACCTTCCATCTGTGGGCGAGACGTCGGAGGTGGCTCAGGAGTTCATGGCTTCCATGACAGCTATGGACCTGACCCAGTTAATTCATGGCCCTACCCACATGGGGGGAAACACACTGGATCTGATTTTTGTCTCTGGACTGTGGTTGAGAGATCTTGAGATAGGGGACTTAGTTATCGAGCCCTTGTCATGGTCAGATCACTCTCTCCTTCGTCTTGACTTTCAAACCGCTGCACCCCGCCGCAGGGAGGTGGAGCCTGTTAGTTGGTTCCGCCCCAGGCGCCTGATGGAACCTGATAGGTTCCAGATGGAGCTTGGGCCATTTCCTGAGGCTCTGGCACACGCCTCGACTGGAGACCTAGTGGCCGCCTGGGATAGGGCGGCTACGGGTGCTCTGGATCGGGTTGTGCCCTTGCGGCCTCTGACCCGGCGCCGATCTCAACTGGCTCCTTGGTTTTCCGAGGAGTTGAGGGAGTTGAAGCGCCGGAAAAGACGCCTAGAGAGTAGTTGGAGAACCAGTCGTTCTGAATCTGACCGGACACTAGTGAGATCCCATATTAGGAATTACTTAGTGGCGATAAAAGCAGCTAAATGTAACTATTTTGCTGCTCTTATTGCGTCATCAGATAATCGTCCAGCCGCCCTCTTCAGGGTGACCCGCTCCCTACTTCATCAGGAAGCGCGGGAGGACCCCTTGGAGGGTAGAGCTGAGGATTTTGTTCAGTATCTGCATGACAAAATCACTCAGATTCGGGAAGACTTGGACTCCGACTGGGTAGTCCCGGGGAGGGGGACAGGGGCAGGTCTTGTGAGTGTTATCTGGACTGAGTTTGATCCTGTGACCCCTGAGGACGTGGACAGGATTCTGGGCAGGCTGAATGCGACCACTTGTTTATTGGACCCGTGCCCCTCCTGGTTAGTACTGGCTTCCTGGGAGGTGACACGCGGCTGGCTCCAGGGGATTATAAATGCTTCGTTGGGCGAGGGTGACTTCCCGCCGCCTTGAAAGAGGCGGTGGTGAGGCCTCTCCTCAAGAAGCCTTCCCTGGACCCAGCAATGTTGGTAAATTATCGTCCGGTCTCCAACCTTCGCTTTTTGGCGAAGGTTGTTGAGAGTGTGGTTGTGCAACAGCTTCCCCGGTACCTGGATGAAACGACGTATCTGGATCCGTTCCAGTCGGGTTTCAGACCCGGGTACAGCACGGAAACGGCATTGGTCTCATTGGTTGATGATCTCTGGAGGGCCCGGGACAGGGGTTGTTCCTCTGTCCTGGTCCTGTTAGATCTCTCAGCGGCTTTTGATACCATCGACCATGGTATCATGCTGCACCGGTTGGAAGAGCTAGGGGTGGGAGGCACTGTGTTACGGTGGTTCTCCTCCTTTCTCTCCGACCGGTCGCAGTCGGTGTTGACAGGGGGGCAGAGGTCGACTCCGAGACCCCTTATATGTGGGGTGCCTCAGGGGTCGGTCCTCTCGCCCCTCCTGTTCAACATTTATGTGAAGCCGCTGGGCGAGATCATCCGTGGTTTTGGGGTGAGATATCACCAGTATGCTGATGACACCCAGCTGTACATCTCCACCCCAGACCACCCCAACGATGCCCTTGAAGTGATGTCCCGGTGTCTGGAGGCCGTGCGGATCTGGATGGGGAGGAACAGGCTCAGACTCAACCCATCCAAGACCGAGTGGCTGTGGTTTCCGACGTCCCGATATAGTCAGCTGGTACCATCGCTGACTATCGGGGGTGAATCATTGGCCCCGGCAGAGAGGGTGCGCAACTTGGGCGTCCTCCTGGATTCGCGGCTGTCTTTTGAGGAGCATCTGACGGCCGTGACCGGGAGGATTTTTCATCAGGTTCGCCTGATTCGCCAGTTGCGTCCCTTTCTGGATCGGGACTCGTTACACACGGTCACTCACGCCCTTGTCACCTCTCGCCTGGACTATTGTAATGCTCTCTACATGGGGCTCCCCTTGAGGAGCACCCGGAGGCTCCAACTGGCGCAGAGTGCGGCCGCGCGGGTGGTGATGGGAGCGACATGGCGCTCCCATGTTACTCCTCTCCTGCGCGAGCTGCACTGGCTCCCGGTGGTCTTCCGGGTGCGCTTCAAGGTGTTGGTTACCACCTTTAAAGCGCTCCATGGCTTAGGACCCGGGTACTTACGGGACCACCTACTACCACCAATAGCCTCCCACCGACCGGTACGTTCCCATAGAGAGGGGCTCCTCCGGGTGCCGTCGGCCAAACAATGTCGGCTGGCGGCCCCCAGGGGGAGAGCCTTCTCTGTGGGGGCACCCACTATCTGGAACGAGCTGCCCCCAGAGTTACGGAGGATCCCGGATCTTTGTGCCTTCCGCCGTGAGTTAAAAACCTTCCTGTTCCACCAGGCGGGCCTGGCCTAATTCTTCCCTTTTCCCCTTCTGTTGTAAAATAATCTAGAAATTTTAAATTGTAATATTTTAATTTGGGGGTTTTAATATTCTAAATTGGGATTTTAAATATTGGGGCCAACGTTTAATTCGGTTTTATTTGGTTTTTAAATTTTGTATATATGTTTTTTATTTATGGCTGTTCACTGCCCTGAGTCCCCTCGGGGAGAAGGGCGGTATATAAATTTAATAAAACATAAACATAAAACAAACAATGTATTTTAAGAAATGTCTTCTCTGGCTAGTTTTGCCTGTTGTGATATGACAGAGACCCAAAGAGGGATAATTTGTCTCATGGTTTCAATTTGAAACATTCCCCCCACCCCCTGGAAATTTGCCTGCCTATTTTATTACCAGCCTTTTGCAAGGCAGTTAAAACAATTTTGAATGTTAGTGGTGACATCAGTCTGCTGTTTCAGTTTGGGCTTTTATTTTTTATGCTGGTTTGATCAAACATGTATTTGGATGTTATTGCATTCTGTTTTATGTTTACAAATCTCTAGAAGTCTTGAGAGGTGGATGGTAGATAAATTAATGGCATTAATTAATAAATGGCCACAACACGTCTTCATATTCCTTCTTATGCATTCCCATTTCATATGTTTTATGGTTTAAATTTTTAACCATAGCTAAAAGTTATTATAGGAAAAGCCTTTATCTTATTTGTAATAAGGAATTATGTCAACCTTACAATAAAGGTGCAATAGGAATGTACCATAGGTATTCAAATCCATGGAGTGTGAAGTTTGCATTCTTTATAATCCTGATATCAGTTCCACACAGCTGGATGAGATCAAGAAAGGAGGAATTACATATATTTCAACAATATATATTTAATGCTAGTCTGGAGTAAATACAGAGTGTTGGAAATTGTCACAGAAATTTTCCATGCTGTTTTATAGTGTTGATTAAGACAGAGCCTTTGAATGATTTAAAATGGTTCTTCTCACTTTCTTTCCAACTGCATTAAATTGCCATTTATGAGGTATACTATCAGATGATTCACTCTCTATCATTTGACATTTCTTTATTTGTTTATTGTCTACTTACTTACTTACTTACTTACTTACTTACTTACTTACTGCTTCTTCTTTTCTTTTCCAGACTCCCTATAGTCTCTGGCACCTGAGATATAAGATGAAAATATTTGCAAACACATTACTGCATATTATATTTATAAAACACACCATACATTAATGCCATCTAAGTTACTCTTCTAGACATGTATTTCTTGTTTGCACAATCTTTTTACTGTCATATACGAGCAACAGTTACAGGAAGTGAAGATTTGTGCTATTGCTTAAACCAGGGGTCTGCAACTTTAAACACTCAAAGAGCCATTTGGATCCGTTTCCCACAGAAAAGAAAACACTAGGAGCCACAAAACCCTTCCCATGCCTGACTATTTCTTGAGTGGCCACAAAACTAGCATATGTAGTTGAATTAAATATTCTGTTTTCTTCTGAAAATTTTCTTTCCTTGGATTTATCTATGGTTGGCCTACCAGGGATTGAAAAGTTCAATAAATTGTGTGTCGGCGAGTGTCGCACATTGGCAGTTGTGATGCATATTTTGAGTGACAGGGAACCGCAGCAGAGAGGTGAAAGAGCCACATGAGGCTCCAGAGCCACAGGTTGCTGACCCCTGGCTTAAACAGTTCTCATAGTTTAAAGATGGTGTCTAATTCTCTCCTATATTAAGGAACATTTGTATCTGTAAAAGATAGAGATTTGTTTTGCCCTGAATAGTATTTTGGGCAGCATTAATTTAAAATGTAAAATGGTTTTGCACGAAAAATGACTTCTCCTAGTCTAAGTGTCACCACTCTGATAAATTTTGGAACTTTGATGTATTATCAGAAACAAAACAAATATCTGGAAATTTCATAATAAATCTTTTCAAGAAGGAATTTAATTATAAGCCATATGAGTAATAATATTAATGTAGTTTGCAAATTTATTTGTTTAATTATACTTACATGTGTCCTAATCTCGCCATAGCAACTTTGAACAGTTAACACTACCAAACTACATCAACAACAATAAACAACTGTTTACTTAGTTATTGAATGTATGTGTATATCTGCCCATCCCAAGATGTCTCTGACTCTAACAATACTTAAAAACTAAATAAAAACAATATAATAACATTGTAAATAGCATAAACAGTTAGAAAATACAAATGATAATTAATTATCACAACAGCTAATAATGATTAAGAAGCATAAGGCTGAAGCATGCAGCCTTATGCTTCTTAGCTACAAAATCAGGTCTTCAAAGTCTTGAGAAAAAAGTATAAACTCCACAGGGATTATGTTTCACATAGCAGGCACCCTGGCAGCAAAGACTCTCATCCTAGGTCCCACCAAATGATACCACATAAGGGATAGAACCCAGAGCATGCCTCTCCTGGTGAATCTAATGGAATGGGTAGATACAAGTGGTAATTCTAAATCCATAATAGGCAAACTTAAATTGCTACCATAATCAATACACAAAATAACAATGAAAAAACTCACAATTTTTCACAACCCAAAGCTAATCTCCTGAATTCTTCATTCAGGAAGATAATAAGCTCTTTATGGATTTTAAAATAATTGGCAAAGTCAAATCCAGTCAAATATCAAGGGATATAGTGTTTCAAAGAGCAGAGGTTGTCACAGAAAAAACCTCTTATTGCATTCTGCTTGGTTATTACCTTTGGCTGATGAAATCAGTAGCATAATTTTGTGGCCTTGTAGATCAGGTAGAAACAATCTGAGAGAGTGGTCCCACAAATAGCTCAATTACATACCATGTAGGGCTTTATAGGTGACAACCAGCAGTTTGTACAGAGAAGCTCACTAGGAGTAACATGGCTCACAAAGCAAAGATTAAACATGGACTTACCTAAGTACATTCATACCTGCCCATGCTGTATCAATCTTGTCATGAGTGTTTTCAGGATTGCTGCGGCTACATGATTAGCCACAAAGGAGGTATGGCTTCAATCAAGCCATCTGCTGTATGTAATTACCTGCAAGCCTTCCTCACCCTAGATAATTGCAGGTTTGCTCACAATATAAGCAAGGACCTTTTTGCTTGCTACTCGGGCCTAGACATTGGTCGGGCCTAAACCAGCAGTGTTACTGCTGGAAGCTGATCACAGAGCTCAGCACGATGCTGCAGAAGGAAAGAAGATAAGGACTCCAGACGCCGCTGCTGAGATACTCCCACAGATGCTTGTGTTTTGCTGTTTGAAGCACACAAGCCAACGTTTTAGCCGTGCTGGATATTCTTCTTCACACAGACTCTCAAGTTGATGCTTGAACTGCTTCTATTCTCAGGTGACTTTTTTATTGTGAAGTCTTCGCTGCTGCCCTTTGTTTGCCTTGATGATGTGTCGACGCCGAAGACGTCTATCTTTGTATTAACCTTTATTTCTTGTGAACTGTTTTCGGTATTGTGGAGAGGAATCTAGGGAGATAGCTTGGCTTCACATACCCAGATAAGACTTTGCTTTTAATGTGGTTTTTAAAGGCACAGTGTCTTTTTAAGTATTTTAAACTAAATTATATATTTATACAAGACTCCTTTGTCGGTTTTATTTCATTCTCAGTGCATTTGCTCATGAGCTGGTTCACGGTCCGGGGTACTCCTCAACCCCACTCCCAACAAATCTGAACCAACTGCAGTCTCTAGGTAGAACACATGCCTTCCAACCTCAACCTAGAAAGATCCCATGGTCAATGATATTGAAGATAACTAAGAGGTCAAAGAAAGTGGGGATGGATGAACCACTCCATTGCATTCCCATGATAACTCTTTAGCAAAGAAAATCAATGTTGTTTCAGGTCTGTATTCATGTCTGAAACTTGGCTGAAAGACATCCAAATAATTCATTTTATCTATAGGGAACTAGACCTATACTTTACTGAGATAAATATAAGAAAATATAATAATAGACTCTTGCAAATCTCATTATGCTTTACATTATTTTCCTCTTATACCCAGATAATCAGGGAGATCCTTCCTGTGACTCCTCCAAACAAGATATCATCTTGTTTTCTAGTATTAAGAAATGTTTCTATCTTCTTGCTTAATACAATGGTTCTCACCTATTTTTTCAGAAGTATCATCTCCTACAGGTAGAGCCCTGAAGAACCCAGCCATAATCTGAAGAACCCCTGTGCTTCTGCCTCACGATGCACAGATCAGAATGATTTCAGGACAAATTAGATTTCTAACGTTTCTGTTGTTTTTTGAGTTCTTGATTGTACTTTGCCTCCTTACAAAATTAGAAAATTAGCGTGAAGATGAATATATTCATTAAAATGATGTATTTTAATATGTGTTTTACCACAACAGTTTTTACCTTAGTTGTCAAAATTATATCATGGTCTTTAGAGTACTGTGTTTCTCTGAAAATAAGACTCTGTCTTATATTTTTTTGAACCCTGAAATAAGCACTTGGCCTTATTGCCATGCACTCAAAAGCCCGATTGGGCTTATTATCAGGGGATGTCTTATTTTGGGGGAAACAGGGTAGTATATTTCTATGTTATTCATTGTTCTTCAAACACTCTAAATTACTCTGTACAAGTATTAATATTTATGTTTTTAATCCATCTGATTACATATGCTGTGCTCTGAACTTTTCTTTGTATTCTCTGCAGACACATTTGTTGCTGAAGATGTCCTTTGACAATCAACTGAAATTTTGACATGTCATTGTAGTAGATAATACATTTTGCAGAACAGAACTATTTCAAGATTGTGGAAGCAAAATCACAGAAGGCTGGTCATAGCAACAGGAAGACCTTACCAAAAATAAGGGCACTGAGAAGGTTACAGTGGACCTCTGTGCAACATGAGTCATATCTAGATCATGACTCAGACAATTTTAATTTTAAAGAATTATCTTTAACCTTTTAACATATTTGGAGAAATCTATAACTCTTCACATCCAATTTTGCCTTATTAAATAAGGATATTGCAAAGTATTAGTCCTTGTCCAATTATAAGTCACTTTTGACCTTGCTGAAACTAGCTTCCAGAAAGAGAAAAAGCTTAGCACTCACTCATTCATTATTGTTTCCTGGGCTAAACTTCCTAACTAATTAACCTTTGTAATGTAAAAAAAGTTACATATTAATGGATACTGCATAACTTCATTGACTCATTGTTATTAAATGCTCCTTCCCTTACAATATTCTCAGTCCTTCAAGAAATCCTCTCACTACTTGACAAAAGCCTTTATACACACAGCACCTTTTCACTTCCTATAAAAATGGAATTATAATCTCTTTTGCACACACTTACACAGAGATAATTTTATAACAATAACATAAACATGGCATTAGGAATATTCTCCTAGGTTTATTGGGACAATATAATTTTCCATACACAGAAGTTCAAAAACAGATTATTTTTGAATCAGTCATCTTTGTAATATAGAAACTTTTAAGTTGTCCATTTTTTAACAGTGTAGATATTAAATAAACAGAAAATATAACATTGCAATGGTATTGTGTATGTTCTAAATCCAAAATAATATCTTAGACTTAAAGTTTCTCAAGTATTACTAATAATATTCCCAAACTGTAAATTTGTGTTTATGTATATAAGATACTCAAGTGTATATAATATAAAAGCAATACAACATATTACAACAATTACAACAAAATAAGTATAGAATAGATTTCAGTATGTTAAATACTGATAATTTCAGATAATTGAATTTATTATAAGGGATCTTGAGAGGGATCTTGGAGTCCTAGTGGACAACCATTTAAATGTGAGCCAGCAGTGTGCAGCAGCTGCCAAAAAAGCCAACACAGTTCTAGGCTGCATAAACAGACATATAGAATCAAGATCATGTGAAGTGTTAATACCACTTTATAATGCCTTAGTAAGGCCACGCTTGGAATACTGCATCCAGTTTTGGTCGCCATGATGTAAAAAAGATGTGGAGACTCTAGAAAGAGTGCAATTTGAAAATGTTAAATAAAGTACAGTGTCAAGCCTGAAGCTGACTTGGCTGTGGCTGTTTTCTTTTCTGTGGGGTTTCTTTTCTATTGAGGTTTCTTTTCACAGGACTTTAGGTTTGACACAGCCTGGAGGATAATGATAGAGGAGGTTTTGTAGCCAAAACAACATAACTCTCTTATGAGTCAGAGACTTTCCAACCGCTGGCTGGTCAGAGGAGGAGAAGAGAAGTAACCAGGCAACCAGCTAGTATCCATATTGAACAATGTGATTTGTTGTTTTGAGAAAACAGGAAACTTTTACTTTTTAATGTGTTGGAAAGCATGGAAATATTCAGAGTTGGCTTTCCACCAGTTGTGCCAAGATGATGTCTCTTAATAAAGCTGTTCTTTGAGGAATCAACCTGCCTCGGAGTTTTGTCTACAATGGGTGTATTACTTGGAACATTGACATACAGTTAAATTAACATAGAAAATTTCTATCAAAAACAAGGATATCAGAAAAAAAAATCTTCTTTAAAAAAACAGAAAATATTCTATGAAATGAATAGAACAAGTAATGAAAGAAGCTGCCCAGTGTCTATTTCTTGATTCAAAACCAGAATATTTGGGACAATGACATGCAAAAATGTATTTGGGAGGGATAATAGTTTTTTTTTAAATGCCTTACTTTTTTCATCTCTAAGAAAAATAAGAAAAAATATTTCTACACAGATACATTCAGCTTTTACTTTCATTCTCTTATTGTTTTGTTTCTTTCTCTTTAAGGAAAAAAGGGGAGGGAGAATTGGGTAGGAAGGACTATGTCTATTATCTTTCATTTCCAGATGGACCAATAGCCTGTGCTGATCACTAAGCTTTATTGTTGGTGATGTAAGATACAGAACAATGTTTGTATTCATTCTGGAATAGATTTTATTTATTTATTTTATTTCAAATTTTTATACTGCCCTTCTCCCTGGGGACTCAGGGCGGTCCACAGCCAAGTAAAAACACACAATACAAACATTAAGAACAGTTTAAAATGAATATCTCAATTGGCCCAAGATTTAAAAAAGAACAATCCAATTTAAAATCATTTAAAAGGATTTGCTTAGGCCAGCCCAGCTTGTTGGAAAAGGAAAGTTTTAAGGGCACGGCGGAAGGCACGGAGGTCTTGGATTCTCCTTATCTCTGGGGGCAGCTGATTCCAGAGGGTAGGAGCCCCCACAGAGAAGGCCCTCCCCCTGGGGGTCACCAGCCTGCATTGCTTGGCTGATGGCACGCCGAGGAGGCCCTCTCTGTGGGAGCGCACGGGTCGATGGGAGGTCGTCGGTGGCAGAAAGTGGTCTCGAAGATAACTAGGTCCTATGCCATGGAGCGCTTTAAAGGTAGTAACCAACACCTTGAAGCGCACCCAGAAGACCACTGGGAGCCAGTGCAGCTCAGGCAGGAGCGGTGTTATGCGGGAGCGCCATGCAGCTCCCGTAATTACCCACGTGGCCGCATTCTGGACCAGTTGGAGCCTCCGGGTGCTCCTCAAGGGAAGCCCCATGTAGAGAGCGTTGCAGTAGTCCAGGCGAGAGGTGATGAGGGCATGAGTGACTGTGCAAACAGAATCCCGACCAAGAAAGGGGTGCAACTGGCGAATCAGGTGAACCTGACAAAAGGTCCCCCTGGCTACAGCCCTCAGATGTTCCTCCAAGGACAGCTGCATATCCAGGAGGACTCCCAGATTGCGCGCCCTCTCCATGGAGGCCAAAGGCTTGCCCCTGATAGTCAGTGATGGAGTCAGCTGACTATATCAGGATGCTGGGAACCACAGCCACTCAGTCTTGGAAGGGTTGAGCTTGAGCTTGTTCCTCCCCATCCAGATCCGTACAGCCTTCAGGCACTGGGACATCACTTCAAGGGCATCACTGGGGTGGTCTGGGGTGGAGATGTACAGTTGGATATCATCAGCTTACTGGTGGTATCTCACCCCAAAACCACGGATGATCTCACCCAGCGGCTTCACATAAATGTTGAACAAAAGGGGCGAGAGGACCGACCCTTGCGGCACTCCACAAATGAGAGGCCTCGAGGTCGACCTCTGCCCCCCGTCAACACAAACTGCGACCGGTCGGAGAGAAAGGAGAAGAACCACCGTAGCACGGTGCCCCCCATCCCCAACTCTTCCAACCGGTGCAGCATGATACCATGGTCGATGGTATCAAAAGCCGCTGAGAGATCTAATAGGACCAGAACAGAGGAAAAACCCCTGTCCCGAGCCTTCCAGATATCATCAACCAACATGACCAATGCCATCTCCGTGCTGTGACCAGGCCTGAAACCCGACTGGAACGGATCCAGATAGGACGTTTCCTCCAGGAATTGTAGGAACTGTCGTGCGACCACACTCTCAACAACCTTTGCCACACAGTGAAGGTTGCAGACAGGACAGTAGTTAGCCAATACTGCTGGGTCCAGGGAGGGCTTCTTGAGGAGAGGCCTCACCACTGCCTCTTTCAAGGCAGCGGGGAAGTGACCCTCACTCAACGAAGCATTGATAATTCCCTGGAGCCAGCCTCATGTAACCTCCCGGGAAGCCAGTACTAACCAGGAGGGACACGGGTCCAGTAAACATGTGGCTGCATTAAGTCTCCCCAAAATCCTGTCCACATCATCTGGAGTCACAGAATCAAAGTCTTCCCAGATAACGCTCTCAAGCCTATTCCTTGCCATCCTGCCTGGATCTACCCAGTCAGAGTCCAAATCCCGTCGGATCTGAGAGATTTTGTCATACAGATATCGTCCAAAATCCTTAGCCCTGCCCTCCAGGGGGTCCTCCCACGCTCCAGGTTGAAGCAGGGAGCGGGTCACCCTGAACAGGGCCGCTGGACGATACTCTGATGATGCAATAAGAGCAGAAAAGTAGTTAGACTTCACCGCTTTTATCGCCACTAGGTAGGTCTTAATATGTGACCTTACCAGTGTTCGATCAGATTCAGTGAGACTGGCCTTCCAACTGCTCTCCAGGTGTCTATTTAGATACTATTTAGAGACAAGTTTATTGACAACATGAAAAGGGTTTTTTCCTTTAGTAGAAGGCTAATACCTGGGGTTGGAGAAGGTTCCTGAGAACACCATGGGCAGCCAAGAAAAACCAATGGATCATTGACCAAACCTAACCCAACCAATGTTCTCACTCAAGGCACAAATGAGCAGGCTCAAATTATCCTAATTCAGTCACATTATGCAAAAACATATCATTCTGGAAAAGATTCTAATGGTAAGAAAAAGGAAGGAATCCACCATCAAGATAGATGGAAACAGTATTTGTGTACACTATTTGAATGCCTAGAAAATTACATTTGGTCTGCATCATCATGGAGATGATTGCTAGGAGTTGAAAAACAACCTGATTGCATATAATCAATCCAATCAATCAATCAATGGATAATACCTTTAATACTTTAGGCAGCTATCAATTAAAGGTGAAATCAGTGCTGGTTCCTGTAAATAATATTCACTGATGTGCCTTATTATTAGCCTCTTATTCACTCTAGCCCCTTAATTTTATAGAATATAATAGAATGTTCTTTTAAAATGAACTCAGTAAATTGTCTCTGAATGTCTAAAATGTCCAAATGCAATGTAATTTGAAACAAGTACAAACAACTGCAAGGTATCATTATCAAGGTTTACTTTTTAATCTTGGACAGCTAAAGAATGCTAAAGAGGAACTCTTTTTCTCCAGCTACTAGGGGCATCTAAGGTCCAGTATGGCCAAACAATAAAAGAGGAACAAAGATGATCTGGATCTGGAGGCTAAATCCTATGACAAATGGTTGAGGGACCTAGGTGAGCCTATCCTATTGAAGAGAAGGATTGGGGGGGGAGACACATGATAACTGTCTTCCAGTACTTGAGGGACTATCACAAAGAAGAGGGGATTGACTTATTCTCTAGGGAACCATAGGGCAGGACAAGAGGTATTGGGTGGAAGCTTGTCAAAGGGAGATACAACCTAGAATTAACTTAGAATTAAGAAAAAAAAATCTGACAGTAAGAGCAATTAATCAATGGAATAGCTTCCCTACTGGAGTTGTGAGTGCTTCATAATGAGGGTTTTCAAAAATAGACTAAATACCCATTTGACTGAGATGGTATAAGATCTTTGCCTAGAGCAGAGGATTGGACTAGAAGACCACTGAGTTCTCTTCCAGCTCTAGGATTCTATGACATTATATTTATAAACTTGCTTATAAATTTAAACTTCCTTCTAAATTGTGCTCATTTAAGTAAATAAATGGCAGGACAGATTATTCTATTTAATATTATCTGAAATATTCAAAGTCTGGATGAAGAAAAATAAATAATTTCACAATTAGAATTTTATAGAATTTTAAGAATATTACAATAATATTGAACTTCTTCATAAATTGTTCTACAGTTTAAAATAGTTAAGAAACCACTGCATAAACTGCTACAAAATAATGTGAAATTATGTTCTTATTATAAAAAGAATACTGAATTGTAATAAGTAACAATTCTACCTTTTTTATAAAAAATAAATTAGAAAACTTTAGCTACACATATGTTGACTTCCATGAGTTAGGCACTAAATAATCACTTCTTAGAACTGGAAATATCTCCACCAAGGGCATATCTAATAAACATTTATATTTAATGTTTCTGCGAGGTAGGTTTAACCCTGGACTCAATTTTAATTTTATATAGTTTATAAGGGGAATGTATACTTAAATATTTATGTGAGACAGAAAATAACCTCATAAGCTATTTAAAATTAAAATACAGTCATGGTTAAACATATTTCCCAGAAAATAAACAGCTTTCATTTCACAATTCACACATGCAATACTCAGGAAAGTTACTTGCTTGTAATATTACACCAGGAATCACCAACATGGTGCTTATATGTATCAGAGTGGCTGTTTGTTTATTTATTTTAGCAATTTATATGGTTGCCAAACTCACAAAATATGACTCTAGATAATTAATATAGGATTAATTTTTTTAAAAAAGCATAAACAAAAAAGATAAACATAATAGGAATTTAAATCTGTACTTTTTTCAGATATTAGGAGTTTTTTGGTGGGGGGAACTGATGAAGCAATCTAAATGTATTCTGATATGGTAGGTCCTATATTCCATTTGTCATTTCTATATTTCTGCATGTAAGTATTAGTAGGACAGATCTGACCTTGATTAAATTTCTGATATTTACACTTTCATTGTTTGCTGTATAGCTAGACAGCATGTTTTATAACAGTAGTTATAAAAGTATAGAAGTATAGTATAAAAGTATAGTTATAAAAATAATGTCAAAAAAGTCTGTATTCTCATATTTGAAATAATTCTGATATGTTTTTGGTTATAGATCCAAAGACTGGATATAGAAATATTTAAATATGTCAAATATGTTAAATATGTTTTTGTTTATACTCTGTTTTAATTTTTAGACACCCATAGTCATGGGTGAGGCTCCATATACATTTATTAAATAAATAAATTATTAAATAAATAAACAAGTGTACAGTTGTACACTGTTGGACACACAAACTTTATACATGATTTTATATTCTTTTTATAATCATTTAAATATTTGATTTCCTATTGCTAACAAAATATTCAGAAGGATTTAGCTTTGTCATTGATGCCTTGTATACTGTTTGTGTCTTTTTCATTGGATGCCTGCTAGCAACCTCCTGAAATTATTGAGATTACATTTTCATGTAATTCCTACTGACTTTCCAACTGAGTTGCAATGCAGCTGGGTGGTGAATATATGTTTGTGCTGCCACAGTCAACATTTAAACATTCAGTATTTGCCACCATAAATGAGAGCTAGCTAATAAAAGACAGACATTTGTGGTACAAACATATGACTGAAAAATATGTAATGATTAAAAAAGTGAGTTCAATCGGCTCATCTCTTTTAGTCAAACAGTTTGCAATGCTGTTCTTCATTAAATAACTTAAATCTAGCATTCGAGTCAACCATTTCAGGTAGGTATTACAGTTCCAGGGATATCTGTGCTTTTACAATTTGTTTGAAGTATTCTGATCCCACTACATTACAAGCCCAAAAAAGGATCAACATTATTTCAGTATAAAATGTCCTTCAAATGCATAGTTTAGAAACTGATTAAGTATAAGTTATGTTGATGTGGTTGGGGGGGTCTTGCCAAAAGCGCAACCAAATAAGATAGCTGACTGATTTGGGACAGGTTTTAGCAGACATCTGATGTTTTTCTAATTCTTAAAGTGGCTTTAGAGCATGAAAGAAATCTCTCTTGCTACTGAAGAAGAAAGACCAATTTTTTCTTTTAGAATGCCACATTCTGATTTCTACACCATCAGCATTTCTAATATTGAAACAAGCAAAACCCAACAAAATCAAATATTATGTGAATTGATTTTTACTCCTGAAAAAGAACTTCATTCTTCTTTTCCCATCACCACCTTGCACAGGCTGCCAATTTTCAGACAACATTCGGGTAAGGTGCATGAAGAATAAAGAAAACAATAGCAGAATCAGAGCATTATAAAGATAGGGAGCTACTTAATCCATCAAATATAAACATAAGAAGCTTTGAATAGAGATCGTAAAAATTGGACTTGTTTAACTGTGTGAAAAGAAGAATTAGCTCCTCTAATCTTCTGAACCCACACAGCCTTTCCTTGAACCTTTTCCTTACAATTCAGATAAGGACATGGAAGATGATGAATTACTAAATGAAAATCCAGGTCTTTACAGCTGGCCTGACCCTTCCAATTTTAATTCTTCTTTTTCCTGAAAGAGGCCATTAAGTAGAAGTTGACTGTATATGGGCTTTTCTCACGTTCCACATTTCTTTAAGATATCCCCAAACCAAACAACTGCTCACCCAAAGAATAAAGAATATGGGAATCCAAGTTAATGGAAGTTAAGAAACATGGAAGTCAGAAAAGTACTTACATAAATTATCTTTTCCAAGGCTGAAGGATAACAAACTTCCGATGATAGCATTTTACAAAAATGTTGTGGGCTCCATTAAGAGACGGATAATATCAAGATCATGTGAAGTGACATTATATATCTTCAATCTACAACACAGTCCTTTCAACAGTTCCAAGAAAGCTCCACACCCATTTGCACCACTCAGGTGACCCTAATGACACAGATAAGCCTCCAGGTGACCTTAATGACGTGCTAAAAGAATGCAAATGACCAGCTGTCTACAAGGGGTTTAAATCCTTCCATTCCTCACCATCCAGTCAGAGCTGAAGAAGCTTCTTGGATGAGAAGCAAAATGTCTTCAAAGAAAAACCAGAAAGTCCAGTTGCCTCTGGAAAAAGCACTTTTTGGATGTAAAGTGATAGTACCATTTTATACTACACTAGTGAGACCACACTTGGAATACTGCAACCAGTCAGAATAATACAAAAAAAAAAGATGCTAAGATCCTAGAAAGAGTACAGAGAAGAGCAACAAAAATGATAAAGAGTCTGGAGGCTAAATTATACAGATGAATGGTTCAGGAAACTAGATATGTTTAGTTTAACAAAGAGAAGCAATTGGGCTGACATCATAGCAATCTTGCAGTATTTGAGGTGTCGTGACAAAGAAAAGAAGGTTGACCTATTGTCCAAAGCACTTCAGGTTAGGACAAGAAGTAATGGGTGGAAAACCATTAAAGAGAGATCCAACCAAAAGCTATAGAGAAACTTTTTGACAGTGAAAAGAATTAATTACAGCTTGTCTCCAGAAGATGTGGGTGCTCCACACTGGAGATTTTCAAGAAGAGATTGGATAACCATTTGGCTGCTCATGTGATAATGAAAATTCGGTGTTCCTGCAATGGAAATAAGGCATAACTGGTCACAGGAATAACACTTCTATTTTATTTATTGTTACACTTTTAATATAAAGTATATTCAACTTCTTAGTTATTTTGTTTCTAATGATGATATGCATTTTTGTTATTTATGTTGTAGTATTTTAAATTTATTACACAGTTTATTAATATATAATATTACAGTAGCTTTCTGTATTCACTTTTTATTACATAGACTTATTGCTATGTTACTATTTTATCTCATTTATTTAATTTGACTTTTATGCTGTATATTTTATATATCTTTACACAAATAAATAGAGCAATATTAATTTGACTTTGCAGAATTAAAAGAATTTAAATTAAAAGAGTTTTCCCTAAGCACTTGTCACTTGTACCACTTCTTCCTAAACTAAATAAATAAATAAGTACTTTCTTGCTAAATAAGACTGAACCAAAGAGAAGTTAAGCAATCCTCTCACCATTAACATTATATTTCTTCACTAGCAGCTCATGCATTGAATCTTATGTTTTATTTTGAATAAATTTGAAAAATATATTTATGTTGTTAGCACACAGAATGAATCCTTTAGATAATGAAGTGTATGCAGTGTATGATAACATAATCTTGAAATATATTAAAACATATTTAAAAAGAAGTATTTTGAAGATATTTTGAAATATAGGCAATGCAATAAAAAGCAGTATTTTATTGTTGGTATTCCAGGTCATAACAACAGTATACAATTGTATCATCTAAGATTTAATAAAGGACAAATAAATAATTTCCGGAAAATTTTCAGATATGTATTTCTAGAATCAAACATTCTCTTTAGTAAATGATGTGGAGGTACTTTCTTATCATGGCATATTTTCAAGGTACCCATTGGTTTATATTTTTCACATAAAATATGAAAATGTTCAACAAAATAACTTTGACTCAGCTGTGAGGGAAAAGGGCCTATTTATTTATTTATTTATTAATGAATGCTTTTATGTCGCTTCTATTATCTCAGCTCTAAGAAGCTCTCAAGAATCATTGTAGGTAGTGTTAATAATATAAGATAAAACAATCATCTGTCTGTCTGCCTATCTATCTATCTATCATCTATCATCTATCTATTGTTCTATCTAGATATAGATGATATAGATATAGTTATATACACACATACATATAACACTTAAGAATACTTAAATAATACTTAAGAAATCAGAATCATGCAATGTATTACCAAAATACATTTCCAATAATACTTTAATTATTTTCCATATTCCAATTATTTTGTATCTTACTAGAAATAAAAAAAAAATGTTAATATTTATTGTGGTATAATATTATATTGTAAATGATTCAAATGGATTATGCACCGTGGAGAAAAATATGATATCTTCCATTACCAGCTAACTTATTATTTGCTTCTCTATTATTTTACCGTATTTATCGGCGTATAACACGCACTTTTCCCCCCTGAAAATAGGGGGCAAATGATGTGTGCGTGTTATACGCCGATATAATGTTAAGAAGGGGGGGAGTGCAAACAGCAGCTACCTCGAGCAAGCCACAGGGCTCCGAGTTGTTGGAGAAGCGGGAGCAATAGCAGCCTGGACTGCGCTTTCAGCGGGCAAACAAAGCTGCCTCTGCCACGAGGAACTTTGGAGAGAGAGGGAGGGACTGGCTGTGGCCGTTCTCGCCAGCTAAGAGACAGGCTGCTCCCACAGCTGCCCCCGCCCCCGCCCTCTCTCTCCAAAGTTCCTCACGGCAGAGGCAGCGTTGCTTGCCTGCTGAAAGCGCAGCTGCCGCTTCTCCAACCACTCGGAGCCCTGCATAATAGCGCTGCGGCTTGCTCGTGGTAACTGTCATTTAGATTCCCCCCCCTTCCTCCTCCTTGAGTTCGAGCCTCGCGGCGTGGCCGAGGCGGGGTGGGATAATAGCTGCACGGATCCTCCGGTGCTATGTGTGTCCCGTGCGCTGCAATGATGAAGCGCTTTGCCAAGGAAAGCAAAGTCTCAGGCTGCTCCTGGAGCAGCCAGGAGAAGGAGAAGCTGCCAGCGGGGAGACAAGGCGCCTCAGGAGGACTGGAGGAGAGCACAGCTTCTCACTCATGGAGGCCTCTGGCCGGGAAGCGGTCATGCTCCCTGGCCGGAGAGGGTTGCAC
>WNWU01000016.1:22804362-22824830 GCA_012654045.1 Ptyas mucosa | reverse complement strand
TCTATCTCTCTATCTCTCTATCTCTCTATCTCTCTATCTCTCTATCTCTCTATCTCTCTATCTCTCTATCTCTCTATCTTTCTATCTCTCTCTCATGTAGGATAAATTTATTAGTAGAAAAAAATCAGTATTGTACACAAACACTAACGTGACTGGGAAAAGGACAGCTGGTGAAGTATCTTATGTAATGTTGAGTAAAGTATTTTCCAGTTTAATTTCTTGTAGAATAGATTTAGCTACAGTTTGTGAAATGGTGGTATGAAGAAGCAGAATCATTTATAAAGATGAAATGAAATCTTCTCAGTTTGTAAAACTGTTGTGCTAATCAAATAATCCCACTGAATATAATTCCAGATAAAATATTTTTTTCTGTTTAAAATAGTATGAGAAAAAGAAAAAAGTATATTAAAACATTGTACTAAAATAATGGTAGTTCATATTATTCTGAAAGGAAAAGTCCCTGCTCATAATAGCATCCCAAAGGTTTTAATTATATTTCTATTTAATATCTTTTAAGAGGCAAAATATACTTTTTAGGCAAAAAACAAAAAGATAGATAAGGAAAGATATGGAAATATATTTATTTAATTAAAATTATTTTAAACAATTAAATGCATGCATGTTAAATTCATTAAAACTATTTAAGGTTTTTTTCTCCTTTCTCTTCCTCAAATTACAATTTTGCACAATGTTTGCTAGTTGGATTCCAGGCTTTGATAGTATAGTAGTACTGAAAAGAAAAGTTGTGGACTTTAAAAGACACTAAAAACATGCCTTTTGGTCATGTTTTTGAATAAATAGCAACCATAAACTGAAGAAAAAATTGAACACCTGCCTCATTGGATGATTCAGGATCAGCCAAATATAGTCTTTTGTTGAATGTGCCACTATATCACATGAAGCCAGTAACTCTAGTTCCTTGATTACACAACAGCAGGATGAGCAGACATGCATTAAAATTTCAATTTCTAAGGGTATCCTCTCTGCTAATATGAACCTGAGTTCTTGCCCTAGTAAGTTTAATTGACTATCCCTTGGATGGTCCTCTAAATTAATAAAATTGTGGCATTTGTGTTCATTGTTTCTTCCTACAGTGCCCACAGTGGCATATTTGTATTCCTTAGCACAATGGGACTAACTCTTAATTGGATTTTTGGATGCTACACTAATATTACTCAGAAATATTGCAGATTTCACTAAATATAAAATCACTAGAGGATTTCAAAGGTTTAACCTCATATTCTGACTATATGAAAAAGAAATATAATACAATTCAAATCAAAAGTCATTCATAAGGCCTTGTAGCTAACCTTTTATTTAAAGGTAGTAATAGCCGCAATAGATTGTAAAAGCAACTGTATAATCATAATATTTCCTGCAAGTCATGTTCTATGCCTAGTGACTTTGAACATCAAGGATTTTTAGGCATAGTTTAGAAGTTGTCTGCCATTTTCTTCTTCCAGGGTAGTTTTGACTTTCCAATCTAGCCTAGCATGTCAGAAAATAGCAGAAAGAGAGATGATGGAAAAATGTATCTAGAGAACATTAATGATGGGGTAAACTGTATCACAAAATGTGTCCATACAAACAATTGTGCAGATATAAAAATTGTCATTCAGTTGTGATTTAAAAGCAAGAGGTAAGATATAAATGTTCTCTAGGACTATAAACGCAGAGTCTATCATGGGATTCAATCCATACTGATCTATTTTAAAGTATTCTATCACAGTCATGAACTGGTAGCCAGTTTTGTTATCAGTTTTGAATGATATTGTAATGACTTTTTAAAGTGGGAAAAATCCAGTACATACAGACACAAACACATACGCGTTGTTTGTTTTTATTCCAAGAGGCAGAATCCATGGATCCTTCTATTACTCATAGTATATTCCAATGAATAATATTACGCAATGAAGTTTTATTTTGAAGTTATTGCTGAAGAAAACAAAAACCCCAAATAAGTATGGCAATTGTATTACTCTTGAGCAGTTTGGAATAAGTGAAAGTATCCATCAGATGTTTTGTAAGATGACACATAGGCTGTTTTCCTTTTTTTTTTAACCTTAAAAATCACAAATCTACTCAGAAGTAATGTTATTAGTACGGAGCAGATTATTAATGTTTCTTCCTCGTATTTTAATATCATGTCCATCTTCTTTCAATCCAATTTCTCATAAAATATTGGTTGAACCAATAAGAGAACAACATACAGTCTTGTTGCCCTCCTTTGCCAATGTGGAGCCAGTGTATTTCCCCGTGATTTGTTCATACTGTAGCTTCCTTAATGTCAGATCTGATTCAAACAATAGGAATTCTCTAATGTTAAACATTCTGTCACACAATCTGACATATAGAAAAATCAGTTTGTGTAAAACATCTGATGGACACTTCCATTTGTTCCAAACTGATCAAGAGTAATTCCACTGCCATACGTATTCGGGCCTTTTCTTTTCTCCATCAATACCTATTTTCCTGAAAGGAAAATAGCGGATTTCAAAATTATACTAGATTTTAATTTTCTATTTCAATGTTATATACTTACATACTTCGAAGTTCAGAGTCATTCTGAGAGTTAGATGGGCAGTATTTATTTATCAGATGGCACATTCACATCACATTTTGATTAAAAATGCAAGATATTTAAATATGAAATATAAAAATTAAAATATTATAAACATATGTCTAGATTACAGATATAATTTTTTGCTTCATTCTTCACAGTCAAGAAATTAGCAAAATCTATAATGTAGGCTTTATTTTGTCACTTGTACTTGTATGGTATACTTGTACTTGTACTTGTACTTCTAGAGTAGATGATTTTACCATATATAATATATGGAAATAATATTGGATCAAAAATTGCCCCCCACAATGTCAACCTTTGCTGGGCAATCTTGAAAAACCACCTGGATTTAACCATCTCCATGAAATATGGACAACAATGAACCAAATTTGCAATGGCCATGGGAGATGTGCAGACACCCTTTATAAGTGGGGCAGAATACCATCACTGAATTGTGCTGCAGGGCTGAAAAACGAACTAGCCAACATATAGATAGGCAGTATCTAAATTTGATGAGAGAGAGGGGGGGAGGGAGGGAGGGAGGAAGGAAGGAAGGGAGGATTGGGATTCAACCAGTTTGCACTGGTTCAGGCAAACTGGATGTTAATTTTAATCTGGTTCACCGAACTGGTTGTTCTAAGGACTGGCTGACCCCACCCATCCCTCCCCTCCCAAGAGTCTCCATGTGGCCCATTTTGGATGCCAGGTAAATGCAAGGCACACTTGGAGGCTCTGGAACAGCAAAAAATGGACCTACTGGAAGTCCAGAAACAGGCCCATTTCCAGCCTCCAGAGGGCCTCTGGTGCCCAAGGGACGCTGTTTTTCACTGTCCTGGAGGCTCCAGGAAAGCTTCTGGAGCCTGGGGAGGGCAAAAAACAGGCCTACCAGAAGTACCAGAAGTCTAGAAATGGACCCATTTCTTGTATTTCTCATATCCTGGGAAAATCTGGGAGATTGCTAATGGGATCAGAGATCTGAGGGAATAAACTTCTTATCTCACTCTTTATTCTGTCTTCTTGTTCTCCTGACATTCCAGAATAACATACCTCCATGTCCAAAACGAACCTAAACCAGTATCTGAAGATATCATCACCAAAAACTTGAACAAGGTTTGACAGATGTTAAAGCTCCCCAAACCCACACATACATTCACACTAGTAATCTGCTGGTAGTCTTCAGGTTATTTTCTGGGAAGCAAGATAAAGACATAGAAATCATTATATTAACTTCTGCTTCACCAACCAGCCCAAATCATTTCCTGTATTAATGAGGTAGAATTGAAGCTGAGTTGTCTGAGAAGTAAATTTCATATTGACACATATTTTTCTGAAGGACTAATGTAACACAGCAATGTGGAATAACCTCTACAACCTCATGTAAAAATACTTGAATGTATTGCTGCATCCAATCTATAAACTGTGGTTTCTTAATCTTATATTTGTAAAAAAAAAAAAAGATTAGATTTTATATTTTCATGTATAGTTATTATAATTTGAGAAGTAATATAAAAGAAAGATGCAGATGCCTTCACTGTCATATGTTAATCATACAATAACCCATTCAGCCAACATAATTAGCGTACCAGTATGGGTGTTTGACTTGGCCTTCAAGTCTTATTTTGTGTCTACTTATTTTTAAGTAACTTTCATTAGGATTTTATAAAAAAAATACTTAAGAAGCAGTCTGGGGTAGGTGTACATATGCATATTTTTCTCCTTTTATAAAGGTTGAAGATTTCTGGTAATGAAACTCTTCTTTTAAAGGCATAAAAATTGATATTAATTCCAATTAAGGGAATATTCTTATGCTGAAGCACTCATTACCATAGTAACTGTAATGCCAATGCCTTCAATAGAAATGAAATGTTGTGAATCATTCTAAAACCAAGAAAGAGTTTGCTAGACAAAAACATACTTGTCATCACTGTATTTTAAATAAACTTCTCATACCAACATAGCATTTTAATTAATATTATACTGGCTTCTCCTCACATTCTTCTCCAAATGGCATCTAATTACATAAACAATAATAAATCACTTAAAATTAGCATCCTGGAACCTAGAATTTTATGTTTAATAAAAATCCAGTTCCTATTCCAGAAATTGGATACTCTTGACTTCATAATCGTATGTTACAATATAAATATTCAGATTATATTAATATACCAAATGCACATAGATAGACAGCATATTCCAGGAAAATGTATATTATTTTGCAATTTACCTTGCACTGCCCAGTAATATTAATCTCTAAATTAAGAAATTTGCATTGTTTATATATTTCATTGTATGATCACAATAAAAATAATCACAATTTCTTTCCCAGGTTTTAAATTATATTCTCTTTCTTTTTTCTTTTTTCCAATTGCAAGTTTTCTTTATATCTATATTTTTATATTTCATTGTGATATGAGAGGGAACTATCTAGACTATGATCTGGTTAAATTATTTTATGCTGGTGTTCTCATATTGTTTTTCATATCCCCTGACAAACCAGTTATCTGATTTCATAGAAGAATGTTAACTGTGGTACCTTAACCTACTATTTCAACAGCAGAAAATTGTCTTCAGAACTATCTTCCTGCTGGGTTATACATTATGTTTGACACAGTTAGTCTCTTCTTGATATAGAATTCTTTTGCTGACAGAAATGAAATTATTGTAATATTATTTGTTCTTTTAATCTACGTATCCCAATAGCCCAAATCTGAAATGTCCAATACTTTTTATTTAATGCCAAATAAGTAAATAAAATGATCATCAATCACAATTTCAAAAAAGTTTATTCAGAATAAAAGAGCTCAATGTACTTAAAAGAGATCCTATTCCAGATAATGACTTTCACATGAACTATTTAAGTTAAATAGTTCTAAACTTGCTAGCAAAAATAGAAATAAATTGCTTCTGGGATATTGTTTCCCATCAAATTTATCTTATACAAAAATAAAGCACCCTACAGTTTAGTATGGATTAGAGTATCTGCTTTAGATTATCAATGGATTTTATACAATACAGTGTATATTAGAATAATCTGAAGACTTTACATCAGATACATTTTTATAGAATAAATATTTGGGGTCCTAAATTTTAGGGTATCAACGATCCTTTTTTGTATATATCCTTGAAAAGAAAATTTTAATATATCGACTGAAAGTAAAAGATGCTATCTATCCTGTTTCCTTCCCCTATTTAGAAAAAAATATTAACAAGTTATAGTTTATAATATAATAAATGAGTACAGAAAAAAATATATAACTGGAATATATATTCCATTAGCCAGTAGATATGTCTACCAACCAATGTATGCAGAAAGCAAAAGTTCCTTTAAGCATTCAATGTGTTTTAGCAGATACACATTCATCTGAACCTATACCCTATGTTCAGTGGTGGGATTCAGGTAATTTAACAACTGGTTCTCCGCCCTAATGATTTCTTCCAACAACCAGTGTGCCAAACTGCTCAGAAAGTTAACAACCGGTTCTCCCAAAGTGGTGCGAACTCGCTGAATCTCACCACTGCCTATGTTCCCCATATGTTTCCCTGGAAGGAATGCTAATGATTTCAAATTGGAAGCACGTTTGATGCTTGCTTTAACTAGTTAACAAAAATCTACCTATTAGCTGAAAATCTACCTGTTTACTTCTAGCTAAAATAAAACTAAAATATATGGTGTTCAAAGAACAAGATACATTTTAAATTGTACAGATTACACAAGTACATTAATAAATTTGTGGCCATAATTCAGCTCTTTCTTTGTTTTACTTATTTCATTTTTCTATGTATGTGATGTCAATTATCTCAAGACTTATTGTCCTATCTCTTAAATATGATATTCAGGAAACTAAACCCCACTTGTGATTATTAGGATAGGCTTGTTATCACAAATATTACTATTGTTTCTACAATAATATTACCAAATGAATCTCAGAAAAGTTCTTTGGAGATTCTTAACTTTAGCATTAGAAGACCGTCTGTTATACTATCATTGGTGTTACTTAATACTGTCAGGGTTAGAAATGCTTGCTTTGTCTTCTGGACACAATTTATGTCATTTGCCATCACTGTAAGGACCAAAGTACCCTAAATTTAAATGTATCTTAAATGGACTAGTAATGTTTTCTTGTGCTATCTGGCAAATTATTGGGAGGAAATTTCTAGATGTATGTTCAGAGAACTGGTTTGTGCTCATGCTTCCTACACACTGTTTTGAAAATTGATCCCTAAGGGGCTAATTAGCTATTATGCACTTTCTTTATTTTTTTTCCTCCCAGAAATAGGGAACAAAAAAACTTTTGAGTTGAAAATAACTAAGAAACCAAAATCTTCCTAAAGTTGCTGCCTTCTTCTTAAAAAAAAAAAATCACGAGAGGATTAAATCTACACATTTTTTTTACTAGATGCTGCTATGACATGAGAAAAGAAATATGGGCTGGGGGCAAAAAGTCAGCAGTACTTCTCCCCTTGATTATAAATACTGCAGTACCGAGATTCTGATGTTGCAATATTGCAGAATGAGTTTGTGAAGGCTTTTTTCCCTGTTGCTCTGTTGATTTTATTTACAACAGCTTCAAGAGGGAATGAAAACTTTGTACCTTTCATTCAGTTTTTTCCACTGTTGTTCTGTTCTCCGTAACATTCCTAGAGTCAAATTCTTCATGAATTTGATTAATAACTTCTATTTTATTTTATTTCTTAGAAAGTACGTTCTACTTCAGAATTACCAGTATAAATAGAATAATACATTCATGGGGGCATATAGGGGAAAGTAGGAGGTGAACAATTGTGATACTACATGTGCTTCCAACAAAATTCTTTAATTATGATAACAATCGATAGAGAAGAAGATTTGTAGCGCAGGATTGAAATGATGGGCTCTTGGTGCCCTCTGAGCTTGGTTATTTTGACCTAGTGACCACATGACCTAGTTTGGATAATGAAATGTCTGCTCGAAAACAACCGAGCTCAGAAAGCACTAAGGACCCTAATTAGGGCAATGCACATATTTTTTTTTTGCTAGTTCAACCCAATAAAATAATCTTGACACTAATGCACAAATGCACAATTGGCTCATCTATAGTGCAGTGACTGAAATAACAAAAAAGCGCTTACCTAGGAAAAGAAAATATAACATCTAAATGAAAAGTTAGATTGGAAAACAAGATTAGCAAATTTAGGGCAGATGCCAGTAAACTAAAACAATGCAAGACAAAAATGAAAAATATATTTTATAAGAAATAAACTGGTTTTTGTAAGAAAACACTAGTTTGATTTTTAAAAAAAACCAAAGAAGCTTTGGAAATTGCCAAATAGTAATTTACAGAGCTAAAGATAGAGATGATAGAGATAGATTCCCAGATTTCAAACAATAGACAGGGGGAAGAATGACAAAGTAGAAAATTTTTTATGAAAATATAAATGATATTTTTTAAAAAACCAAATAATGAGGAATGTATATGGAGATTCTCAGTCATCCAGGTCATAGTTGTCCCAAAGGTGCTTTTTCAAGAGGCAACTGGACTTTCTGGTTTTTCTTTGAAGATGTTTTGCTTCTCATCCAAGAAGCTTCTTCAGCTCTGACTGGATGGTGGGAAATGGAAGGATTTATATTCCTTGCAAACAGTTGGACATTTGCATTCTTTTAGTGGATCATGAAGGTCATCTGGAGTTTTATCTGCATCGTCAGGGTCATCTGAGTGGTGCAAATTGGCGTGGAACCTTCTTGTACAATGCAGTGAGCAATGTGCAGATTTATACATTGGGGAAGTGAAACAACCACTTCATAAATGCATGGCACAACATCGGAGAACAAACACATCAAGACTAGATTCAGTAGTCCATCTGCATTTAAAAGACACAGGCTACTCTTTTGAAGACAACAAAGTCCATATTTTGGACAGAGATTATCGCTGCTTTGAAAGAGGGGTTAAAGAGGCCATCTATGTCAAAATTGAACAGCCCCAGAGGAGGAAGGATACGACATCATCCATCTCCAATCTACAACAGTTCCAATAAGGCTCCACACTGGAATCGGAGAATTGGCCAGCTTCAGGAATGACTTATAATATGGATTTGTGACCAAACATTTAGTAATAAGCATAAACAGCCACCTAAGCCATTAAATGTCAAATTGCAAGAAATATAATTAAGTGACTGGCTTACAACTGGTAAAACTAATTTCTTAATAAAAATTAATGAAACTGAAACCTTTGACCAGCATAATAGCAGATCCTGCACAAGGTCATTTAGAAAACACCTTGTTATCAACAGAACAGAAAAAAGAAGACAAAAACAAAAGTCACTAAAGATCTTTTTTTTTATAAGAAAAGTTTTTATTGGTTAAAAATATACAATATTATAGTTTACAATGTGTTGAATTTTCAATATCTTTATAAAAAAGATATTTAAATTATTATTTTCTCTTTTTTAAATTCTCACACAACAGACATTATTGTGTTAAGTCAAAACAAACAACCAGAATATATAAAAGTTATGTAAACAAAGAAAGCCAATAGCCAAAATATTATACAAAGTACAGTGAAAAGAAAGAGTAAAAAGAGATATCAAAAAAAAAAAAACATTAGATAATAGATTCCCCTCCTTTCTTCATTTCCTAGTTCTAGCTCTTAGAACCATGGCCTGGCCTCCCCCCTCCTCCCGGGCCGCCACAGCCCCGCCCGCCCCCGCTCCTTGTTCATCTAATACTTCCCCCTCTTCAGCTCCTGTATCTTCTCCCTCTAGGAAGGACTTGTGCTGCTCAAAAAAGGCCTTAGCCTCCGCTACATTATTAATTTTCTTCCTACTGTCCTTCCAGAAAATCATCAAACCCTCCGGAATCAACCACCTAAAGCCTACTCCCTTAAGGTACAGCTTGTTTGATAAAAAATAATATTTTCTCCTTAATTCTCGTACCTGTCTGGGAATCTGCTTTAGGATGGTGACCTCCTTGCCCCTGTACACCAGCGCCCCCAGTCTTTGTTTTCTCAATATCTCATCTCTCAGTTCCCTTCTTACAAATTTAATATGGACCTCTCTTGGGACACTATGTAAAATTGCAAATTGTGAGTTTACTCTATACACCAGATCCACATCCCTTCCAGTAGACTCCAAATCTCTTTCAAGAAATTCACCCAACATTTTGACCATCACTTCTCTCAAGTTTTCCTGGTCGAGTTGTTCCACGTTTTGAAACCTGAGAAAATAAGACATCTTATCTAATTGTAAAGTTAGCATTGCATTTCCTCTCCCTTCTTCCACCCACTGGAGTGCCCGTACCTCCCCCTCCAGACCCCCCATCTTCTTCTTGTTTTGCTCTGCCAGCTGTTGAACATCATTTAAATCTTTTTTCGTAAGTGTCATTTCAGATTTAATTTCAGATAATCCTTTTTGTAACTCATCCAACTTATCCAATTTCTGATCCAATTTTGCCAGTCTTTCCAAAAATTTTCCCATGTCAGCTGCTGTTGTTTTGTGGCCCTTGGCCATCTTACAATGATAGAAGATGAAAAATCCCAAAAAACAAGCCTCCAGGAAAGAAAGAGGGATTGACAGTCGGTGTAATTTTTCCAGTATCCACCAGTGGGCGCTTACAGGAGCAATGAGTCCGGAGTGCAGAGTAGGTCAAACAGGAAGCTCGAGGTGGGTAATGTCTTCAGTCGTAAATAAAGAAGCAGGAAGTTGGACCACCACCATAGCTCTCCACCGGGAAGAGAGGCCACCAGACCTCTTTAACAAATTCTGATTCAGCCATCCTCAAGAAAAAGTCAGCAAAGGAAGGGTTTTTTTCCATTTCTTTCCCCCTACTTCTCAGCCAGGGCACCTTTCCAGCTACAAGGGGGGGGGACTCCAACCCCCCCCTCTCACCTCCAGGATGCCTTGTCAGCTCTCTGCTCCTTGCAGTTAAAACTCCATCATGCCACCTCAACTCTCCGGTCGATCAGCTCCCAGTCCGCTGTGTCTTGCAGGTAAGCGCCGGTCCCCTTAGGCGCTGTGGCGCCTCAGCGGTCCCAGAAAGGGCCGCCGATCGCCTCCCTCCCCCTTTGGAGCCTTGGGTGCGCCAGCATCGGCCTCCCGGCCCCTGGATGTGAGGCAGGGGACCCCTGGCGAGCTGCCCTCAAACGGCAAACACCCCAATATTAGGGCATTTGGCCCATAGGGCCTCCAGATGGGGGGGATCGGACACTGGGGCCAGAGCTAGCCCGATCAGTGTCCGTCACCTCCGGGACCGGAACCGGAAGTCTGAAAAAGTCACTAAAGATCTATTAAATAAAAATGGTTTTGGAAAATTGCAAAAGCAGGATGATAAACTTGCATGTTACCTGGTATGAGTGTTTGATTTATTACCCCACAACTAGATTTTAGAATGCTTGGTAATGACTGGACTGAGTGATAACATAAACAAATTGTTGAAAAGATGGGGAACTTAGGAAAAACATAGATGATAATGAATGGCAAACAAATTGGCAACGTTAATATCAAAAGAATCTTCTTGCAGGAAGTTTTCTTCTTGCATTAATATTGGCAACATAATTTATTGCACTATCCACAGAGAGGGCTCGCAATCTGGGTGTCCTCCTGGACGCACGGCTGTCTTTTGAAGAGCATATGACGGCCGCGGCCAGGGGAGCTTTTTATCAGGTTCGCCTGATTCGCCAGTTGCAGCCCTTTCTGGACTGGGACGCCTTGCGCACGGTCACTCATGCCCTTGTCACCTCCCGGCTGGACTATTGTAATGCTCTCTACATGGGGCTCCCCTTGAAGAGCACTCGGAAGGTCCAACTGGTCCAGAATGCGGCCACGCGGGTGGTTATGGGCGCAACGTGCCCACGTGACACCCCTCCTACGCGAGCTGCACTGGCTCCCAGTGGTCTTCCGGGTGTGATTCAAGGTATTGGTCACCACCTTTAAAGCGCTCCATGGCATAGGACCCGGGTACCTTCAAAACCGACTTCTGCCACCAGTAGCCTCCCACCGGCCAGTTCGCTCCCACAGAGAGGATCTCCTCAGGGTGCCATCGGCCAAATTATCATTTGTATAACAATGTGTAGGTGATGCAAAAGGAAAATTGCCAAAAAGGAAAGAAAGAAAAGTTATTACCTGTCCAATATTTTAAAGAAAGGTTAGTAATAACCAAAAAAGACATCTTTGCAGTAATTTTAACAAGATGCATTAAAGAAACAAAAAGACTCATTTTAGTTGCTCTAGAACAGTCACTACATATAAATAAGATTAAAGCTAAAAGTGAGAAAATTCAGCTAATAATAATTGCAGGTTGTGCGAATTACAGGAGAAGACCGTTGAACACCTGATATGTGGATGTAAGAAGTGAGTATATAGAAAGACACAATGAAATGGCACCTTGATTTATGTAAGTAAAATTTAAAACTTAACAACAACAAAAATATTGTAAAAGTGGTTGGGAATGAAGAGATTAAGATCTTATAAGACTTCCAAATTCAAACTGATATTTAACCAATAATAAGTCAGATATAACTGTAGTTACAATGAAGCAAATATGAATAATTGACATTGCAGTAGCTAGAGATAGAAGAAAATGACAAAATCTAAAAAAAAACCAGAGGAAAATAAGCCTTAATGGAAATTGAACAACCATTGAAAAATATAGCAATGCAAGTAGTGTTTGGTGTGCTTGGTGCCATAACAGCAAAACATGAAAAAGCACATGTACATAATAAGAATGGATACAATTTTAACTTGTACTTTTAAATTTTAATTTTTTTTAAAAAAAATTAAATTGCACTACTTGGAATAGAACAAATACAGTATGGTATTGATACTTTTAGTTCTCCTGTATTCTTGGGAAGAATTCAAACTATTGGTCTACTATGTATAAATGTTGTTTTAATCATTTAGTCGTGTCCAACTCTTGGTGACTTTATAAACAAGTGCTTTCCATGCTACCCTGTCAAGCATAGCTTTTTTCAATTGTTGTATGTTCAACTTTGCATTAGATTTGATGTTAAGCATTCTAGCATCATTGGCCAAAGTAAATAAGACATAGTCTTATGTGTTTAGCTTCCAGTGATGTATCTGTTTTGTGCAGTTTAACACCTGTCTGTTATTACTTGGGCTGTCCGTGATATACACAGTAATTTACGCCAGCATCACAGTTCAAAACTGTCAATTCTCCTTTGATCAGTCACTCTTGTCTGATCTTCTTTGATCAGACACTTAGTGTCCAACTCTCATACCTATACAGCATTATAGGGAAGAGTATTGCTATAACTATCCTGCTTTTTGTATTTATATCAGTATCTCCGCTTTTCTGGATCTTATTCATATTAACTATTGTAGTGTGGCCTAAGGTTAACCTGCGTTTGATTTCAGGAGTAGAATTACCATTGGGAATAATTTTGGATCCAAGGAAGATAAATTCTCAAGCTAATTCAATTTCCTCCTTGTTGATTTTCAATGTCTCATCTCCATCTGTAGCTGTTGTCATTATCTTTGTTTTTCTGATGTTAAGACTCAATCCTACTCTTTCAGTTTTGTCTTTTATTTTTCAGATATTTTTTTCCAAATCTTCTTTATTTTCAGCCAATAGTACCTCTGTGTACATCAAATTATTTATGATTCTTCCCCCAATTTTCACTTCAACATCAGGCAGTACCAGATCTAATTTCTGCATGATCACTTTACAGATTGGACAAAAAAGGTGTTAAATACTTCCCTGTCTCATTCCCTTTCTAATCTTGAACCAGTCTGTGTTACCATAAAATGTTTGCCTCCTAGTCAGGTTGATTGATCTAATGAGTCTGGTCAGGTGGGTTGGGATACCAAGATCATGCAAAGCTGCCCATAGCTCATTGCAATGGTGGGATTCAGCCAGTTCGCACGTATTTGGGAGAACTGGTTGTTAACTTTCTAAGCAGTTCGGAGAACCGGTTGTTGGAAGAAATCTTATTTTGTTTTGTTTTTTTTCACTTTTCAGGGCTAATCCTGTAAGGAAGGCAGGAAGGAAACATTCTGGTGTTGTTTCTAGCTTAATCTTACAGAAACTGCCTCTACGATTAACCCTTATTACACTGTAACCGCTAAGGCAAAGCGCCCATCGACGTGAGTGGTGTTGAGTTAGCCATGCCCACACGGTCACATGACCACCAAGTCACACCTACCAGCCTGGTCATTAAGGCAGAGAACCGGTTGTTAAATTATTTGAATCCCACCACTGGCTTATTGTATATATATAAATAATAATATTAATATTATAATTAACAGCAATAGAATATTTATAACTAAGACCACATAAGGTAACTGCCTTCTATAAAATAATGTATATCAGCTTTTGTAAGAACAGAAAATGTTCAGAATGAGAAATAAACAGTTCATTATCTAGCATAAAGTATAATGCATAATATAAATTGATTAGCTGACACATTTAGTCTAAAATAATGAACATTGGTAATAGTAACATACTGTAGTTTCAAAAAATAGCATTAAAAATCCTAGCTAGAGTTAAAGTCAAGAACTAAAATTATGATTTTAAAATAGTGTAGTCATTAATACATACTAATTAATACTTTTCTGTGGATATTGCAATTTAGATTTTCAAGATAAACTGTATCAAAGATATGGTCAATATCATGATGTTTTCTAATAAAAATATTTCAAAATGGACCTTATCAATATTGATAAGATTATGAGCAATCAAGCATGGCATATCTTGAACATCAAAAATCAGGTTTTAAGTACTGTAATAATTTAACCAGCTATGTTGAATTATTTTTCAAGGCAATTTTACACACGGATGTTCACCATTTGCGCAGGATTCATGTGATTTTTGTTTATTCAGTTATTGCAGCTACAACTAATTTGAGTATCTCATGAACATTTGTGTGATGGAGTTTGTTATATTAGTGCATATGTATCAATTATACACATATAAGAAGTTATCCCAACTGTGCACAATGTAACCTTGGTTGATTGGCTTAGTCCCAATTTAGCTGATAGTGTGGAGATAATGCAATTTGTCTTTATAAATTTTTTTCATATCACTCACTTCAAAGCTATAATCCACAGTTCCAATAGTTGGAGTAGGTTCCTCCAAACATGCCAAATCCTATCCTTATGCTTCTAGCATAAGTAGCTTCCGTTTTCACTATTTTTACACACATAAACTCACACTAACCATTGACCCTTCTAACTGAACAGATGCCTTTGATAACAAATGCAATTACTGGAAAAAGCAGTTGGAACTGGTAAAGAATTGCAGTACTTTAGTCTGAAATTATGTGGTCATGTTGCTTAGAAAGTGACTTTGGGGAAATGTTTAGTTCAAAATTTTGTTAAAGCCAAACATAATTTGCATGCAGTGTAACTTTATTTCTGACCCATACATACAGTATGGGTATTACTGGAACCTCTCAAACAGGGAGACACAATATCACCAATAAAATAGGGTTCTCAAATTTTGTTGAGCCAGGAACCACTAAAATATTAAATGGCTGAGCCTTTTATCACCTTGATATCCTAAATTCAAGAATCTGCTTTAAATAATGCAATTTAACTAAAGTTAAATTGAATCACTAGAGAAATGCTGTGGATTGTAATGTTGGACTGAAAGGGAAAAAAAAATATTTCATATTAAAAATTCTCTTTGAGTTGGATGGCTTTTCTTAATAATGAAAAGTTAGATGATTTTGGTCCTGATTACTTTACTCAGAAAAGTAAAGACCTAAGGAGAAATAGTTTGACATTCTTATTGAATGGGATGGTGAAATTATGAGTGCTTAGATTATTATTATCATTATTATTATTATTATTATTATTATTATTATTATTATTATTATTATTATTATTTCAATGTCTCTTCCCTTTACATCTCAATATTGCTGATAGAGTACTTTTCCAAAAATTAAAACAATCTTAAAGCTTTCATCAGATAAGAGACACCAGCTGCAATCCTAAATGCACTGGTTACACTGTTTCAAATTCAGCTGATATATTATAAATTTTTGGCCAATCATATGCTGTATAAGCACATGCATGTATAGAGATTAGGCAGTAATGTTCATCCCAAACCAAAATTTTGCAGAATTTCTATAAAATAAAAGGAATTAGTAGAAGTTAAAAGTGTTCACAATTCACAGATTTTTCAAATAATTAGAGCTACATCACAATGTATATGTTATAATTTTGACAAAACATAGGGATTCATCAGGTACTATGTTTGTGGGAATAAATGAAGCATGCCAGATTTAATACCATGAACAAGATTTGTCTATCATTATTATTACAGGCATTATTTTTTTTAAATAAACTCAGTTATGTTTTTCAACTGTGAAACATCAAACTGAATCCTCTAATGTATAGATATGCAAGCAGGCTTATGGCAAATAATTGTTGTTTGGTTTATTTTACGGTTATATTTAAGAATCTTTAAGAGTTCATTCGTTTTTCATGAATATGCCACAGGAATGGAAATATTCTATTAGTTAACTGTGGGGACAGTGATAATCCCAGAAAGAGATACCAGTTACTCCAACCTTCACAAGGAGTCCAATGACTCAGCTAAAGACTAGGTTTCATTTTAAGCAGATTTAATAGCATATTCTTCTCATTCTCTCCCCTTCCCTTTTCCCCCCTTTCCCTCCCTCCCTTTTTCACTAAAACAAAGATGTTTTAGAATCTCTGCATTTTATGGTCTCACTCAATTTCTGTGTCTTGCCAATTCACTCAACTTTGGATGTTTACCTAGCTCTTCCGTGCCAAAGGTGTCAGAATCAAACATCCTGTGGATCTATATACTGTTTTATGTCAAAACTAAGGAAGCTGTGGAAGGTATATTGTTTATCACACCAACACAATATATCAAATCCTGGCAAGGTCACAACAACTAGGAATCCAAACAGCTTTAAATGTTGTCATTGCAAAACAATCCAGTTGTGAAATGATTGGGAAAATATACTGCTCTTTTCACTTTTTTTTTTAATAAAAAAAATCATGTGACAACATTTTTTCAGATCTTTTATTTTCTGTTAGAAAGCAGTCTCTTCAAGGATAAGTCATCAGATGCTTTAGACGTGGGTTATTTAGCAGCCTTTCCAGTCATTCCTTCTTCATACCATAAGCAGAAATGCACTCTTGCTTTTAAAGCACTAAATTTAATGATATTCTCTAGTTTGGCAGGCATCCCTTTTTCACTAGTAATGTATGTGGCAGTCATGATGCAATAATAACTCTTTCTTTGACTGATACAGTTCTCACAGTTATTCTTATATTTTTCTATGACTGATATAAGAAGTAGGCATAGAAGCAGTGCATTTCAGAAGGCAACCCTGGGATAGGAGGTGAGATGTTTATAATTGTGAAAAAAAATAGAAAAAATAATATGATAACTGATTTACATTTGGAAATGGAACTTTCAATTGAATTAAACATAGTGACAGTAAATATTAAACATAGATCACAAAAAATAAAAGCAATAAAACAAATTAGAAACCTTTGTTCATAATATCTGGAGATATTCCCTAATATATTAGATAACAAGATATGAATATTACTTAATAAATGTTTGTGATGGTAGGCATTCATTTTTGATAACTCAAAAAGCAGAAGAAAAAATTACTTGAACAATATATAATAAATATGAAATGTAATAATTGCAGTGAGCATAGCAATTATCTTTTGATTCGTTCTCCACAAGTCTCTCTGCACATATTTCCATCTAAATCATCATTCTCTTCCCAAACCTATTTGATAGATGAATAATTCAAGATGCATCAGAAACTTTATCATCTATAGCTTTAAAAAATGAAATTTAAAGATTTAATTGAAGTACAAGTATCTATTTAACAGGATCTGGAATTTATATATGTAATAACTAATTTCAAGATCCTCTTCCTAGTTTCCTATCTGTCATGTTAATTTAACAACAACCATTTGGAAACAAGAGTTAAAATTCTTTCCTCTAATATGGTCAGTTCTAATATGGTCATCCCTGCATCTTCTGATTCTAGATACTGCTTGATTTTACCCTGAATATATTCCCATTGCCAAACTTTTGATCTAACCTATAACAATAATATTTGGAGAAGCCATTCATAACTTTTTTGGCTTGAGGACAAGGGAAAATGCAAACATACTCAGTTTGATAAACTTCAATCGCTCAAATTAACTTGTAGGTCATTTAAACATCTTTCCCTTCGATTCAAAGGTTTTTAAGAAGGTGGCTGACTTACAGGTCTGGAGGATCCTGGAAGAAATTAATTATCTGGATCCTTTTCAATCAGGATTCAGGCACAGTTACAGTACTGAGACAGAATAAATTGCACTTGTCAATGAACTTTTGCAGGTTCAGGATGGGGATAGTAAATCCATTCTGTCTTTCCTGGACTTCTCAAGGGTGTTTGATATGGTTAATTACAATATTCTTCTAAATTGGGTTGCAGGCCTGTCAATGAAAGTTTTTTTGGTAGGCCAAATTCAAATGGCGTTGATAAAGTGAGATCCAGCTTGAGACCTCTGCTGGGAACCTCTGCCCTATTTAAGATCTATATGAACATGTAGGAGATCATCCATTGAAACAGGTAAATGATCATCAGCGTCCTCATGATTCTGAATTATACATCCCTGCGCCAGGATGACTGAATGATTCTTTCCCAATGGCTTACTGAGAAATTTGGAGTTCCATCCAGCTCATATTTGAGAGCAGGTAGTACTTGTGGCACAAATTCTACCAGTTTCTGGATTGGCAGGCCTGACTACAAAGTCTATCACTAGATGCATTAGATACCAATTGAATACTTCTATTTACCAACCAGTGACTTACAACATTTCATAGCAAATGAAATGGTTTAAAAACTGTACTCTTTACTGTTACTTTTTTACAGTGAAGGTTGTATGATTCTAGAAGACGGTAAACATTAATGGAAGAAAACCAAAATTTATGTAAAAATCTTCATGATTGGAGGGTTCAAATTTTGAAAGCTTCTAAAAAAGCTTCTTTTGTGTCTCTTGCAACAGACTGACAGGGTAGAGGTTATAGCAGAGATAGGGTTGAGTTTTTCTACCCTTCACAGATATTTTTGTTATTGTTGTTGTTGATGTTCCTTTGTACAATTTCTTTTCTATTACTTAGAGTGGGAGGAATAAATATCAGCCAATCATTCTTTATTCACCTTCATCCAATTCTCCTCATCTACTCCTTTTCAGTCCTGCCTGCCATATCATTTCCTAGAACTTTCTGACATTGAAAAGAACTAATCACAGGGATGAGGGCGAAATATGATTCAAGACAGGATCCTAATTGCAAACTACAAGGAGAAAAACCTGTAAATTCTATAGCATCTTAGATAAGACTGTGACTTTTATAATGATATATTTATGCTTAGACAGATAACTAATTCATGTAACTCAAACTGCAGCTATACCTCACATTTCTTCGTACTGGGCCTCCTGAGATGCTACCATTTAAAAAATAAATAAGTAAAGTTCAACTGCAAAACTTAGTTTTACTCAGTGCCTAGCAATAACTTTCTCTTATTGGTAGATTATTTTGTACATATGATCCATGTTCACCTCTGAATTTGGCAAATAAGAAATTGAGATTCTGGTTTTGATAGCTACCATTAGTTTGAACTTTTAAGGACTAAACTCATGATCAGTTCACTTTTGTGTACAATTATAGATATAGCCAAAAAATTCCACTTTTATTCAAAAGAATATATTCTACTATAAATTCCAGTTTCAGAGCAGTAAGACTGAACAAAACAAATCGCTGACAAAAGAGTTAAACAACCAAAACTTATCAATGCTAACTCTTAGCTTAATTCTTTAAATGTCATCTGCACCTGAGAGGATTACCTTTCCAAATCTTAAAAGTGAATATGATTATTTTTAAAAAATCTTAAATATCAATCTCTCACAGCAGCAAAATGGTTTAAAATGTTGGAAATAATTAATCAAAGATCCATTTGGAAAAGGTTAGAAGACTCAAGTAACTCCATCAACATTTTGAATTATATTAACTATTGGTATTAGATTTATTTAAATGTTTTGTTCTCATTTAAACATTTTGCCTTCTATCATTTGCAGAAGTAATAAATTCACACAAAATCCACTTCATATCATGCAGTTTTGAGCAACAATTTATTCCTAAATATAATTCATAGAAATACTATTGTTATTTTTAAATGTATACATGGTTTTTTTTAAAAAAGCTATTGTTGTATCATATAACATTTTACACAGTTGCTCAGTTATAGTATTAATTAATGCAATAATAATAATAATATCTGTTATTTGCATAGATACACACATGATGATAGAGATGAATAGATAGATGATAGATAGATAGATAGATAGATAGATAGATAGATAGATAGATAGATGGATGGATGGATGGATGGATGGATAAGCTCTCTGGCTAGCTGTCTGGCCAGCTGTCTGGCCAGCTGACATACTTTCCAGTCAAAGATGACTTCTGGTTCAACCCTAGATAAGCCCTGAAGTTTTCTTGGCAAGATTTCAGAGGTTTGATCATTGCTTTTCTCAGGACTGAAAGAAAATGACTAGCCTAAGGTCACCCAGGTGATTTCAAAGTCTCTTAGTGAATTTATCCTATTTAGGTCCTTTGTAATGAATAGCTAATATGTACTATAGGGTCAAAGAAAACATTGCAATAAACTATATATGGTTCTGGGCTAAATTGTAAGGTCCCAATATATTAATGATTAAAATTAGGTTTAAATAATGTGTAGAAATTTGGTTTTGTTCTTACTTCCAGGTTGCTTTCAACTGTATATTGTAGAACTGCTTCCTTTGATAACTCATCACATTAGGCAATTCCTGTGATGTTATAGGAATAGAATAGAATAGAATAGAATAGAATAGAATAGAATAGAACAGAACAGAACAGAACAGAACAGAACAGAACAGAACAGAACAG
>WNWU01000016.1:22777004-22801571 GCA_012654045.1 Ptyas mucosa | reverse complement strand
CTGTCAAAATTATTTTTTTATCACTGAGAATGCTTCAATTGTATGATTCATTGTGGGAATAATTTGCATTTTTTTATTTTAAAGAATATTTCAACTGTGTGTTCTATATCTACGGTGACTAGTAAAAGAGGTAAAGAAGTCTCTGCAGATTTTTTTTACTCCACTACTTATTGTCGACTACTGGGGACAGTGCTCATTTCCATTTCAAAGCCATTGATCCAGCACTGTCTCAAGATATTTATGTGGTCATATGGCAAGCATGATGTCACAGAGTACTGTTACCCTCCCACTAAGTGGTAACTATTTATCTACTTGCATTTGCATGTTTTCAAACTGCTAGATTGGCAGAAGGTGGGGTAAGGATGGGAGCTCATCCCATGATGTGACACATCTAGAGAAACATTAGATAGCAAACAAAAGCGTTTTCATCATTTCTGCTCTCATTGATAGTTATCCAGATATTTTCAGCACCTGTCTGGTAATCAGCCTTTAAGGTAGGCATAATTTTAAAAAAACAGGCATGGCAGGGATGCTCTTGATTATTATAGTAAGGTAAAATAATGGAATTTTGAAACATTTAATACCCTTTGCAGGCATACTGTATGTCTTACTCTGAGGTCTATCCCCAGAAGCAATACGTCCAATAAATTCTGGCATTGGTGCATGCATAGCATTAGTGGGGGTCCTATCACACTGATGATTCTTATTATGGAAGGAATAGAAATGTATGGAAAATATGTGATAAATAACATTCTTTTTCCTGCCTTCCTGCATTTTATGTATTTTATGGTGAGGAAGCCACCTTTCTTCTCACATTCTTGCAAATAATTCTTTGACCTGAGAAATAGTCATTGTTGAGGCAGATATCTTCTTAGGCTAATGGATCATATGACCTTGGCAACTCACATTCTAATTTGCTTGCTTTCACAGATAATTTTTATGCAATATTTTTCTATCTTACCAACCTGCAGCAGAACTCCAAAATATTCCTCATTTTTAAGTAATATTCTTGTATTCTTCACAATGTTAATGTGATTAGTCCTTAATCTCGCTTCCTGTTCTTAAAGCAAAAAAAAAGTTGAAAATTTGATTTAAATAGTAACCCATTAATTTTAAATATTTTAGGGCTAATAAATGCTATTGTCCGATCTAATGCAATCAGATTTTATAAATGATTGGGCTGAACAGAATTATCTGTACTCAGGGTAAAAAGTCTGCAATTGGACAACATCTCAGATTATAGCCTATAACTTGAATGGGGAGATCTTTATTTTACAGTGGATTGTAATCTGTAATACATATTCTCATTATTATTTCACTTACACATGCTGTGAGAAAGTAACCCAAAAATATAAGTAAATAAGTGAAAATCAAGTCTAAGAAATCATTGGATATTACTGAGCCCAATAACTTTGGATTAAATTATATGAGTTATGTATTTTAATAGTATGATTAAATCTTAATTGCATATAAGGAACTTATATTTTCAGGTATAAAAATTGAATGTGAATAATATTCAGTGCTTTTCAAATCAATGTCAGGTATATACAATTTTGAGATTTCTTTTTTCATCAAACTCTAATTAACTTAAATATCAGTTACAAAATACAGATTTATTTTTGTATGCAAATTTATAGGTAGGATACAGAAACTAGAACTCAGGACTATGAAGATCATAGGACTATTTTTATCATGGTTGTTCTTCTTAATATGCCATGAACTAGATAAATCACAGTTCTATAATCAAGCTATTGAAAGAAAATATAAATGGATCTATCAGAGATGCCTCAATGCTGTCAGTTACACAAATTGCTATACGTGAAGTCATAGAACCCTTAAATACAGATTCCTAATATCATCATGTGAAGAGCCTCCTTGATCCAGTATCATTATTTGATATCTTTAACAAAGAGAGATCCTTTATCACCTTAAGTGAGTGGTCTTCAGACTTAAGATACCCAAGGAATTTTTTTCCATGTGAAAAATCAGTTAATAAAAAGTTTTTTGCAATATATTTTATTTGAACAAAATGTTACAATTAATGTTGAAAGAATACACTGATAGAATATAAACAGAAATTGTCATGTGAAATGCCTAGATGATGGTGACAGAATCTAGGGTTCCAGGGATCACAGTTTGAATACTACAGCCTTGGGCTTCTGTATTAATTGTACTTCTATATGAAATTTGATATTGTTACATGTGCATGACTGAGGTGAGTTCAATTGAGCTCTGGTGGCTCAGCAGACTAAAGCAGTATCATTAACTGTTATTAAGATCAGCTGTCTGCAATTACTGCAAGTTCAAATCCCACCAGGCTCAAGGTTGACTCAGCCTTCCATCCTTTCTAAGGTAGGTAAAATGAGGACCCAGTTTGTGGGGGCAATAAGCTGACTTTGTATAAAATATACAAAAGTATGAAGGCTATTGCTTAACGCATTGTAAGCCGCCCTGAGTCTCTGGAGGGCGGCATATAAATCAAATTTTTAAAAAAGGGACAATTGAAGCAGTCCAGAAATTACTGTTGGCCAAAATACCACAATACAAATAATAATGGGCACCTTTGGGTTGAAAGCCCCATTGAAATGTATCTACTTGATATATCCAAGTGGTATAACTTGTATTGATTAATTTAGCACTTTAAATTTTTCAGTTTTCAATGCAGCAATATTTGTAGGCAAGGATAATATTTAATATCAATAATTAATTAGTCTCCTTTCATGGTGGGACTTCTGTTGTCTAACTCTTCAGTCACTCTTTGGTCAATGGAATTGGAGTTTGCATTCCTTTTTATACATATTCAAATTGAGCTCAGTACCTTTAGAGTTTTTCAACGAGTTTTTATGCTGATAATTGTAGGGTTTAAAAATATATTAAGCCAGCCAGAAACATTTGGAAATGGGTGGCATGAGCAAATAAACACATTTGTAGGCATCTTGAATAAACACATTTCAAAATGTGCATTTGCAAATTTTGAGTGGTGAAATATTTGAAACGAGCTTTAGTATATGTATGCTGACATCTGAAAACAGCTCACAGCAAAACCAGTCCTATCCTTAGGCAGAATAAAACAAGTGCATCAAATGCAGTTATCATTCCCTCTCCTTCCTTTGAGAAACTTCTTGTTATTCTCCTCTTTTGGACAGTAGAGTCAAAGGTCTCTGCAGCACTTCACATTTAATTCAAAAAGGGTGTTTCAGAATGAGTGGGAGAACAAATGCAATTTGACTCAAGTCAGAATCCAGATTTAAGCATTGTTTGTTGTTTGTTTTGGTAAGGCCCTGTTTTAAAGAACCTTTCCTTTACCTTTTTAAATAGAAATTGTTTATTAAACTAATTCATTGTTGTTGTTATTGTTATTGTTGTTCCAAAAACTAACTTGGATGTAATGACCAAAATCCATATTTAGAGGGGATCATTTAGAGAGAATTTATATTTATATTTAGCATAACCAAACAAAAATGTCTATTTTTATCATGGTTGTTCTTCTTATTAACATGCCATGAACTAGATAAATCACAGCTCTATAATCAAGCTATTGAAAGAAAATATAAATGGATCTATCAGAGATGCCTCAATGCTGTCAGTAACACAAATTATTTCTTAAGTAACTGCTGAAAAAGTTGAAGCAGATAATATAATAAGCACAGTATGGGTCCATCCATGCTAAATGTCATGCTGAAATAAATGAAAAGGAAACATCTGTAGAGCATCTACTTGCGCTGCTAGTTAAGTTGTATGACAATCAGCAACATTTTATATACCTTTATAACAGCAGTTGTAGCCAATTGTATTCACTAGCTTCTATAATTTAAATCAATATATATATAAATGTTCTGAAAATATGTGGGAAAAGAGTAGCATCAACATATATTAATGGCAAAGTAAATGTATTTATTATTTTTATTTTATTCAAAATATTTATGTACTATAGCTGTCCAGCTTTTAACCAAGTCTGGGCAACTCTCAACCAACTGATTCGGCAAGAAAGTGAAAGAAATTGTGTTTGGCAAAATGACTACAATAAATTTACCCTATTAAACATTGCTTTCTGTTCAGAATCTTTCAAGTCATATCCTTGTTCTAACATCCTTACAAACACACATACATTTATCCTATCTCATTTTAGCTGATGTCATTTCATTTTTGTATATTTTCCTGCTTTCTTAATCCATGAATAAAGCCTCGATTCACAAAGCCTACTTTTAAAAATACTTCATATACTTAAGAGCAAAAGAGAAAAATGCTATTATAAATCATAATTAAAATGTTCTCCATCCTGGGCTAAAATGAGTGATAGCTGAGAACATGTATATAGCTTCTATGAGTGATAAATCATAGCTACAAGAACAAAACAAAACATTTATTTGTGGAAATAAATCCATTCATTCTTTATACAAGAATCTTCATGCCATATGCTGCTGGAATAAATTCACCAGTTTCTGTCAAGTTGCCTTGGCACTGTGAAATATAATAGCTCAGATTGTTTTCAGAGTAAGAACTCTGTTTAAGTGAAACTTCTGTCTTATAAAATAGAACATTTATTATAATGCTACAAAAATATGTGACAACAAGGATTTATGAAAAAAAATAAGATGTAGTTTGTAATCATTCTGCTTACAAAACACAAGAGTAGAATGGCAATTATGTTTAGAAGCTACACACTTCTGCATTAGAATATGTCAAATATTTATAGCTGCTATTATCAGGTCTGTGTCCACTCACCATTGCTGAAAACATGGCATAATCATGCAATTAACAGCATTCTCCAATGGGTGTGTTTGGTACTCCCAGTAAATGTTTAGAAAATGTTGTAGTTTCAAAAGGGGCTGCTTTCTATTTAAAGTTGATTGTGAAAGTTAATACTAAGGCTCTGTCTAAATATGGTCTTTATAACTAAATATGAATGGCTATCATGTTCTCTTTCCTGTCCATCATTCCACTAAATAATAATAAATATATTTATCAAATATGAAGATGTATTTGAAGAATCATCTTCAATTTTATGTATTTATGCTTATTTAAAATAAATACATATTTCTTTGTTCACAGCTCTATTAATTTGCAGAAAGAAGCAACCAACAATGTACAATTTAATAAGGTATTTCAACATTTCATACACATAGATCAGTAGTATCTATTCTAACTAGCAATAGGTTCCCAACCTAGATTTTTTTTTTTAGCTTTACTACTTACTACTTTACTAAAATATTTTGTTCCTAGACCTAGAATAGCCTTGAACTTATTTCCTTCTTATTTCTAATATTACTGAGCACCTGAGAGTCCCTTCTGCTTCTCTACAATAGTATTGTGAAATTCTGGAATTCCTGTAGGAAGGATCTTAGAAATAGCCAGAAGCAGATAGAAAACAACTTTATTTCAGATTATTCTTCTAATGCTTTTATTTTAAGAGGTTACAGAATGTAAAGGAACAAAAAACAAAGTTAGTCTCCAATAATTTTGTCTATATTCCATTTATCTTATACAGTACTAAAAGGATGATATCATAGTCCGAGCTACTAAAAAATTGAGAATTTCCTACTTATGTTTTCTTGGTTAGGGAATTTTACGCTGTGGCGATTGCTTCCTTCCTCAGTGAAGAAAAAATTCAGAATTATGGAATCAATGGCACGGATTTTTCTACATTTTATGACTTAATTACCCCAAGTGGGCTACTAGAGGTATATAGATTCTGTGTCCCTCATGTCTATCACATTATCTGCTCTTCATCTAAGCAATTGTTAAGCTGAGGATTCTCTTTTTCCTGAGCACCAAATACACAGAGCACATAATGTCTTTTCTATAACTAAATTTCTTTTCTATTATAGTTATAAAACCTGCTTCACTAATCAGTGGTCAGGTCAGATTTTTGTTCAGAGGAATGCTCACATGTACATACAAAATGGTTCAATCTTCAACAGAAAGCACTTCAAAGAGCTATGACTATGATTCAAGATACATGCTATTTGGGAACAAATCTCACTAAAAACAGTACAGCTTATGTCTGAGAAATATATATACAGAATTATAAAGTGCAATATAGATATAAGACTGAAAACTGCAATGATCAGAATGTTTTTTTTTAATCTTACAATGAATATAACCTTTACAATAAACAATACCAGTAGCAGTTGTTCTTATTGATATAGGAGTGTATAAAAATAATAATTCGGTTATGGAATAATGGCTGTTTGCAGATAGCTTCCCAGAAACATCTATGTACTGAATGATAAAAAGATTAGATGACACAATCTGAAATACAAAGAGCAACATAAAATGAGTGTAGCAAGCACTTTTCAGGCCTGTCTGACTGGAGGGTCAATATATCTACAGCAATAAAAATAACATATTGTGGTGTATTATACAAGGTGTATTGTCATGTCATCCTCTTTTCATGCAGTTGAAGGGTCACTGATCCCACTATGGAAGGAGAGCTAAGTCATTGCTGACAATTTTTCTATAAGGCTGACTGACAGGGCACATGCTACTGGGCATCCCATCTGGTGTCAAAAGTCCTGCAGAAATTCAAACCACTTTTCAACTATCGTTTTACTGCTAGGTGGGAACTCTACAGCTGCTAGGCAATTTTCCTGAAAACTGACACTTGATACAGAAAAAAAGAATAACAAAAGATAAGAACATTCACCACTAATAGCCCATCTCAGATAACAAGTCTGAATTACTTCATAGGTGCTGATCCTGAGCATATTTTCCCCAAAGAAGGTACATTTCTATAATGGTGTTTATTTCCCAGTTTGAAAGAAATGATTCAGGACAGCAGCACCTCTTTAATGCTTTCTTAATGTCCATGTTTTACCACTGGAAATGGGCCCTAATGTTATTATAGATAATATGCATCTCAGAATGTGTTTTTTTTAAAAGACTGGAAGGAGAACTGTTCCAACAAATCATTTTGTAACACAAAGGACTGTATTACAACATTGTAATGTTTATTATGATTTTTAAAAAACCACAAATGATGAAGTAGAGATATTGTAAAACCGAAAGTTTAACATAAGATAAAACTGGAAGGACAGAGGCAATATTTGAGAATTTGGAAGCAGGAAAGAGAACATTTGATAATATGACAAATGACAGCATGAAACATGTCAGCAAGAGAAACATGGAAGGAAAAGGGCTGATATCACTTTCAATGAATGGTAAAAAATTAAAAGTTAGACATCAGATTTAAGTAGGGTTATCAAAATATTTTTAAATGCTAAAATGAAAACTTGAAAAAAATCCTAATATTACATATTGTTTCAGATGACTAATGAAATAACATGGGCAGCAAATTGGATAGGATAGGATAGGATAGGATAGGATAGGATAGGATAGGATAGGATAGGATAGGATAGGATAGGGACAAAATATGCATATATGCAGACAGACAGACAGACAGACAGACAGACAGACAGACAGACACTTTCTGTTCTGTCCTTGTCCATAATTTCACAAACAATGCCCTTGGTGCTCTAACTTGAAGTACTGGAAAAAAAGCTTTCAGTGGATAGTAATATCTTGAAATTTCAGGTCATACCACATGAAAACTGCTTTTATTCTGATTTATGATTAATGATTGGGTGAATTTGGGAATTATTTAGGATGAAGGTAAATGCCTAAGTGTCCAAGGGCACTGTGTTGGTGCCCTCTGGATCAATAAAATACTTGTCTTACACTGTGTAGATCAGTGAAGGCATTGAGGAGGACAAGCAATAGATACTTTTTCATTTTCATTGAGAAATCTACTAGCTTGAAGATCAGAGTTTATCCTTGCTTTTGCTTCATAATTAAAATGAAAGATAAACAGCTTTTAAAAGAAGCTTGAAGACGAATATGCATGCAACTGGCATTCTAATAGTCCAGTGGGTTTTGAAAATTTTATTAATCAATTTTCTAAGATGATTACTGAGGAAGAAATATCAGATGAAGATGCTCACTTTTTAATACTTACATAGATTGACAGATCAGTGTTTAGCACTAATCAATCTATATAATCTGACTTTCCAGAACAAATACATAATTGTTTTTAATATTTGTTTTGCAATTATAGAATTGGAGGTTATCTGAATAAAACATTGGATGCTTTATTAGACCATGACCCAGATTCAAACCAAAGTTATATTCTCAACTTTGACAATATTTTAAAACTTATAAAAGTTAAATTATATGTGCAAATTTAATACTGTAGATATTTGGCATTCTATAAGTCACTCCCATTGTGAACACCATTTCTTTTCTGCTAGACGGAAGTTATTTCCATCTATATTATTTCCTAGTATATCATTTCTTAGTAGTTAAAATTATAGCAAGTGACACAGATGTTAAAATTATTCCAGTTTAAATTCATAGCCTTATTTGACAATAATTTAAATGTAATTTTTGAATAGCCCTATATGTATCCTTGTTGAATAGTGAAAATTTTATTATGCAGAAGGAAAAGGAGATGGTAGATAGCTTTCATATTAGTAAGGAGTCAATTACATTCACTGCAAAAGTATTTTATCATTTTGTTGTGGAATTCCTTTCAAATCCAATGTACACAGTCAGAGAACAAAAGGGCTGCAGTGGTTATTTTTTACTTTATATCAAGAGTTTTGTATTTTTTGGTGTTATTGCTTACTACATCAATTTTATTGAGAGCACTTCTTCTTTTAAAAAAACAAAACCAATAATTTCTTATGGGTACCTTCTTATGAAGAAATTAAAAATTTGTGTAGTTCATCTCGTTCCGTAGCAAGATGGCGATCTGTTTGCTAAATGTGAATTAAACAACCTTTATGTATCTGAAGACAATAGGTGATTTAAGAAATATGAAATATAAATTATTAGCAAATTATTTTCCTATTAGCAAAAGGAAAATAAATTTACTAACATTTTAATTAAAGCATATTGATTATTCTTTTAAATTCCCATGAATCTAATTTTTGAATTCAATAACTGGATCAAGCCTCCAAAGTAATGGGAGCCTCTAAAGTAACCCTTTAAGGATTATTTTGATTATTTCAGATAACTTAAAAAGTAATTCAGCTTCAGCAGTAAATTTAATCTCTTAAAAAGGGGCTATTTCTCACTACTTGGCCACCACCGAAAAGAATGCAGGTTCCTAACCTCAGTTCCTTTTTGAAAATGGGACAGACATCACAATTTATCCCAGGATTCTTGTACCAGATGGGTCATATTTTCTTGAATGAGAAAATTATTTAAACATCTTGATGGCAAGTTTCGCTTTAAATTGTATTTAAAAACCTTCAGAGATTTGCTCCACCCCAATTTCCCCCATTCATCTATTTACATATAAAAGGATGCCAAGGGATTGTATCTTTTCACATTGTAGTGAGGCTTGTTGATTGGTAAAATACATAAACAATTGGAGCCTTAATCATTTAAAATGTTGTTTATGAAGTATAGTTGAAAACCCCAGAAGAACTGCTAAGTATATGATTTAATTTTTGTGTAGGTGTTTTTTCTGATATAATTGAAAATTTCATTCAAAATTAAATGAAAAATAGTTATGTTATGGAAAGAAGTCTAGGGTTAATGGTTTTCATAAAAACTAGTTTGCATCATAAACCAGCATTTATACTACTTAATTTAGATTGTATGTAAAGCTGTTTACCTCTGTTTATTTTTAATGTGCCTCATTTCTTTTATTATATGCCCACATGTGCACCTATTATGTTATATGTTTTGTAAAATAGCCATTTAATGCAAAAATAATATTTTATGTCCCCCATGGAATTTGTTTGGTCTGGAAATTCATAGTTTCTTATGTATGTATGTGTACATGTGTGTGTAGTGTATATACACACACACACACACACACACATACACATACATGTGTGTATTTGTGTGTGTGTGTGTGTGTGTGTGTGTGTGTGTACCATAAAGCTATTTATAATATAGAATTGGCTGGCCTAAATCAGATAAATTTAATTCTGAAAACATGCAGTGGATGCTCCCAGACAAGAATTGTCATGTGGGAGGTAACTGCAAGGAAGGATATGGCCAATCACAAGATTTGAATTTATATGGAAGAAAAGAACTGAAAGGTTCTCCATGCTCTACTTTAAAGAAGATCTGTGTTCATACGAAGTCCTACTTCATTAGGCTATAAGCCAATCTAGTTCAGCTAACTGGATCATTTGGAAACTTCAGAAGCTATGATGAACGAATGATACTTCTCTTCTGCTGCTGGTTCTCAGCAACCACTGTTTAATGCCTGCTACCCACAATTTAGAACATCATTGATATTAATAGTCATTGAACCCCTGATCGTCTATAAACCTGTCCAATGTCCTTTTAAAATCATACAAATTGGCTTTCATTACCACAACTGCTGGCAGCAAATTCACAATTTAACTATGCACAATTGAAAAGGTAGCAATGCTGTTATATAAATATATGTGAGACCACTCTTGGATTGTTGTATATAATTCTAATCACAGCCTTGAAAAATTATTGAGCTAGAAAGGTGGCAAAAAACCCCATCAAAACTAGAGCACTGCAACATCAACTAAAGGTGCAACATTTGAAGTTCGAGCAAGTTTTTGTTTTGATTCAGTTCTAGGTTGATGTGGAGAAATAAGGAAGGATAAAGCCATACTAACCAGGGTGTTAGAAATACATATTTATCTTTTAGAAGTCTGTTTCCTATTATAGGAAATCACAAAAATTAGACTTCAGTCAGAAAACCGATATAAGGAAATATTTAGTTATATAAAATAGAATTAAACTATGGATTTTGTTGTCCTTAGAATAATGGGTGCCACCAATTTAAACTGTTAAAAGGAACTGTTTAAATAGTACATAATCAAGAAGGGTCATGTGGATTCAAGATTTGAATCCTAATCCAGATGACTAAAGGAACCAAACCTTAAACACCAACCTTGTAGAAAGCAATGGGAGGATGCAATTATTGGGATAGCTTATTTTAATATATTCTATTTTTTATTATTATTATTTACTTTATTCATTAAATATGAAACTCAGTCAACTGAACATTCAAAAATGCATCACAAATACCTAATGGTTGATACAGGTTGCTGCCAGTGTGCTAGGTATCAACCAAATACCTTCTTAAGATGTACGATGTTCCAAGTAGTGCAGTTTCTTGCAGTTCCGCTGGTGTTATTGCAGGAAGCAATTTGTTGATGTATCTTATAAAATTCTTAGACATGGTACCAAGTGCCCCAATGACAATGAGTATCATGGTTACATATTTCAACCATAGCCGTGTAATTTCGATGGCCAGGTCGCGATATTTCATGATTTTTTCCAGTTCTTTTTCTTCAACTCTGGCATCTCCTGGTACCGTAATGTCAATAAATTGTAGGTTTCGGTTTTCAACAACTGTGATATCTGGCGTGTTGTGTTCCAAGTGACAATCTGTCTGTATTCGAAAGTCCCACAAGATCTTCACCTTCTCATTTTCTATAACTTTTTCCACTTTATGTTCCCATGACTTTTCGGATACAGGTAAGTCGTATTTTTTACATAACGACCAGTGGATTAATTTAGCAACTCGGTCGTGTCTAGTTTTATAATCAGTTTGTGTGATTTTGATGCATTCACATATTAAATGTGTTTTGACTTTGTTGTTGCAAAGTCGGCAGTTTGGATTGTTGGTAATTTTTGTATCTTTTCTTTCATGGCATTAGTTTGTAGTGCTTGTTCTTGAGCAGCGAGTATTAAACCTTCTGTTTCTTTCTTGATGGTTCCCATCTTAAGCCATGCCCATGTAAAGTTGTCATCACATTTTCCTTCAATATTTTTCAAGTGCCTGTCATCCAGCTGTTTTTCCTTATATTCTGCCTTTGTTTTTGTTGTTTTTATAATGTTCTCTGTTTTCACAGCCTGCAGCAATTTTGCTATACTTTGGTTCACATAATCATTCAAACTTCATTTTTCTTCTTCTACAGTTTGATGGATCTGCAATAATCCTCTGCCCCCTTTTTTTTCTTGGCAGGTAAAACCTGTCAATGTCACTTTGTGGATGTAAAGCATGGTACATATTGAAAAGTTTGTGCGTTTTCCGGTCCAAGTTTTCCAGTTCAGCCAAAGTCCAGTTGATTATTCCAGCTGAGTAGCGTATCACTGGAAATGCCCATGTATTAATGCCTCTAATAATATTTCCAGCATTCAGCTTTGATTTTAATATTTTGCGGACCCTCCTGATGTATTCCTTTTGTGTTGACTCTTTGACTTTTCCATTCAAGAAATGCCTAGGTATTTGTAACCATCATCCTTTGCTAATGCTTTCACTATGTTTCCATTTCCCAGCTCTATTCCTTCTATTTTTTTTCATTTTTCCTTGCTGCATGGATAATATAGCACATTTTTCAAGTCCAAAGTACATTTTGATGTTGCTGCTAAACAGTTGAACTCTGTTGAATATTGATTTAAGTTCAGTGGGGCTTTTTGCATACATTTTAAAGTCATCCATGTATAGTACATGGTTTATCTTGCCATGTTGGCATGAGATTTGGTATTCCAGTTTTGTGTTTTGTAGGATTATTATCAATGAAATTAATGTGATGTTGAACAGTAGTGGTGAAAGTGAATCCCCCTTGAAGATTCCTCATCTGATGTTGACTTCACCAATGTTTTTCCCATTTGTTGTTAGAACTGTTTTCCATTTTTGCATATTTGTTTTAAAAAATGTACAAATATTTTTGCTGATTCCAAAGTTTTCCAGACAGGTGTTAATCCAGTTCTGGGGTAATGAGTCAAATGCCTTCTTGTAATCAATCCATGCAATATTTAAATTCATTTTTCTTCATTTATTATTATTATTCTGCACATAAAAAGCTATAGTGCCTTGTTTCAACTGGTATGGAGCTGAACTGTTTTGTTAAGCAGAGATGATACCACTGAGCAAGACCATCTGCCTTCTGTTCAGGAATGCCTGACTATTAAGGGTACCCTGACTATTAAGGTCAGACCCTGGTACGTAAGCTGCTTTGGCATGTTTTTAGTATGGAAGAATCTTAGTGATAAGGTAAAAATCTTAGCCTACCTTCTAACCTTTAGCTAAATTTTGTTACTGTGACTAGTGAAGATGTATGCATAATGTTGTTCTTAATACAGAGGAATTATTGAGTCTGTCATCTGCACCTCCATAACTGTCTGGTTTGGTTCTGCAACCCAACAAGACAGACACAGACTTCCGATGATAATTAGAACTGCAGAAAAAATAATTACTACCAACCTGCCTTCCATTGAGGACTTGTATACTGCACGAGTCAAAAAGGGGGCTGTGAAAATATTTACAGACCCCTCGCATCCTGGACATAAACTGTTTCAATTGCTACCCTCAAAATGATGCTATAGAGCACTGCACACCTGAACAACTAGACACAAGAACAGTTTTGTTCCTGAATGCCATCGCTCTGCTAAACAAATAATTCCCTCGGCACTGTCACACTATTCCCTAAGGCTGCATTACTATTACTATTAGTCTTCTCATCATTCCTATCACCCATCTCCTCCAACTTATGACTGTATGACTGTAACTTGTTGCTGTATCCTTACAATTTATACTGATTGTTTCCTAGTATGATTCAATTGCTTATTTGTACCCTATGACTATCATTAAATGTTATATCTTCATGACAGGGGTGAAATGCTCCCAGTTCGGACTGAATTGCCCAATCCGGTAGTGATGGTGGTGGGTAGTTTGGAGAACTGGTAGCAAAAATCCCTGGACCTCCCCCCCATGCCCAGCTGATCATCAGAAGCTTTTTTTTTTTTAACTTTTAAAAGCATTTTTTCTACAACCTGTTCGGCCGAAAAAATACTTTTAAAAGTTTTAAAAAAAAGAGTTTCTGACGATTGCACAGCTCAGCTGGGATCGTCAGAGGTTTTTAAAAGCATTTTTTTCCTGCAATCTCTTTGGCCGAAGATGTTGTAGAAAAAAATGCTTTTAAAAGCCTCTGACGATCCCAGCTGAGTTGCCTGATCGTCAGAGGCTTTTAAAAGAATTTTTTTACAACCTCTTCGGCTGAAGAGATTGTAGAAAAAATGCTATTAAAAGTAAACAAAAAAAGTTGGCCACACCCACCCAGTCACATTACCCCCCCCCCACCAAGCCATGCCCACAGAACCGGTAATAACAAATTTTACATTTCACCACTGCCTTATGATTCTTGATGAATTTATCTTTTCTTTTTATGTACACTGGGAGCATATGCACCAAAGACAAATTGTTTGTCCAATTACACTTGGCCAATAAAGAATTCTATTCTATTCTATCCTAATGATAGGTTTATAATGATGTCTACTTCCGTGATTGGTTCATGGCAATGTATGCTTTTTAAAATTGTTTAAAAGGAGATCCACGCCAAGCAGGGGTGTGCCCATTTGGAACTTGCTTCTGGGTAACCCTTTTATTTGCAAATAAAAGTTATATTTTCCTTTCTGCCTCTCTGCTGTGATACATTGGACTTGCTTGCTAGATAAAACCATATAATTACCACCTAGGTGTCTTCCTGAAAATAAAAAAAAATATACTAGATGCACAGTTGTTTGTTTCATATATACTGTACTTTCCCGTTGTTATTTTTCAGTAATAGGAAGGGAAATTAGTAGTTGACATGCTGCTTACTCCTGCTGATTATAATAAAGTAAGCCAGAACAACTCCTTTTGGGTTATAAAATGATACTCATCCTAGTTGTTGTGGTATAACATTTTTTTATCTGGTACGTAAACACAGAAAGACAATTGGCTCCAATATTAATTATTCTACTGGTTGATATTTTTCAAATTTTGTTTTGCTATTTCTTGTATATCAGTTCTATTTAATAATGCAAGCCAGATCTGTAAAACTGCTGTTGATGTACCACTATTTTTTTAGAATCTAAAGCAAACTGAACTTTTGCATCATTTTAATCAAAACAGCATTGCATTAATTATAATTTTATACTTTCCTCTTTAGACAGTAAATCTATTAAAATATTACTTAACTTTAGAAATTTCTATTATGGGAAAGTACATGCTAATTTTGAATTATGAAAGAAGCAAACTTTCTGGTCTGAGATTAGCCCATTTAACAACACTTTCACACAACAGCTTGTTATTTATTTATTTAGTTATTTTCATAAGAAGAAATATGATTTCTTCTCAAAAAAGAATCTCACACAGTGAAATGTGCATCTGGTATTACTGGCAATATTCTAAATTTGGAATTGTCTAACATAACTTTACAGATGCCATAAGAAACATTCTTGTTCTACCTATCCAATCAGAAATATCGTTGTTGAGTTGTGTAAGAGGAATGAATAACAAATGAAAATGATATATTCTCAAGTTTGGAAAGCATATATATTTGCTTGCTTATAGATTTATAATCCAATCTATGAGCAAATTATTTCCAGGTTAACCTGAGTGAAAATTCAATTAACTGCAGAGTGATTCATTCCAGATTATGTTAATTTGTTCATAATGAAATCATTGGAATTTAAGTTAGTTATGACTAACTGTTCACATTGATGTTAACTGTAGTTAATATCAATTAACTTGAATTCAAATTATTATTATTATTATTATTATTATTATTATTATTATTATTTCCCAATAATCCTGGTATTAAACAAAAGAAGTTGTAAGTCTTTCAAAATTAGAACTGTAGATTTATATTTAACACCTCTGACTTTGTTGTTCTTCCAGTTAAACTCAACTGCTTCCAAACTGTAGAATATGGTTCATAAATGTTATTCAAATCCAAAAATAGGAACTCTTAGAACCAGTAAATGGTATAATCTGACAGGATTAAAAGTATTTGTACTTCTGAAAGAATTGTTTTCACTTATTTTCCAAACAACTATAAAATTGCTTAAGTAAGGGTGGGGGGGAGGAAAGAACTGTAAAGGGATTTAACACAGAGTTTCAATCTGAAATGACCACCATACTTGATAAATTGGGGTGGGAAAACCACTGAAATAGTTTTTGATAAGCAGACTCTAGAAGCATGAATATAGATCTGATGTTGTCTGTCCCTTAACCTGAGGCTAGAGTTTATATCAGAACAGGGGTGGGGGTGGGGAGTAGCATTCAGTATATTGTTTACTTGGATCCAGTTATGTAATAGTTTCTTTGGCAACTACCTAAAATAGAACATGTTTATAGAATATGTTCATTTTCCAAACACAATTCTCACAGAGTTCTGGGCTAGTGGTTAGGCATCACACTAGAAACCAGGAAACTAAATATTTCTGTATTAAAATTTATATGTACACATACAGTATATATAATCAAAGTTATTGAAATAAGTTGAATAGAGTAGTTATATTTATTTTTTTGTTTTATTTTATTTTTTATTTTATTTATATGCCGCCCTTCTCCGGAGACTGAGGGCGGCTTACAATACATTAAGCAATAGCCTTCATACTTTTGTATATTTTTATACAAAGTCAGCTTATTGCCCCCACAACTGGGTCCTCATTTTACCCACCTTAGAAAGGATGGAAGGCTGAGTTGACCTTGAGCCTGGTGAGAATTGAACTTGCAGTAATTGCAGACAGCTGGATGTTAAATGCTGCCTTAGTAGGAGGCATTAGTCTCCTACGCCACTCAGGCTCTGTAAGAATGACTAAATCAATTTCACTTACAAGCAGTGTATACTCTTATTTATTAGGGCATAGATCTCTTTCCTAGCATGTTTCTTCTTCTGGTGAAGAGGTGAGTTATTGCAATGATAATGGAAGAACTTGTAGCTGGATCTTTACATAACTTATCCTGATTTTTCTCAATCAACCAACTCCAATATTTTATGACTTTGATTTTTATGTCCTCTGACAACATAGGACAGTAAATCCTATGCTTTGTAATAATTATCTAATCATTTCTATGGATGGCTGAAGCTAGTCATCTTTGCATCCAAAATCATAACTGTTCTGACCCAGCCTTAGCAGAACCAAGAAACAGACTCCTTGTCCCAAAAAAACCCTCCTTTATTTAACTACCTTATCAGTTCTTAGATAATTGCCAGGCCGAGAGCTTCCACTAACAAAGCTGTAAATTAATTGCTAGCAAGAAGACTCTGAGGCATAAACCACAATAAGCAAATCTTCTGAAAGAAATACGAACTGTTGTCTCCTGCAACCATGATTCCCCTTTTGCTTCTATTTAGTCCCCAGTCAGAAGGGGCCATTCAGCATCCATGTGTGCATTTCTTCCTGAGTCGGCTCCTGTTTCTCAGTTGTTCCCCTTTCCTGACAGCTCTGCACATATGTGCATCTAGAACAGGCCTCAGCTGTTCTTCTTTCCCACTTATCTCCAACTCCAAAGGCAGCTGGGAAATGTTGGATGGCCCTAGCTATCTCTCTGCTTCTGGCACAGAGCATCCATCAGAGCTTTCCCCAGACTCCAAGGCTGGCCCAAGTTCCTCCCCAACCTCCTTATTGTCAACGTCTGCCGCCAGCAGAACTGGCGGCTGCTGGGCCACAACAGTAACAATTCTCACAGCGTATTGTCAAATGCAAAAAAGCTAAACAAGTTATTGTAAATTATCAAACAGACAGACAAAATTCAGGAACCAGGCATACAAAATTACTGGGGAGTAATTCAATTTTTAAATGTTTATTCTTATTTAGGGATTTTAGTTCCATGTATATGTTTACCATAACCACTCTTGAAACCAATGGAAGATTTTTTTTTGCTTGTGTCTATAAGAAAAGGGCTTCTAGTCTTATGCATATTTATCACTTCTCTGTAGGGTAAATGGCTTCTGAGCCCCTGGTTTTGCAAGTGATGGCTTATTTAATGCAGATAGATTAAAGAATGAACATTATGCTTGTTTTGCTGTTTATTTTAATTACTATGAAACAGATACTTTACTATGTGTCAGGCAGTTAATAAATACACACATAAATAATAATTTTTCACAGTTCTAGAGAGATATTATTGTTTAAGAGTACTTCTTTAAAAATCAGTTTTATTTCACTAGGTCTCCTTCTATGTGGTTATACTTTTAAAAGATGATGAGAATTCATACAATGACTACAATATCTCCATTCCTGAAATTAACCAAGTAAAGTTTACAGGAGTTTTGCCCCAGGTTTCAGAATATTCAGTAGCACTAACAACAAATTAACTGTGGTTTATTCTAAATTGACCCTGGAATTATGATCAACTTTTTTTCCAATCATTAAGCGGGTTAACCGCATGATTGACTATGCCAGCATTTATTACCTTTTTTTTGTAATGGTCAGTAAACAAATGCTGTGGTCGTTAATTGAATGTTGTGGTTGTTAAGCAAATACCATTAAATGACTACCATTGTTCTTAAGTGAATACATTATACCCAATGGCCATTTTTGGACAGAAACCAGAAATAAATAAAAGTCTTCAGCAAAAAATGTCATAAATTATGGATCTGTGACCACAGCAAGCTGTAAATTATCATAAAAATGGGCTGTTTGGCAAGAGCCCAAAATGTAATCATGTGGAACTTCAAAAGTAAGCTCTGGGGAGATCTGTTGTAACCCCCAATGGTCCTTAATTGACCAATCATAAGCCATTACCTTATTAGTTTTTCCAATTTAAAAACAAAATCTGATATCTATCACTTTTCTCCTTCTACAAAAAGGACTAAATATTGATAATAGTTTTACCTTGACAAACAATATTATTTGTTTCCTGGAATTTGCTTCTACACTAACAATTGTAATAAAAATCTATGTTTAATTTAATGTGTACAGTTTCCATTGGAATGTAATTTGTTGGCATTCCAGTTTAAATCTTGTGTAATGGAGTAACATCACATATATCTGTTTCATTTTATTCTAAGTAAGTGTGTGTACAGAAATGAAATGCATAGCTGCACAGCGTGGCAACTCTTTTTACTAACTAATTAACATTGTTCATTCTTAATATAATTCATTAGAAGCAACAGAAAATTATGAATAATATATTTAGGCCATGAAGTCAAACAGACAACTATTGGACCTACTGAAATTATCTTTTTCATCATCAAGCAAATATTGTTAATTTTTTTACTTCATATTCTCTGACCACACTTCTGGTTTTTTTTAATAGATCACAGAATATTAGGTGTTAATACACATAGAAATTGTACTGATGTTATTGCTTGCCATCTGGGACCTGAAATAACTACATGAAGCCATTGTTAATCCTGCTAATTTGGGAATACACTTTGTTGTGTACTTGAGGTTTTCTTTGAGTAAGTATGGACTTGTGTGTTTTATAAATAAACCCAATATGACTTTTTGGTAAACGCATCATTGTGGGATAATGTTATGTAAAAAACATAAAAAGAGTTAAATAGTAAGCTAAAAATAGTAAAGGCATAACATTTTAAATAAATAAATAAACACATATAAAATATTTTATAATAATATAATTCACTATTCTTTTCCCTTCTTTTTGTTCCTTAAAAACTTCCTGGTTTCCAGGACATATATATGGTATGTTGTTTTATTTACTGCCTTTTTTTTAAGACTCTCATCCATCTGAACTATAGCATTGCTTTTCTCCCCCTTCCTTTCAACTCATTCAACCTTTTATAGCAGGGTGATCCTTGTTTATTATTTCATTATGACCAAGTAACATCAGTGTAGTCTTTCTATACTGGACTTTCACTTTATCATTCAATGGATATGAATACAACAGCCATTTATTTTGCTAATTTTATGACATGAATTTTTTAATTTCCAGTGTTTTTAAGGTAGCTTTATGCTTCTCCTGACATACCCAACCTTTGTGTATATGTATAAGTAGTATATGACTGGGAAACCTTGACCTCTGATCATTCAGCTTGGAGACTAAAGACATAGCATGGCCTTCTCCAATTCCAGGAGACACTTGTTTGGCTGGCAAAGACCCAGTCCTGGAACCAGCAAAATCTGGGGGCTGGGCAGGGGACAGAATGTATCTGCCCTCAGTGTGGAAGGGATTGGCACTCTCGAATTGACCTTTTTAGTGACACCAGATGCTGTTTTAGGACCTCTTTCCAGAGCACGATACCATAGTCTTTTGAGACTGAAGATTGCCAATGAATGATATGTATGTATGTGTGTGTGCGTGTGTGTGTGTGTGTGTAATATGCATATGTATATGTACTGTATATGTATATGTATATGTAAATTATATGCATATGCATGTACACATACACACACACACAAATACACACATAAAGAGACAGAAAAACAAAGTAGAGATTTCCTGTTATATACAGACATTTTACTGTCTACTACCTGTATTTCCACTAAGAAATTAAGCCATTTTCTTATTTTAGTAAGCCCTCTATCACAGTGTACAAATTCATATAGTTGCATTTTTTGCAATTTATATGTATCATAAATGTATAATCATTAGCTCATTCTTTTCGATTTCAAACACAACTCATGGTCTTTGATACATTAATTTTCAGATCTATGCCCCTTGTTAAAGCATCTGAACTAAGCTTACATTCACTGCAAATCAGTCAGGATATAAGTCCACAAAATGACATGACCTAGTGATAAACTATCTGCATGGAAAACTATCCTTAATCAATTCACATGTCATCATAAGCATGTCATACATATCTATATTCCATAAATATATTAAACAATTGTAAAGACACAAAACATAGTTTCATACTTCAAAAAAATGTTCCACTCTTTATTTATTTATTTTTGTTCCACTCTTTATTAATCACTTGCATTCTTTATCTTGATCATATACTATTTTTTATTATATTTAGTAATCATCAACCCAGTCATGAAAAAAATTGCTTAATTTAATCCTGCTTACTTTATCATATTCCTTCTCTGCATTCAAGTAAATTTGAAAAACATCCTGTCATGCAGTTCATCTTTGGACATGCAGATTGCTTTGCAGTCCCAGTCTGGAAGCACAGAATCTAGATGGGGGTGCTGGAAATCTATTATTATAATAATCATAGGTATTAGTCGTATCATTCATGGTTACCTATCAGTTTTTGGTGGTGCCTATCTTGAAAGCCAGTGAAAGTTTCATAACACAGGCTGTTCCAGAAGCCACAGCTTATAGGACCTTGTTTGCATTTCACAGTGGCATAGTTTTTCTTTGACATTTCTTTCCAGTCTCCAATACACCACAGAACTAGTGAATGGTGAAACATACAATGGTTGTCCATTTTGATAATGTTTCTAATTCACTATTAGGACATATCTGATGGTTACTGATAATCAGGAAATAAATGCTGATAAACTTGTCAAGAAATGCCAAGAATGGAGCAAATGAAATTTCTCCAGATGTTTGATGTGTTGCCTGTACTGAGTCCAGGACTCCTATCCATGTAAGAGAAAAAGGAATAACCAGATTTCAGCTTTGTGGAGATACAGATGTTGTGCTAATTGTGCATTCTAGTATGCAGCCTCTTGCCTAGCCTTCTAATCCTGGGATCAATTGCTTTGCCCAAAGGCCCATCACTTGAAATGATCTGCTCAAGTATTTGAAACTGTTTAGATTTTACAGTTGAGTGATGTCAACCAGAATTTTGGTTCTCAGATGCTGTAATGTGACTTTAGAAAGAAGAAAACAAACAAATGATGAAAAAATGATGCAATGCCAGGTCCGTGGTTAATAAAGCCCCCCTCATTCACGATCTTATTCAAGAGGGGGGAGCGGACCTGATGGGCATTACGGAGACCTGGTTGGGCCAGGAGGGGGGAGTTCCCCTCGTGGATATGTGCCCGCCTGGTTTCCATGCATTCCATCAGCCGAGAGCTCAGGGCAGGGGCGGGGGGGTGGCGGTTATCATAAAAGAAGGTCTGGGTCTGAGGGAGACCACTGTACCACAGATAGCCGGATGTGAGTCCCTCTTTGTGAAGTGGGGTCGTGGAGTGCAGATGGGTTTGTTGATCACGTACCTGGCTCCCTGCCACGTGGCAACAGCCCTGCCTGAGCTGCTCAACGTCATAGCCGGGGTGGCGGTTGCTACCCCCAGACTTCTGGTCATGGGGGATTTCAACCTGCCATCCATCGGTGAAACATCTGAAGTAGCCCGGGAGTTCATGGCTTCCATGACAGCCATGGACCTGACTCAGTTAATTCACAGCCCCACTCACATTGGTGGACACACTCTGGACTTAGTTTTTATCTCTGGGCAGTGGTTGAGTGGCCTTGATATAGGGAATATAGTCATCGAACCCTTGTCATGGTCGGACAACTCGCTCCTTCGACTAGACTTTCTAACCGCTACACCCCGCCGCAGGGAGGCGGAACCGACTAGGTGGTTCCGCCCCAGGCACCTGATGGATCCTGATAGGTTCCAGATGGAGCTTGGGCCAATTCCTGAGACTCTAGCTCATGACTCGGCTGAGGACTTGGTGGCCACCTGGAACAGTGCGGCCGCCGGGGCCTTGGACCGCATCGTGCCTTTGCGGCCTCTGACCCGGCATCGAACTCACCTAGCTCCTTGGTTTTCCGAGGAGCTGAGGGAGATGAAGCGCCGGAAAAGACGCCTGGAGAGCGGGTGGAGGACCAGCCGGTCCAAATCTGACCGATCGCTAGTGAGGGCTTATATTAAGACCTATCTAGTGGCGATAAAAGCGGCAAAATCTACCTATTTTGCCGCTCTTATTGCATCATCAGATAATCGCCCAGCCGCCCTGTTTAGGGTGACCCGCTCCCTCCTACATCTGGAAGCGCGGGATGATCCCTTGCAGGGTCGAGCTGAGGACTTTGTGCAGTATCTGCATGACAAGATCGCTCAGATTCGGGAAGATCTGGCCTCCGACTGGGTAAGTTCAGACGGGATGATTGAGGCAGGTCTTGAGAATATTATCTGGGAGGAGTTCGATCCTGTGACTCCCGAGGATGTGGACAGGATTCTGGGATGGCTGAACGCGACCACATGTTTATTGGACCCGTGTCCCTCCTGGTTAGTGCTGGCTTCCTGGGAGGTTACAGGAGGCTGGCTCCAGAGGATTATTAACGCTTCTTTGAGTGAGGGTGCCCTGCCGGTTGCTTTGAAAGAAGCAGTGGTGAGGCCCCTCCTCAAGAAGCCCTCTCTGGACCCGGCTGTGTTGGCCAACTATCGTCCAGTCTCCAACCTTCGTTTCATTGCGAAGGTTGTTGAGAGTGTGGTGGCGCGGCAGCTTCCACATTACCTGGATGAAGCTGTCTATCTAGACCCGCTCCAGTCCGGCTTCAGGCCTGGGCACAGCACGGAAACGGCATTGGTCGCGTTGGTTGATGATCTCTGGAGGGCTCGGGATAGGGGTTGCTCCTCTATCCTGGTCCTATTAGACCTCTCAGTGGCTTTTGATACCATCGACCATGGTATCATGTTGTGCCGGTTGGAGGGGTTGGGGGTGGGGGGCACCGTTTTGCGGTGGTTCTCCTCCTACCTCTCCAACCGGTCGCAATCAGTGTTGGCAGGGGGGCAGCGGTCGACCCCGAGGTACCTCGCTTGCGGGGTACTGCAGGGATCGGTCCTCTCGCCCCTCCTGTTCAACATTTATGTAAAGCCGCTGGGTGAGATCATCCGTGGCTTTGGGGTGGAATTCCACCAGTACGCTGATGCTATTCAGCTGTACATCTCCACCCCAGGCCACCCCAACGATGCCCTTGAAGTGATGTCCCAGTGCCTGGAGGCCGTGCGGGCCTGGATGGGGAGGAACAGGCTTCGTCTCAACCCTTCCAAGACCGAGTGGCTGTGGCTTCCGGCGTCCCAATATAACCAGCTGGTGCCATCGCTGGTTATTGGGGGTGAATCATTGGCCCCCACGGAGAGGGCTCGCAATTTGGGCGTCCTCCTGGATGCATGGCTGTCTTTAGAAGAGCACATGACGGCCGTGGCCAGGGGGGCTTTCTATCAGGTTCGCCTGATACGCCAATTGCGTCCCTTTCTGGATCGGGACTCCCTACGCACAGTCACTCAGGCACTCGTCATTTTCCGCCTGGACTACTGTAATGCTCTCTACATGGGGCTCCCCTTGAGGTGCATCCGGAGGCTCCAGTTGGTCCAGAATGCGGCCGCGCGGGGGATTATGGGAGCAACGGGACGCTCCCATGTGACACCTCTCCTGCGCGAGCTGCACTGGCTTCCTGTGGTCTTCCGGGTGCGCTTCAAGGTGTTGGTGACCACCTTTAAAGCGCTCCATGGCTTAGGGCCAGGGTACTTACGAGATCGCCTTCTGCCACCAATAGCCTCCCACCGGCCAGTACGTTCGCACAGAGAGGGCCTCCTTAGGGTGCCGTCCGCCAGACAATGCCGGCTGGTGACCCCCAGAGGGAGAGCCTTTTCTGTAGCGGCACCCGCCCTGTGGAATGACCTACCCCCAGAGATACGCATGATACCTGACCTCCGGGCTTTCCGACGAGCCCTGAAAACACATTTATTTCATCTAGCCAGCCTGGCTTGACCCTATTGTTCTGGTTTAAAATTATAAATTGGTTTTAACTTGGTTGTTTTAAATTGTGGGCCAAAACTATTTAATTATTTTAAATTGTTTTTTAATTTTGTATGCTCTATTTTATTTTGGCTGTTCACCGCCCTGAGTCCAGCTGGAGAAGGGCGGTATACAAATTAAATAAATAAATAAATAAATAAATAAATAAATAAATAAATAAATAAA
>WNWU01000016.1:22731815-22776994 GCA_012654045.1 Ptyas mucosa | reverse complement strand
AAATAAATAAATAAATAAATAAATAAATAAATAAATAAATAAATAAAACAAATGAATTTTAAAACACATCAATTCAGTTCTCACTCAAGCACAGATTATTAGCATCCATATGTTGACAGCTATCCTAAGAATAAAAGATACTGGGAAAAGTAGGATAGGAAAAAAGAGTATGATCTTTAAGGAGGGTAGCAACAACAATGAATGCATCACTGAGGGACCTAAAAGACCAGACTGATAGATCATATTAATCTATCTATTTAGTTGTTAAAAATCACCACTGACTTGACATACCTAATCAATCAGGTACTGCCTATCCTGTATCTGTGCATCTGATTTTTCCTGCCTAAGTGCAAAACCTTACTTTTCTCATCACTGAACTGCAACTTGTTGCAGAACAACATGCATAGCCAGGAGGTCTCCAAAACCCAGTATAAAGAAATAAAGACCTCTCTTATGGTGATGAATGTCAATGCTCATGAGACCACTATCAGGAGATCACTGAACAACAATGTTGTGCCTGGCAGGCTTGCAAGGAGAAAGTCACTAGTCTCCAAAAAGAATATTGTTGCCTCACTACAGTTTGTAAAAGACCACATGGATAAGCCAGAAGACTATTGGAACAAAGTTCGGTAAATATATGAGACTAAAATATAACCTTTTAGCATGAATGAAAAGTTGGGTGTTTAGTGAAAGGCAAACATTACACTCCAGTATTTAGACCTTGTCCCATTGCAGAACTATAGTGGGTGGCAGCATCATGGTTTGGGACTGCTTTGTTGTATCTGGAGCAGCATAGATTGCCATTCATAGAACTCTGAATTGTACCTTCCAGGTCTATAAGATGGTTCTCCATGAACTGAAGTTTAACACCCCATATGACCAAAGAATATTTAAAAATAGAAGCAAGTTAATGTTTTAGAATGGCCAGATCAAAAGTTATGATGTTAATCCTTTAGACCAGGGGTGAAATATAAAATTTGTTACTACCGGTTCTTTGGGCATGGCTTGGTGGTGGTGGGGGTAATGTGACTGGGTGGACATGGCCAACTTTTTATTTTTTTTTACTTTTAAAAGCATTTTTTCTCCAACCTCTTCGGCCGAAGAGGTTGCAAAAAAATGCTTTTAGAAGCCTCTGACGATCAGGCAGCTCAGCTGGGATTGCAAGAGGCTTTTAAAGGCATTTTGTTTCTACAACCTCTTCGGCTGAAATACTTTTAGAAGCTTCTGATATCAGGCAACTCAGCTGGGATCGCCAGAGGCTTTTAAAGGCATTTTTAGGACCTTTTTTTTAACTTTTAAAAGCATTTTTTCAGTTGAAGAGATTGTAGAAAAAAATACTTTTAAAAGTAAAAAAAACAGCCTCTGAAGATTGCATCTCAGCTGGGCAAGAATTTTTGCTACTGGTTCTCTGAACCACCCACCGCCATCGCTACCGAATCAGGCGATCTGGTCTGAACCGGGAGCATTTCACCCCTGCTTTAGACTATTATTGAAGGACTTGAAACAGTCAATTCATGTGAAGCAGCTCATCAACATCCCTGACTTGAAGCTGTTCTGTAAGGGAGAATGGGAAAAAATCCTCCAAGCCAATGTGCAGGTCTGATCAACAGTTAACAAAAATGTTTAGATGGAGTTATTCAAGGAGATCACATCAGTTACTGAAAGCAAAAGTTCATATAATTTTAACATATCAAAATATGTATGATTGGATCATTTTCTTCAATAAGTAAATGAACCAGTATACTGTTTTTTATTCATATTTATGCAGACATTTGAAAATGTAAGGGGGTTACATACTGATGTGGTCCACCAGCAGCCTGTGGAGCTGGCAGAGGAGTCAGACAGCGATGAGGCTGAGGAAGAACATGGGCCAGTCCTGGAGGCTGGGGAAGGCCTGGATGAGGGCTCTGCGTCAGAGGCAGAAATGGGGCCAGGGCCATCGGGGAGTGATGTGCGGATTCCGGAGCCTCCAGAGGCTGACAGTAGAGAGGTAGAGGAACAGGAGGAGCCTGTTCCTAGTGCACGTATGAGAAGATCTGCCAGAAGGCAAGAGTAGGGCCAAAAGATGATTGGCCCCACCCATAGGGCTTAAAAGACCAGCAACGGCTCTTGGGCTCTTTGTTGGAAAACAACATTGATAAACTTGTTCTTGTCTTGCTGCACTTATCTCTGGTCGGCGTCTTCTGCTTCTGAACTTTTGCCAAGAGAAGCCTTTGACAGTTTGTCTAATTGTACCAAGGTTGGTGATTAGACTGAAGAATTTGTGTTATGAAGAATTTGTTTTAATTTAGTTTGGACTAGGCTGAGAATGAGTTAATTCTCAGCTGTTCTTATAAAGTCTGTTTGTTTTCGAACTGTTTATGTCTAATTCTACCTACTTGGGCTTGGGTCACAACACATACATTTAAATACTTCCTTTTGTTCTCATAGTATACACACAAGTACACAAACTGTATGTATGCATGTGTGTCTGTGCATGTTTGTGTGTATATTAGAAATATTAATTGCTCTCTTAAGTGATCTTCTAAAATCAGTCCAGAAGGGGTTTGGTCTATGCAATTATGGATTAGAATAACTTTTATTTACAGTGGAATTTGAAGATAGTAGCAGTATTAAAATTTATAGCAACAGCAAATATCTTAGCTATCTAGAATCTCCAAATATATTTCAGATGTAGGAAGATATACATTATTAATATAATGTAAATATTTATAAGCAACCATAAGGGCATAAGAACTGAAAAGAAAAGAAAAATAAATATATAAATAATGTTCAATATTTATATTTTATGTTGTTTCAAGGTAAAAAGCAACATGCTAATCAGCATATTTTACTTCAAATGCCTAGCAGAAATATATTTTGAATTGAGAAAGAAATAAAAGCATTTTGGATAATTGATTGTATAATTGTGTGAAAATAATTATCATATAAAATGCACTTATGAGGTTCACCATTTATAAATAGCAAAGTAAATAGTAGACTTGGTTTAGTTTATTTGGTGAATTATTTTTATTTGATTATTTACTGATTATTATTATGGACCACGTATATCTCATATTTAAGGCTTAGCTAATTTGCATTTGATGTTTGTTGCAGAATTATACATTTCTAGCTTTTTAATAATGTATATAGCTCTGATACCAGAAACATTATGCTAGCATCTTAAATGTCTTGTGGAGTTTCAAACAAGATCTGTGATGCTTATTCAATATTCTGAGTTGAGTATGATTCCACAGAGATTGACCAGAATTTAATTGATACAAAGAAACTGAGTGTGAGAATGCATTTGTGAGTGTGTCTGTGTATTCTGCTAAATCATAATCCTTTAATTTAATTGAGAGGAGAAATCTAAAGAAGCTGGGTTTATTTCTACAGATTTGCTTTTTCATAAAAAAATGTTTTGTAAAGTAATTTTAGCAGGCTTTCAATATTCATTCATTCTTCCATTCATCCATTCATTTATATTTTATAAATAAATGAATAAATTTATTTATTCAAAATCATTAAATTTATATAGGCAATCATCTCACACAAAATGACTCTAGGCAACATACAATAAGATTATAAAAATAGTATATAAAAACAATTATTATTAAAAAGAATAAAATATCAAGAAGGCTAGAGAGAATAGTAGATATCTTTTTTCAAATAATGTTATTAAGAATTATAAATGAAAAGAATAAAAGTCAATGCAAACTACAAAAATTACAAACATAGAATAATATGAAAAGAGGGAGCTGAGACAGGGAAAACAGGGAAACAGAAGGAAAAAAGAAAAAAAGTAATTTTCACTTTCAGTGCAGAAGTGAGAACAATTTTAATACTTTATCATGGTCTCTATATAAACCATAATCCCTCTTCTCACAATAACTCATCTCTTGTAATATAAAAAACAATAAAAAAGTCAAGGAAACAATTGGTCCTCTAATGGGAGAAAATGGTAAGAAGGTGACGAGCAACAAGAAGAAAGCAAAACTACTTAACTAATTTTTTGCATCTGTCTTTACCCAAAAGGAAAACACAATCCAACCTATCAAAAACAGTATTGTAAAAAGAAAAGAAAAAACAGATTAGGAATAGAAGTTAAAAATTGACTTCTGGAAAATCAATGGTGATGGAGTCAACTTCACTTTGGGAGGGAGTACATCTCATAAAGTGGCAGCACATCAGAGAACGCATGCCTCCTGGGACCTGCCAAATGTAGTTGCCTAGCAGATAGCAATCTATAGCTCCTTGTGGAGGATATAGGATGATCAGATGTAATTAGAGAAACAAGATCTTTAAAAGAAAACAACTTCAGTCACATGACATACCTACCTACCTACCTTCCTATCAGTGGTGGGATTCAAAAAATTTTACTACCGGTTCTGTGGGCGTGGCTTGGTGGGTGTGGCAGGGGAAGGATACTGCAAAAAAAGGGGGGGGGCTGAGTGGCACAGTAGACTAAGGCACTGATTAACATTCAGCTGCCTGCAATTACTGCAAATTCTAATCTCACCAGGCTCAAGGCTGACTCAGCCTTCCATCCTTTCTAAGGTAGGTAAAATGAGGAGCCAAATTGTGGGGGCAATAAGCTGACTTTGTATAAAATATACAAAAGTATGAAGGCTATTGCTTAACGCATTGTAAGCCGCCCTGAGTCTCCGGAGAAGGGCGGCATATAAATCATTTTTTTTAAAAAAAATCTCCATTCACTCCCCACTCCAGGGGAAAGTTACTGCAAAATCCCCATTTCCTCCTGATCAGCTGGTACTCGGGGGGCAGAGAATAGATGGGGGTGGGGCCAGTCAGAGGTGGTATTTACTGGTTTTCTGAACCACACAAAATTTCTGCTACTGATTCTCCAGAACCGGTCAGAACTTGCTGAATACCACCTCTGCTATCTCTCCCTCTCTCTCTCTCTCTCCCCCCCCTCTCCCTCCCTCCTTCCCTCCCGTGGTGAAATCCAAATTTTTTTACTACCAGTTCTGTGGGCATAGCTTGGTGCGCATGGTGTGACTTGGTGGGCGTGGCAGGGGAAGGATACTGCAAAATCTCCATACTCACCCTATTCCAGGGGAAGGATACTGCAAAATCCCCATTCCCTCCACACTCCTAGGGGAAGGATATTGCAAAATCTCCATTCCCTCCACACTCCTGGGGGAAGGATATTGCAAAATCTCCATCCCCACCTCACTCTGGGGCCAACCAGAGGTGGTATTTGCAGGTTCTCTGAACTACTGAAAATTTCTGCTACCGGTTCTCCAGAACCTGCTGGATTTCACCCATCCATCTCTCTCTCTCTCCCTCCCTCTCTCTCTCTCTCTCTCCCTATCTATCCTGGAGCCACAAAAAAAGACAATACATTCCTATGCAGCATCAACAGAGGAATAGTATCAAAATCATGTGGAATATTAGTACCACTATATACTGCCTTGTTAAACCACACTTGGAATACTGTGTCCAGTTCTGGTCACCATAACACAAAAAAGATGTTGAAACTCTAGAAAGAGTGCAGAGAAAATGATAAGGGATCTGGAGGCTAAAATTGAAAGGCACGATTCTTCTTATATATGAGATGTACATTTCATCTCAATGTACATGGGATGTATTCAGATGTACATGAACAATGTACATTTCACCACACTGTTTAGACCACACTGTTTCTTTGTTTGCATCCTCTGATGAGAGCTGTCCAGCATGGTTGAAGCTCTAGTACAGCTCTAATTTTCCTCAAAACTAACAAGTCCGACAACCTTGCCTCAATGGGGATATCATTATTTTTATTATTCTCTACAAAACATAGGAATTGGTTATGGAAAAGACAGCCTGTGGTGTCTCCCTGGCTGATCCAAGCTTACAAGGTTGGTGAGTTCAAAGTTCTTTTGATTAAACATAATCATGTATTAGGAGGGGTATCTATCTATGGCAATATCTGTACTATTCTCCTTGAGATCTGGATGGGTCCTATCTTCCCACATAGGATCATAAAGGCCTGATTGTAACCCTAGACCTTTGTCTAGAGTACCTGGAGCCCCATATTTGTGTTGGTGTTGGTATTATAAGTTGTCTGATGGATTTACAATATTATTCTTTTCTTTCTTCCTCTTTTGGTTTGGTTTTATTCTATGTTTTGTTCGTATTGTATTTTTAAAAATCCTGCTTATTGTATTGTGAGCTGCCTAGAGTCACTCTGGAATTGGGTAGACAAGCAAATAGAAAGATAAATAAGAAACAAATAAGTTTGTCTTCTTAACCAATTTGTCTTCTTAACAAATAAATAAGAAATTATTTGAATATGTAACTTGATTTTTAGTTTCTTGTAAATCAGTAAAGAAATAGTATACAGAAAAGCTGGGCTTCTAATATAAAACCTTGAATAAAAAAGAATGCTAAAATCAAGACCAAAATCCTATAAATCCCTGCTGAACAGAGCTCAGATGTTGGATTTATAAGTTGAAAAATATTTCTGAAATCATCCTTTTTTTTTTTTAGAAAATGGTATTTCATATTAAGTAATGAACTTAATGGTAGATTATGAATCTAATATTAGATATTATATAATGAATAAATCTATATAATGTCATTGAATAAATGCTTTAAGAACAGCAGATGTAAATTCTTCTAAAACCTAATTATATATTCCTCCCTCACCTCTGCTTGCCTTTGAAACTTGTTTTCCCATTGAAGGGATCAGTGTAGTGGGAAGTAATTTTATTTAAATGCCTCTCTAGCACATGAAGCCACTGAATGCCAGAATCACTGGCATATGAATGTTCATGTTGTTAGAATAATGTAATGAGAAGGAAAGTGCCTCAGTGATAAGTGCCTGACTGCAACGCATCTCCTTTGAAATCTGAAAGCTCACCCTGTTATATAGCCTAATAGGCTCTCTCCTTATAACAACTGGATTTTATTTTATTTTTTTTGAGTGCAATTTCTTTCACTGTTACACACACAGAAATTGTACCAATATGAAAATGATCTTTCCCATCTTGTATCAGTGAATATATGATTCCCCTCTATCTGTAGTTTAAATTCATCATTTTGGTAAAATGGTATTTTTACCTATAAGATTTGCAAGTAATGTTTATTAGTGCTTCTATACTAATTTTTATTAGTGCTATTATAAGAATGCTTTTCAAAGTTTTTCATTTTTTTAAAAAAAATCCCTTCTCACTCCATGGCTAGTATATATTTTTTCTCAATCTCAGGTCCACCATCACAGACCTAGGAGTTTGAGGGTTCTGCACAGTATCTAAGTTGTTCATTTACTGTTCTCAATGGAATGATATTGTTCCTGGGATCTGTTGGAACCAATTTCCAAACCTTAGGAGTCATACATAGTCCCAAGTGCTCTTTGCACCACTGGGACCAGTTTGGCTTTTAATTTCTAGTCTCTGATACTTCTCCAGTTTCTCATACTTCTTCCTAATGTTGCTGTCACATGACACTGCTACATTATTATCACCTTGGTCTTCTGAGCCTTGTCTATTACTGACATATAAAGTTGACTAGTCTGTCCATCTGGACCTGAAGGTCCCACAGGATCATAACCCTTTTATTCCCCAGATTTAGGAGGGTGTCGACCCATACACTGTGCAAATGTTCCTGTATCCAATGCCACCTACTTAGTTGTGGTGCTCACTGTATGTTATTCCTGCTTGCATTTTACAACCTTTCGTATACTGTATGTTGGACTGTTTCTGAAATCTGCCTCATTGTCCATACTATGCAAAGTCTGCACATCTTGTGTGGTAGACTCCTGCATCTATGATATTGTGCTAATTGCCTGTTCTTGTGTTACTATGAACAGTGCCTCACTAATGTCTTTTGGTCCAGCCACTGGTGAGCTTTCTCAATGTCAGCCACTCAGTTAATGGTATCTCCTGTAGGGTCATGTCTTATCATAGTACTTCTGCTTGATTTTCCTCCTACATTTGTTGGAGGCAAATGTAAGACATAGTTTTAGCATACATTATTTCATCTTTGGATTCCATCTTTTTTTTTTTAAATATTTTTTATTTATAACTACAGACTAAACAAAACGGAAAAACATACAAAACATATAAACATATAAACACCAATTCAAATATACGTCTAGTTTATCGCAACTGTAATATACATTCTTATTCGTCTTTTGACTCCCCTTTATTTGGTCTTTCCTTTCTAACTGTCTTTGTGGTTCTTTATTGACCTATGTTTGTAATTTGTTTTTCTCTTTCTATATTGGTCATTCCCTTTAGTTCTTAATCCTTTTTCCCTTTTCTATCTTCCAACCAGGTATACCACTTTTCCCATACTAAGTAGTAGTCGTGTTCCTCCCTATTTTGTAGTTCTTTTGTGAGTCTATCTAATTCTGCACATTCCATGGTTTTGCTGATTGTCCTGTCCTCTGTTGGTATATCACTACTCTTCCAATATTGCGCGTATATTATTCGTGCTGCTGTTATCATGTGTATGATTAAATATGTTGTTTCCTTTTCATATTTTCCATTTAGTATGCCAAGTAGAAAGGTTTCTGGTCTTGTTTCTATTTTTTGTTGTGTTATTTCCTCTATTTGAGTTCTAATCCTTTGCCAATATTGTTTTGCCATTGGGCAGGTCCACCACATATGATAATAGGTGCCTTTGTGACGCTTACATTTCCAACATATTGATGGTGTACCGGGAAACATTCTTGCTAGTCTAGCTGGTGGCAAGTGCCACCTATAGAACATTTTATAGAGGTTTTCTTTGTAGGGTACAGACATTGTCAGTTCGTAATTTATTGTCCATAATTTTTCCCACTTATCTAATTCAATATTATAGCCGAAATTTTTTGCCCAGGTTATCATATTTTCTTTTACTGTCTCTTCTTCTAATTTGTATCCTCGTAAATAATTGTAAATTTTTTTAATCAATTTATCCTGTGTCCCTTGCAAAATTTTATCTAATTCAGTCTGACCTTTTTGAAATCCAAATTGGGCCGAATCTTTCTTATATCTTGATTTTATTTGTGCGTATGGCCACCAATCAATGTCTGTACCCATCTCCTTCAATTCTTGCCTCGTTCTTAGTTCCCCCTGATTGTTTAGCAAATCTTTGTAAGTTTTTATTTTGTTGCTGTCCAAGGTGTTTGGATAAATCTGGGCCTCCATTGTTGATAGCCATTCTGGGATTTTGTTATAATGTGTCTTTTTGATACTCTGCCATATCTGGTATAGTGCTTGTCTGATTGTGTGTCTTTGGAAATATTCATGCTTTTTGTCCGTACCCTCCCATAGAAAAGCGTGCCATCCTCTCTGGAGATCGAATCCTTCCAAATTCAGTAGTCGATGGTTTCTAAGTTCCATCCACTCCTTAATCCAGGTTAATGCTGATGCCTTGTAGTATGTTTCCCAGTCGGGTAGTGCCAATCCTCCTCTTTCTCTTGTGTCCTGCATGTACTTTAATTTAATTCTTGCTTTCTTCCCCTGCCATATGTAATCTGCTATTAGTTTGTTAAGGTCTTTAAAGAAGTTTTTCCCTGGTTTTATTGGGATCACTTGAAATAGGAATAATATTCGAGGTAACACATTCATTTTGATTGAAGCAATCCTTCCCAGAAGTGATAATTGTAAATTTTTCCAGATTCCTAAGTCCTTTTTGATTTGTTTTATTAATTTATCATAATTATCTTCTCTAATTGATGTGCTTTTGTTGGTCAGCCATATTCCTAAATATTTTACTTTCTTTGCCGTTTGTATGCCTAATTCGTCTTCTAGTTGCTTTTCTTGTTGGTTGGTGAGGTTCTTGGTTAATATCTTTGTTTTTTGTTTATTAATTTTGAGCCCGGCTACTCTCCCATATTTCTCTATTTTATCTAATAGCTTGGTGCCGGTTGTTATTGGCTGTTCTATTATAAATACAATGTCATCGGCGAAAGCCTGGAGTTTATACTCTTCCCGTTTAATTTTTAGGCCTTTTATTTCGTTATCTCTTCTAACTTCCTTTAAAAGAATTTCCAAGGCCAGTATAAATAATAGGGGGGACAAGGGGCACCCCTGTCTCACCCCTTTCAATATTGGGAATTGCTCTGTCAGATCGCCGTTGATTGTTATCCTTGCTGTCTGGAGAGAATAGATTCTCTTTATCATATTTGTGAATTTGTCCCCGAATTTCATGGCTTCCAGTTGTAACGTGAGAAACTTCCAATTGAGGTTATCGAACGCCTTCTGCGCGTCCAGAAATATTAGAGCCGATTGTTTATCTATATTCATTTCATAGTATTCTAGTACATCAACTATTAATCTCATATTATTTTTTAACTGTCTCTTTGGAATGAAGCCATTTTGATCCGGGTGAATATAATCTTTAATTATTTTTTTGATTCTTTCTGTAATAATTGATGTGAATAATTTATAGTCTACGTTCAACAAAGATATCGGTCTATAATTTTGGATATGTGTGTGGTCCGCTTCTTCTTTAGGTATCAATGTGATGATGGCCTCTGTCCAGGAGTTTGGAATTTTGGCTTCCATAATTGCATCGTTGAATACTCTAAGCAGGATTTCGTCTATGGAATGTTGGCAGTTCTTATAGAACTCTGCTGGTATTCCATCCGGTCCCGGGGTTTTGTTTATTTTCTGTTTTTTCCTCGCCTCAATAAGTTCTGTCATTGTAATTGGCCTATCCAACAAGTCTCTATGTACCTCTTTTAGTTCTTTAATTTCCACTTCTTTTAGGTATTGTCTAATATCTTCTTCTGGGAGTTCTTCCTGTTCATACAGTTTTTGAAAAAATGTTCTTGCTATATTCTTTTTGTCCTTATTCCTGTATTGTATCTCACCAGTATTGTCCTGTAATTGATGTATGGTCCTTTTTTCTTTTTCTTTCTTCAATTTGTATGCTAACCACCGCCCTGTCTTGTTGGCGTGTTCAAAGTAGTTTTGTTTCACTAATTTAATTTTCCTCGCTATTTCTATTTGTGTGATCAAATTTATTTTATGTTTGGTCAGGTTTATTTTTTCTCGGATTTTTTTATTCTGGGGTTCATTCTGTAGTTCATATTCATAATTCTTGAGTTCTTTCAACAGTTGATCTCTTTTCTGTTGCTTTTCTTTATTTTTCTTTGCCACATATGCTATTGTCAGACCTCTTATATACGCTTTCACCGTGTCCCACAAATTCTGGAGGGAGGTTTGCTCTTTGTTGTTAATCTTGAAGAAAATTTCCATTTCTTTTTCTATCATTTGTATGTAGTCTTTGTCTTTTACATTTTCAGTATTCATCATCCATCTCTTTTTTTTATGATATCCTTTCCAAATTATTTTGATCGGATTATGGTCTGCCCATACGTTTGTCGAAATTTCTATTTCTTCAAGATCTTTCCTGAGGTTTGTTGTCATCCAAGCCATATCTATCCTGGACCAGGATAGATGCGGATTGGAATAAAACGTATACTGCTTTTTTTCTTTGTTTATTTCCCTCCACGCATCTTGTAGGCATAGTTCTTGTGCCATTTCCATAAAAGTGTCTGGCAGGGTTTTTTTCCTACTTTTGTTTTTCTTGGTGCTCTTATAATCTTTTTCTGTGTCTAAAATTGCATTAAAGTCACCTATAAGGCAAATATTTTCATAATCTAGATCCTTTACTTTATTATGTATATTTTTATAAAAAGCCCGTTGGTTTTCATTCGGTGCATAGATCGAGATCAATAGTATTATTTTTGACTCTGTTTGTATTTCAATCATTAGAACTCTGCCTTCATCATCTGTATATACCTGTTTTGTTTTTAGATGTTTCTTAGTGTAAACTGCAATGCCTCTTTTTTTTTGATCTGATAGTGAAGTGTAAAGGTTCCCTAATCTTGTATTTTCTAGTAATTTTTGGTGACATTTTTTGATATGGACTTCTTGTAGGTTGATTATGTCCATCTCCAATTTCTGTAATTTAGCAAATGTCTGGGTTCTTTTAGTTGGGGCGTTTAATCCGTTTATGTTGATTGAAATCATTTTTATTTCCTGTTCCATCTTCCGTCTTATCTATTGGTTGTCTTTTGTTTGCTTGTGTTTCTTGTTATTCTTTGTGTTTTTCCGGCGGTGACACCAGCGCAATAGGACTTAGAGAACGGAGGCTCCGCTCTTGAAAGTCCAAAATTCCCATCCAGGAAGCCGCTGTAGGCGCTATTGATCCCGGAGAGATCAATAGAATAAGGGGAACCTTCAAGGACCTCGGGGGGGGAAGGCAACCACCTCGAAGGTTCAGGAGAAACCCCCTAATTCCGGACGGGAAAAAACCAGCCACTCTGGCTGGCCTGAGGCGTTGAAACCGCACAGCAGGGAGGCGAAGATTAAATCAAAGAATCGCAACTGTATCCAGCTTAAAGTGAAGCCGATCGAGACGAAAGCGAGTGAGTAAAGCACGGCAACAAAGTGTGCCAGAAAGTGGAAAGCAGAGAATTCGAGCCCAAGGAAGGTGGAAAGCGGCGACGAGAGACGACAAGGGCGAAAGACTGACAGGCAGTGACTGTGCAAAAAAGAGAGAGACTGCTTGGAACGAGAAACCTCAATAGAATCCATACTTCGCGAGTGAGACCAGATTTTATTTAAACGGAACAGAGAAGGAAGGTTTTTGGACTTAAATAAGGAATTACAGAGGACTAGACCAAAATATTCAGAAAGAAAGCGACAGGAAGATAAAGAAACAGCGAGGGTGAAAGCGAAAGCGGCGGCGCCATTGAAGTAGTGAGAGTGAACGAAAGTGGCGCTTCAGAAGGCAAGCGGAAAAGTGGCGATTTAAGATAATAACGGAGGAACTAATACGTTAATTAACTGATCAACCAAGGTGAACGGATCCTATTAAAGTGATTAAACTTGGACTGTAGGCTTTTGATAAGTGGGAAGTCCGAGAGACAGAGACATTAAAGACTTTATGATACAAGAAGTTTCCCACAAGAACTGTTACACGTAAGAGTGAAAAAGAACTATATACCAACAAAATAACTTTATATCTATACATGACTAATTTCTCTAACAAGTGCAAACGGTGATTAATTTCTTTGTAACTGTGTAATCTTGAATAATTGAATAATTGATATTTATTTAATTGCATAGAGGATTGTTTAGGAATCAAGTAATAATAGAACTTTAATTAAATAGTAACGTCTGTATAAGTTAACTAAAACAATTAGCTAATCCTTATCTATATATCTATAGTATTGATATTTGACTTTATAGATTCATTTTCATAGATTAATTATTTTATTGTATTAACTATATTAAGACTTAATGAAGTGTTAGAACCCTTAAGTTTTTTCCCCTTACCTCCTTCATTTTATTCCTCCTTTTCCTCATTAGAATATATAAGTTATCTTGATATATCTATATACCTAATTGTTTACTAGAGTGTTAAGTGCTGAGAATACATATAAAAACTATAAGTTAATTGTCATTGGAAGACCTATATATCATAGGCTCTAGAGATCAGTACACTATTAATATATTATAAATAACAATCTTGAAAAACAGAAAAAGTACGTAATTGTATGAAATTCTGGGAGAACCTAACAAAAAAAATCATCAAGATGACAAGCACCGGCATAACTACCATAACCAAAACTACCAAAAAAACGACTCCAAACCAGGCCTCCCTGGTTGCATCCCCTGCCCAACAGAAATCTATAGATACGATGTTAATGACAGAAAAAGAAAAGACAGTCTCCACTTCCAGCATGCAAAACATTCAGTCAGCTCTAGCAATGATACAGGAAACGATGATCAAGACCCAGGAAACGATTGCCAATAATCATGAAGAAACAAGACGAAACCACGATGATTTGAAATCTGATGTGGGAAAGATAAATGACAATATACAGAAAATGGATGACAAAATAGAAAAGATCCAACAAAACATGGCTAAAAATGAACAAAGGATTCAAAAGACAGAACTTAAAATGGAACAGACGATAAAAAAAGTGGAAATGCTGGAACATCAGCAGCGGGCAAGTAACCGGGAGACGGAAGACTCACTTACATTTCTTGAAATGGAAAAATCATCATTCTATTTAAGGTTCCAAAACATAACGGAAACCAAGGAGGAAGATCTGGGAGAGACTATGACGGAGATTCTTGCGGAAGCGTTACAGAGAGATAAAAACGATATAAGAAGGGATATAGACGAAGTTTACAGGGTGCATACTAATTATGCACGAAGGAACAAACTCCCAAAAGAGGTACATGTCCGATTTACAAAAAAAACAGTAAAAGAGGAGATATACAGAAAAATGAGAGAGGAGGCGATGTACTACAAGGGGAAGGAAATAATAACACTGAAGCAAATCCCGAGACGTGTGAGAGAACAGAGGAGAAATTACAACTTCCTTACATCACAACTAAACAAACCCAAAGTGATGTTCCGTTGGCTAATACCAGATGGCATTTTAATTTCATGGCAAGACAAGAAAGTGAAGATAGACAACCTAGAAGGAGCCCAGGAGTTTTTTGATCAATATTTTGTTATGGAAGAAGACCAAGAACTTAGAGAAGAACCCGAAAACAAAAGCCAAGAAGAACAATCTATAGAAGAAACGGAAGATGAACAAGAGGAAAAGAAGAAGTTGGAAAGAGAAAAACTGGAGAGAGAAGGAGCAAGGGGAAAAACACAAAGAATAACAAGAAACATCTTTAACCACATTCATTTAGATGTGTAATCCCCATTGTGTTCCTATTTACTTTCTTGTAATCCCTCCTTCTCTAATAAAATAAATACAACAATTAATTCCCTTCCTGCTAATATCCCAGCAATATGCTAAGGTATGCATTCAAAAGGGTGAAGAAGTGGGAAAAAAGAAGCACAATCACAGTCACATTAAGTTCCCACTTAGCTACAACTTTGCTTAATGACAGAACTCTGGTCCCAGTTGTAGTTATTACCACACAGGACTATCTATAATAAGCTGTTAAACTTACCTTTCAAAGTTTATTTTTCTATTTCTATGCTGAAAGATCTCTAAGAAGTTTAGAATTTAAAAAATGAAATATCAATTTGAATATCTCACACCAGGAATTTGGATCATTTCTCCCTATCATAAGATCTATGAGAAAGCAAGAAATCTTATTTTTTACTGATTACCAGAGAATGAAAGTCTTCCCCCATAACCATCCATCTCTCAAAAAACACCTTAAAAGTAGAACTGTTCAGTGGACCATATTTTTAAGCCTTGCCATCTATATTCTTTGTAACAAAAAATGCAATATGAATGATAGTTTTAAGCATTATTATTTTTATATTATTCAATTTTATATTATCTTTAGTTGAAAATTTATTTCAATTATGCATTCACTGAAAAATTGGCACTAGTATACACATAAAGACAAATAAACAAAACTTTGAAATTCCAAGTAGGGTACCTTGTTGCAGAAAACAATGGCTTTAAATATGAAGAATTTAACACGTCTACATATAGTAGGTCCCTCCTAATGACCTCAGTGACAGAAAAAAACTGAGAATGGCAAAGAGTATCTAACAAATGTCCTGATGTATATATTAAGAATCCAAATCTTCTACTTGACTTAGTAGCTAATTAGTAGTCAATATTGTTGCTTTAAATATGTCCCATGCACATAATCAGACACCTTAGCCTCCTTAGCAACTAAGCTACTGCATTCTCCACCAGCAGCAATCAGGCATAATTATTAGGTTATTTAGTAACTACTCCAAATTGACTGTAACTAGCAATTTATATTAGCATTTAAGGAGTGTGTCATTCAGGAATATCATGCAACAAATTTAAATGAGAAAATGGTGAAGTAAAGGTAGATTCTGTTACATAATATTGAGGTACATTCCAAACAGCATTTTAGCAGCAGATGCATTCCAGATTACTATAGTTAGTGTTGTCAATATTTCAAAGAAGAAATAAGTATCTCAAATTTTAATTTCGTATTCTAACCTATTTATAGTTATTGTCCTATTCCTAGTTCTGTCTTTTCTCTTTTTCTTTTCTTTTTTAGGGTAATTAGAAGTAAGACACCAGACAAATTGTGGGATCCCCTACATTGGGTGTGTTGACATGAAAGCTAAGAGAGGAAGTAATCCATATTCAAAACAGCTGTATTGTTCTATTTTTTTTTTTTGCTTCAGCATTACTGCTATTATAGCTAGATAATAGGCAGCAAAATTGTACTAGTTCAAATCAAATGATTCACTGGACACATTGAAGGAAATGAAATAAAATTCATAGCTGAACTGGGCTTCTATTGCATATTATGTATTACTACACAAAAAAGTATTTGAATAAATTCCAAAGAAAGCTATGTGGTCCAGAGAACCACACAACAATAATTATGTCTACATAATAAAAATTCCTCTCACTGAAGTTATTAATATAACTCAAGTAACCAATAATTCATCACTTTCCAACTTCATAACACTTTGCTATCATCAGTATTAAAGGAAATATTGATTTTCTACTTTTTTTAAAAAAAAAGAAACACTTCAAAGTATTAAGTCAGAAGAGTTTATGTTGAGTGCTCATTCTGTGATCCTTGCTAATCAAGGAGATGGAAAATATGCTATTGTGTCTCTTCATTGTCATGCAAATGTTATTCGCAAGGGAATGGTGCCTTGCCCTATGAATGGAAGATGTTCATTTTGCTTTTGCAAGTGATTTCAGCATATGAATTTATCTCAGTGAAATATTTTGCTTATTCTAAGTGTCTTCTTCAGATAGCTTGAAGGCCATTGAGCACTGAGTCTTTCTAATGCATCATAATTATGGAAACACCTGTGCTAACTAATACATTTCAAACACTTATCAAATATCCCAGAGGGTCCATTAACACACAAATATTTCTCATTACATTATTGACAACATTTGTATCCCATTGATTACATAAGTTCATTTTTTGGTCTTTTTTTAAGATTGTAGCACATTTGTATTTTTCCCCCACATAAGACTTTTCCCACAAATAATATTATACCTATGAGAAATATATTTTTGACACAAACTAAAACAAATAAATTTGTTTTTCTTTTTTTATATGCCCCTCTTTAGTCTGATAGTCCAGCTATATTGCAAAGAAGCACGGATATCTTTAGGATATTACATGTGACATTTACATGCAACAGTTACCAGAACTACAGTAAGAAGGCATGGACCTCATTAAGGATAAACTTTTCTACGACTGTTATCATAATTCCATAGTAGTAGTACAGCAAGTACATACCTTACAATCTTTTCATTTTATTATTTACCATATTTATTTTATACTTCCTCTTTTCATCAGCCTGGTGCTTCATTAGCATTTCACACTTAGTTTACTATGCCATATGGTCATTCCTACTTCAGTGACAATTCTGTAAATACATTTTTCTAGGAAATCTTCTGCAGGCAGCTCTTTAATCAAATACATATATTTCCCATGATGAATACTACATTGTTATTTTCTACTTGGGTACATTTGTGGGGTTTTTTTTCTATCAATCTATAGCATTCTCAGTAGGTCATTAATGTTGACAGCGCTTCACAACTGATTGTATTTGCATTTTTTTAAAAAAACGTGTTTCTATGTTCTATTCCAGATCATTACCTGAAATGTTATCTTAAACATAGTCCAACCCTTTAGCATCCCACTCAAAAGCTTTGTACAACCTCCACCACAAGATGCTCATGATTGCCTTTTGTTTACAGTCCATTTGACAGTGTTGTTATCCTTTATTATTCTGCATTATCATTTCTAGTATAATTTTATGAAGCAGAACTTTATTGAATGTTAGTACATTATATATTATATGCTGCATGTTCTTTATCCATTAACTAAACCATGTTATAAAAGATAGAAACAACGAAATGTTTTATATGGCCCATGTTGCATTTCCCCCTTTTTCTTTTTATTGTATGTCATGACAGTTTTGTGTGTCTGTGTCTCTGTGTATTTAACATACTACAGCTATAATTTTCAGTAGAAAAGAAATACAAAATTTTCATACTGGAACTAGATAGCATGGATCATCTTCTAGTCAATGGTATTTTTTCAATGTCCAAATAGTGTTTTCTGCTGAACTATTTGCAGGTCACATTAAATTCATTAGCATTCTATTTAGTATTTTAGAACAAACGAGTCAAAAAATTAATGAAATCTAGTTGTATATTCGTGGCCTTTTTTGTTTTCTTTCTTAAATGCCTTTTCATCTTCTTTTCATCATCTTTTTCAGTGACAAGTTCTTCATTTCTTAATTACCAATGTTCCATTTATTCTTAATTGAAAAAGTTTCCTGTTAAAATTCAATTAGTACCTTATAGAATCAGCATCCATTTCATTTTCTTCTTCCTTTACTCACAATGCTATTGATCCCCCCCCCCCGCCTTGGTATACTGTATTAAATGCTCTCTCCTTAAACTTTTTATTATTATTCATTCAACCCATAAGTTTATTCTGCCAACTGTTCCTAAAAATCTTTGGGATGGCCTTATAAAGCCCCACTTTGTCAGAAATCTTATTACCTTCTTATTCATACTTCTATAACACCAATTTTTTGAAATGCACTCCAAAGGTCAATTGGAAATGCAGAAATAACCTGAAAGTTTCACTAAGAATCATGTTATAGAAAAGCTTTCAAAAGTTGGCTTTGTTTTTGTTATCTTAATGCAATGGGATATAACCAAACTGATGCTATATTATTTTATTGTGTGTCTTAAGTATTTTCTAATATATAACAGTTGGGAAATTATTGTCATAAATATGATGATCCAGACTTCAAACATTACTATGAGTTGTTCTAAAGTGACATAAATGACATGACTGATACTTCATATTATAGGCTATATCCAGATATAGATGTTCACAGAAGAGTACCATTTAAACTAATAAGACTTACTTAGTTCTTGATTTCAAGGAGCCTGATCTAAACATGCATTTCTGGATCCATTCCTCTAGTTTAAGATATCATCTAATACTCCAGCTCTTTTAATTTATAAAATGTAGAATAAACAGATAGAAACCACATTTTTCATAATACTATTGGTGCATTCTCAGTCATTCAATATCTTCTACTACAGTCTCACTAATTACACATGAAGCATGAAATATTTGTGTTCACCAAGATTCAATATTTTGGAAGTCCTTACTATATTTATTTCATTGGCTGCAAAGCTAAAGGTTTTCCCTGTCCAGTTATTTCCAATTCTAGGTGCTTATCTCTGCTTCTTAGCCAAAGGAGGTAGCATTGTCTAAAGACATTTTTATGATCATGTGGTTGGCATAAGTATATGCTGAGGAACACTGAATACTGTTACCTTCCCAACAAAGTGTTACCTATTTGCATACTTTCAAATTTCTAGGTTGGTAGAAACTGATACAAGACCATCCCATCAGGTATTGATGGGATGATCTTAGGTATAAAAGCCAGGTTGTCAGTTTTTCAGCTGACAAGCTCAGAATCTTTAACCACTGAGCTAGCATGTCCTCATTAGCTGTAGATCCTACTAAAATTATTTCCTTGGCAGTAAATTCTAAAATTATATCCAGTTAAACTTAACATATATACACGTATACTTATACAATTTTAGCTTCTGGATTTACTTTCCTATGTAGATATATATTGTATCTCTTGTTTTATTTTAACATAATACTCCATAAGATAAGTTCAAGATACAGAAAGATCTTGACAGACTTGAACATTGGGCATATCTAACAAAATGAAATTCAATCATAAGAAAAATAAAATTCTATATTAAGGCAAGAAAAACCAAATTCACAGGTATAGAATATGGGTACCTGTCTCAGTAGTAACTGTGAGAAGGATCTTGGAGTCCTAGTAGACGATCACTTAAATATAAACCAATAGTGTGCTGCAGCTGCCAAAAGCCAACCAAGTCCTAGGCTGCATTAACAATGGGATCAAATCAAGATTACCGTATATTCTCGAGTATAAGCCGACCCGAATATAAGCCGACCCCCCCAATTTTACCCCCCAAAAGTGCGAAAACTTATTGACTCGAGTATAAGCCGAGGGTGGGAAATGCAGCGGCTACTGTTAAATTTCAAAATAAAAAAAGACCGGTCAAAAGTGCGAGGACCTGTCAGAAATCACCTTTTTCAGCCCTCTGGGTAGTCCTTTTGTGCATATGGACTACTCAGAGGGCTGAAAAAGTTATTTTTGACTGGTCCTCACACTTGTGACCAGTCCTCGAACTTACGACTGTCCTCACATTTTACGTTTTTGCCCTATCTTGTCACCATGGTGAAGAGAAGCAGTTGTGAAATGAGTGACATGGTTTTAAGAATGCTGCACGGGCATTTTGCATGGTGACAAGATAGGGCCAAAACGTAAAATGTGAGGACAGTCGTAAGTTCAAGGACTGGTCACAAGTGCGAGGACCAGTCAAAAATAACTTTTTGAGCCCTCTGAGTAGTCCATGTGCATAAAAGGAGAACAAATATGAATAAATAGCAATAATTAGAAACACACATACAAACATACAATGTATTTTCTTTGAATATTGAATATTCCAATTATTTCCATGCAATCCAATTTCTTACAAATCAATTAATTATATTTACCAATAATAATAAACCAAATAATTTCCCCCAATATTCTTCCAAACCACAACTTAACCATTTCTGCTTTCAACACAATATACAATTAATAATATCTCAATTATTACAATTCCCTATTTAAATAGAGCTTTTTTTTCTTTTGTGTTTTAAAATCTTGAACTCCCCTCTTTTGCCATTTGCCATAAATTTCCCATTGTTTGCACCAACCTTTTTTGATGAGGAAAAAGAAATCAAATCTGCCTTAGCAAACAGCAAAGCCAACAAGCTGTTTTAGTTTCAGTTTGGGTTTCAGCAGGAGAAAAAAAATGTGCTCTCTGCAGAAGGCACCTTTTTTTAAAAAATGTGCTCTTTGCAGAAGGCACCTTTTTGTAGCCGGCACCGATCTTCTCATTTGTTCTTTTTTAACCCTGATAAGCTGTAGGGGGGGCCTTTGAAGCCCTGCGGCAAGAATTTAAAGTGTTTTTTTTCCCTCTAGCCATCAGCTGGAACTCAGGAGGCAGTCCCAATAGATTGAGAGTGGGCAGGGTAAGCAAACCCCGTTCTCCCGCTGTTTCCTAGCTTGCAGGGAAAGTCATTTTTTTGTGACCCGAGTATAAGCCGAGGGGGCATTTTTCAGGCTGAAAAACGGGCTGAAAAACTCGGCTTATACTCGAGTATATACGGTATGTGATGTGCTCATGCCACTTTATGATAAGACAACACTTGGAATATTGCATCTAGTTTTGGTCATCATAATATAAAAATATCACAATATCATATCTAAAAAGAATGCAAAGAAGAGCAACAAAGATGATTAGGGGTTTGAGAACATATGAAGAATGATTGCAGGAATTGGTATGTCTACTTTAATGAAAAGAAGGAGTAGGGGTGACATGATATATCAGGGGTTGCCACCAAAAAGAGGGAATCAAGCTATTCTCCAAAGCACCTGAAAGCAGGGCATGAAGATATGGATGGAAAATAATCAAGGAGAGAAGCGACCTAGAACTAAGGAGAAATTTCCTGGTAGTTAGAACAATTAACAGTGGAACAACTTGCCTCCAGAAGTTATAGGTGCTCCAACACTGGGGGATTTTAAGAAGAGATTGGACAACCATTCTGAAACTGACATAGAGAAATGACATAGAGTTTCCTGCTTAAGCAGGGGGTTGGACTAGAAGACCTCCAAGGTCCCTTCCAATTCTATAATTCTGTTAACATGTGATAAACAGGTCTACTAAAGTTAAAGACAGGGTAGAATTATCATTCTATTGTAGCAGACCCAATATTCCTGTTTTGCATTGCTACTTCCCTGTGATAATTTAGACTATAACAAGCATATACAGGAAAAAAAACCCAAATAAATTACTTATGTTTATACTTTGTTGATCTATTTGGTTATATACTCTATTTAATTATCATATTATTTCCTGAGTGTAAATTCAGTGCAGACTATTATATTATTTATTTTCTTGTTTAGTTTTATAATAAAGTCATTTTTTTGTTTATTAAAATATAATTCAGACACTCTACTTCTTTTCTTTTCTTAGCATTTAAAACTTTCTTACTCTTGAGAATTTTTTTTTCTAGACAATTCATAAAATGATTTGTAAATAAATTGATCTTGCCAAACAGATTTGAATCTTTTTTAGGTAAAATTGTTTTTTAGAGACAAGTTGCTCTTTAGGCATTTTATGGTTTTTAAATAACAATTACATTTTATAAATACCACATAGACTTTCAGAAAATTAGTTCAAAATTCCACTCTTAAAAATATATTAGATAATTTGCTTATTTGACCAATAGAGTTAGGATTAATATGACTTTATTTATTTTATATCTAATATACTCATATTTTACAGCTTTCATCAAAGAAAATATGACTTGCATTTTTCTAGAAAAAATAATATCAAATATAATGATTTCAACTGTGTTCGGGGATGCTTAATTAATTACAATTACAGTTCATTATTATATTCTTAATGAAATTATAATTGTCAAGGTATTTTTTTCTGTTGTTGAAATAAATGATTACTTTCAAATTTACATTTAAATGATTAAATGAAAGGAGGTTTGGTTTCAATTATAGTACAGAATTTGGAGTCAGGACCCTGGATAATTTCGATGTTTTGCTTGGAATTCATGGTGGACTTTCAATGACTTATTATTCATACTAATAATTATACAACAAGGTAGCTTCATATATAATTTGTATTTTGAAAGGACTTGATTGGCCTGCAATAATTATTGAAAGTAGTAATTGGTAATCAAATAGTATATTAAGTGCCAAAACCCTGAATAAAATTATCATTTTTATTTGATAAGAGATACCAGTACATACTTATTTTTTATATTTGTTCAAAATGAAAAGTTATCCAAAATGCTCTGTAGCCATAATTTTCAAATAATTTGCCAATATAACCAAGTAAAAACCATCACATTATGTTAATTCCTCTGCAATTTAAATTATAGACATTGTAAAATCTTCATTTCATGTATTTTATGTATTTTATCATTTGTCTGTACACCGCCCTGAGTCCCCCGGGAGTAGAGCGGTATATAAATATAATATAATAATAATAATAATAATAATTTCCTATTAACAGATCTGATTGTTTCTGGATGTCCTTTTGCTTGCTTCTTTAACAAAATAATCAAACTTAATAAACTAGAATTTTCCTGATTCTTTTACCAAGCCAGAAATTGCTTCTATTTATTTGAAAGGCTTTTATGCTTGCCAATTAGAGGGGGAAAAAACTTTAGAAATTCTTACTCTTGTCTGAAAGTAGTATAATCATGCTAAAAACATTCAGATTAAAAGCTACTAATAACCATAGGGTATTAAAATGATTACCTCTGCAATATACAACAAACAATTTCTATGAGTTTCCCCAGTCAACGTTGGATTTATAGATATTAATTTATTCCGCATGACTTAAATCTATTTTTCTTGCTGATGTCAATTCAATAATTGATTGCATTAAAATTCTGATATCTGCAAGCTAAATAAAACCAGCCAATGAAAAATGTATTCTTTAATAAGTGACAATAAAAGTGATTTTTTAAAAAAAAAATAGCACTATTATTTAGTAACTTAGAGCATTTGAGAATTTTCTTAGTGTTTTGTGTGACTTAAACAAAATAAGTTGACTCTCCAAAATAAGAGCTTACTCCATTTGGAGGTCATGAATTAAGATTTGTATGGCACACCTACCTCTGTGAAGATGCCTCTTTGAGTGTTAACACAGGAAACTTTTCTTAGAAAAGAAATGGTGGTGAGGCCAGACTGGTGAATTAATGGTCAAATAATATTTTTTTATTCATGGTGAAGCTACTCTGAAATCTAAAGAGGCCTTGGAATTTGAAAGACAGGTATGTCATAGGTTTATTTATTTACAATTGAAAGAAAAGTTTATATTAGATTAAAAGAAATTATGTGTCTGACTTTGCAATAAATGAACGGAAAAATATTGTGTAGTAATGATAAACACATTATTGCTAAGGTTTATAAACTTCAATTGAAACTGAATTTGAAGAATGAATATATGAATATATGAAGCATTGCATGATCCAATGGGCAAGAATTTTGGATATAATATCAACAATGGGAAAACATGTAGATGAAGCACTTAACATTTACATTAGATTATAATTTAAAATATTTTTTTTATAAAATGATATACTATTGGTATTTAACCCCAGATAAATTGTTAAAATGTATAAAGGTACCTCCAAAGTATGTTGGAAATGAAAATAAGGAAGAAGTCCACATTTATGGTGGACCTGCAAAAAGCAAAGAAATATTAGAACAGGATTTACACTTTAATAAAGAAGATTCTTAAAGTGAATATAAAGATAAAGCTAAAGACTTTTCTTTTAGACGTAATGGACAAAGAACTTGAAAAAAATGGAGCTTTGATGTTATACATGCTGACAGCAGTAAGATTACTCTATGCATAACAATGGAAAGATATTTTAATTCCCACAATGGATGACTGGCTGCAAAAACTGACGGAGTTAGCAGAGATGGCTAAATTGACTGCTTTAATTAAAGAAGTGAATACAACTAACTTTGTTTCTACTTGGAAACCACTTCTGGACTTTGTGCTTGAGATGGAAAAAAATGAAACTGCATTTTTCTGATTAGTTATTATAGAAATGGCTAGTGAATCTGACTATGTAAGAGCAAAAAAATTAAGGCTATATTTAATTATTACTAGGGTGTTAAAAAGAGTTGGAAGTCACTGCTTTTCTTTCTTTTCTCCCTTTTGCTGTACACTTTCTCCTTTTCTCTTTTTCTCCCTTTCTTTAATTTTGTATTTTATATTTTATAAACTAATAAAAAATTGAAGTGAGACAATTTTCTTAGCAACCACCTTTATGTTTACCTTTCCATTCTACAGTTTCTAAAACCTTCCTTCCTTCCTTCCTTCCCACCTTCCTTCCTTTCATCGGAATTAAAATATTTAAATGAAGGACAAAACTATAAAGAGCAGCAACCATCATCTGCTAATATGCAGATTCTGCTTTTCTTATTTTTCCAGTCATTTGTATTCTGTTCTAGAAAGAGTACCATCATCAACAGATGGAATTTGGGGGTTGTAACAATACTTCATATTAGTTGCAGAAAAGGAATCTGATATAATAGAAAACAATGCCGTAAAGAGAGACAGACAACAAAGAAAGAAGATCCAGAGAGGATCCAAACAGATAGTTTTATAAAGAGAATTTATAATATTGTTGATGTTTTTTTCTCAAAAATAATAATCTTTGGCATTGTTCCAATGTTTTGACAATCATGCAGATTTAAAAATATGATCCAATTATGTTTACTAGATTAATCCAAATATACAGCATTGGTTACCTCTGAAACCATATTTAAAGTTCTGAAAGCTGAGATGAATGGATCAGCACAGAAATATAAGTTTCTATTAGTACAAGTTAATGCAAACTATAAAGCGGACAAAGCAGACTAAATACAAATCCTTTTCTCCCAAAAATGCTTTTAAAGTCAGACAGTTTAATGATATACTTAAACTCATTGACCACCAACCTGAGAGTCTATCATTTTGCTTATTCTACACTTAGTATTTTTCTGTATATAAGAGTGCATTTGCAATTTGTGTAACAACCTGCAAAGCAACAGAAAGGCCATCACGTCTGTGAAGTGCTTTGAAATGCTATAAAGTGCTTTGAAGGAACTTGATTTGATTCACCACTTCAAAAGTGACTCACTTTGATTCATACATCTCCTTTGTTGGAGTGATTTGGTTGAGGCTCTGTCAAAATGAAGTACCCCTTCAAAGCTTTACATAAGTCCAAATCTTAACCATCTACTTCTCTCAAAAGTGTGTCATTCAGAGGGGCTGGAATGTTAACTCTAAGACTTTCTGTCAACCGTCCCACTAGAATAGACAGCAAAAGAAACTCCTGGAACATTTTTTTAAAACTAAGTCTATAACTTTACTGAAGATTCCATATGAGTATAGAAGTAGAAAAGTCAGTTCTAACTATTTCACAAAAAAACAACATAGTAAAAGTTTCTCCATTCCCCCCCCCCGGACCTCCCATTGTCCATTGTCCACCAATCATTTGCAGTCTCTTTGTTTTGAGAATGGTGTCTGCCTTGGATTTCTCCAGCTGGATTATTTGAGGTGTTAGGTCTGTCTCAGACTTCCAGTCAGCACACTTGTATTCCAAATTTCCTTCCCAAACCTCCCTTACATTTCGATGCTTTCCAGTCCCCCTCCCGTTACAGTTGTCTGGTTTTCAAATTGGGCTGTGTAGCGAGTCAACTATGACACTTACCCATTACCATGGGAATCTCAGGTTTTGCATATAACACCTGCAGAGTACCCTATGGATTATGCAAAGGCATTAGCCCATCCAGAATATTGTTTCCTCGAGTATCAGGTGTTTAATACAATAGGCTATTTTAGTCATTCCTGCAATTTTTCACATTTTCTCCAGAAATAAAAAAAAAGAAATTTAATTTAATAATACTTTATTGGCACTAAACATTTTTAGTAGGCAATCATAGGACAGCAAAAATTCTTGAAACAATTCAGACACTTTAGTGAAATAGTGATATTTTTAAAGAATATGTAAAAATTATGTTGAATATGTTTATTTTCAAAATGTTTCTGTTTTAGTATAATTACAATTACTCAACTATATTGCTTTCAATTTCCAGTTGCCCTATGATTATTGTTAAGGAACCTTGATTTACAGTGTAAATACACTGAAAATTGTCTTAAATTATAAAAAAAATTTTTTATAAAAATATTACCCAGAATTACATTATTATTATTACTATTTGATTTTTCTATTTTCTGATTCCAAACCATAACAGTTTAATATTTCACCATTAGTATCCTTGAAAATGGCCTGTAGTGTTAGCTAATTATAAAATCAGCTGGTGGTAAGATAATTTTGAGGCTGAATTTTATTTCTTAGGAATAGTAAATAAGAAGAAATCACTCCTTCCAAGAAGAAGCTAGTTACATAAATATATTTTATTTTCAAGAAGGCATTATTTAATATAAAAATATCAGAGCGGATTCTTTTTTAAAAATCTATTTTAACAGCACTTTTGCTTTTAGCAAAATTAGATTGAAATAGACAGGATTAGTTCATCCTTACTTGAAAAATGCACTTAAAATTTAAGACATATGGATAGTTGATTATTTCCTTTTTGTTTTCTTCAGTACCATAAGAAATTAAATAACACTATTTAAAAATATAGTTTAAAGCACTAGGCATGTGGAACGCAATTTGCTGCAATAAGAAAATTGTCACATATTGCAAAATAATACACATAGTAGCAGACCATTTATATATTTGACTTAAAAGGTCAGTCTGAAATGGATAAATTATTAACCTGACCAGATGGAATAGTTCCACAACATCATTTTATCAATATAAAATTAGGATATTAGCATTACAACTATAAACAGAAATACTAAATTTAGGTTTTGTGTACAAGTTAGAATGAAGAAATGAAAATAATAAGCACAACCTATTATTTTAGTTTTCCTTGGATTATGTCAATCTATAAAGCCATAGTTTAGTACAATGGTTAAGTCATCTGGTTAGATACTAGGAGACCAACTTCAAAACATACCTTAGGCACAAAACCAACTCAGTAGCTTGGGCCAGTCATTCCTTTAAAGTCCAAGAAAGAAGACAATGATGAACCACTTCCAAAATCTTTCCAAGAATACTGCAGAAACTTGACCAAGAGTCAACCATTACTTGAAAGCACAAACACACTTCCGAATCTAACCATCATGAGTCTTAACTTGAGCTTTTCCAGAAGTTATTTTGCCAAACTAGAATAAATTTATAGTGTTCTACACATGGTATTTCAGAAGAAATCATTTTCTTCTGGTACAGGGGCAGATCAAATCCTGAGCATCACAAACCATTTATAAAGAACAAAATCTAGAAAAAAAATCTCTATATCACACCAAAATCTCTATATCACACCAAGAATGGCCAGATCAGTGGTAAAGAGGATTTATGGAATTTTCTTCTTCACCTGAACACTCACTCCAGAATGGTACATCTATTCCTATGTTGATAGATAGATGAGAGAGAGAGAGAGAGAGAGAGAGAGACAGAGAGAGAATGAATTATAGTCATTATAGTATTAAGATACTCATGTAAAGGCCGCTTTAAAGACTATTAAACAGCATGATATGCATTGATTTTACTGAATCTTTTTTTCCTGCAAAGTAACCAATGAATTAGTTTGAGCTAACTTGCAAAAAAAAAAATCTTAAATGTACTATCAAAAGAATACATTTGACATAACTTACAAAAGAGTGTTGTATTAAATATGTTTTCAGCAAATACTCAAATTATGAGTTTTGTAGTAATAGAAAACATGAGTTTTGATTCTTTTGTTTGCTTTAGCTGACTCAGAATAACTTTTAAAAATCAGTCACACGTGAAAACAGATGTGCATGCCATGATTTTGAAATGAATACATTAAGTATTAAGTATTAATTTTAATTATTGCTAAAATTGCTTGAACTTTTACTTTTTTACATTATAGTTTTTGTTTCCATGAAATTTTATAATGGAACAAAATCTATTGTTATTTTAGTTTATATGAATTTTGGCTGCTTCAGGATATTAATTTAATATTAATTTAATATGTCAATTACTTTTCATACTTAGCAGGATGAAAAAAGGTGGATTGCATCAATGATGAGGGAAGGTGGCAAAAGATTCTTTTGTTAATTGTTTTTCAGTTTTTGTTTTCGTTTTAGGTGAATATATTTTTATTGTTGGGTTGTAAAATACAGAGATTTTGGTTTTAAAATGTGTTTCTATGCAAGCATTTTAAATAAATAACATATATTATATTAGTATGCTTTGTGTGAGTGTTCAGATTGTAGGACTGCAGAAAAAAACAAACAAAAAGTGCTATGAAATAATAGTATTTGAATTTTATAAATAAATATAAATCCTGAAGAAAACTAATCCCCTTACCGTATCCTCTGAAGTCAGGTACCAGTCTAGAAGATGTTTTTATTTGCTTCTCTCTATACCTGATATATATATATCTATATATTCACCAAGATAAATCTCATGTCTATGTATCCATATGGCTACCATGCTATCTCTCCTTTCTCATTAATTCTGTGTATATTAGAAATGTTCTTCAAAGTCATATTTTTGCTTTAATTGAAAGCATAAAGCCAGGACTTGAATTTAGAAAGGTTCTTTCATACGGTAGCTGAAATGCTGCCAGAAAACTGCTGTAGGGCAGACCTCAAAAATGTATAAACATCTAAATCCAGATTGAAATGTTTGAAATCAAACAGAGTAAGTGACACCAAAAGGTATAATAATGCAAACACCTTTGAGTTACCCACTGAATAATGTCCAGAATACCAAAGAGGAAAGGCTTCCAGAATCAGACTAACAATTTTGAGCAGCTACATAAAAATCCTGCATCAGCCTTTTAAGTGTTAAGAATTTTTCTGGGTTAGAAAACCCAAAATATCCTTACCTGGTTACCCATGCAGTACTTGATCAAATACAGAAATGCTCACATACATAAAATGAACAATCCTATTCATTCCATTAATAGAAACAGTCCAAATTTCATCCATGTCTCTGGTAAGGGCATGAAATAGATAAAAAGTCTTTGAAAAGGTCATGAGCGCAAGCTGAAATCAAATGCCAGAGTTTCAACATGAATGGAAATATCATAGTAGAGGGAAGGGAAGAAAAGGGAAGGGAAGTTTTAAATATTTTGCTGTTGTGTTGGTTGTTTTAGTGTTAATTTTTTTTGAAGTTCTAAGTTAAGTTTACTGAATTTATTTGTAATAATTGTGTTTTATGATGTGTACTGTGCCATGACTTGATACAATTGCATAACCAATAATAAATAAACAAGTGAACCAACTATCTTTTTTTTCAGATACCGATCTAACATAAATCAGGAATTATAAATGTTACGAACAGTTTGCACATATGGAATTTTGAAGTACTATTTTTAAGATGTTTCCATAATAGGTATTACCAATAACAAAATATTCATTTACTGAAAAGCAAAAAGAGTAGTGGACAGTATCCATTCCTTATTTCTATATTGGTATATTGGTTCTATATTGATAAAATAGATGAAGTTTATCTGTTTTACAGCATGCTTTTTCCTCATTTTTTTTTACTGAAACAATCTAAGCCATACAACTGGGAGAGGAAATTTGATTGGCATCAAAACATCTTAGGCGCTTTGAGAATCTAGGACTTACACATTTTTCTATTTTCAGATCAATGGACATATACTGTATTTTTCAATTTCATCTTGCAAACATATGCAATTCTAACTGATATTTACTATTTTAAGTAAAAAATAACAGTGGACAACTTTTTTATTAATTTTTTAAATAAATTCATATGTCACTATCTTGTGTATATGGCTCTGGATGTTTAATAATTAAAAAGAATAAAAACAATAAAACAACCCAAAATAAAGATAGTTATCATCAATCAGCAAAAAATATATATGATAATATAGAATCTTAGGCATGGTAACTCCTTTTGGAACAAAAGAAAATCCTATATATTTGATAAATCTCTAACATTTCTTCTCCTTATTTTCTTAGATTCCACAGCACCACAACTGAAATTATCAGTAAGTTAAAATAGTAAGATTTTGAGCATTCTAAATAAGAGTAAAGAATGAAAGAGGAAAATTATTGATCCCATGAATATTATGACAGAAAGCTTTCTCTCAAAGTCAGAATAGTAACTTTTAGCAACAGAAATGATTTATCCAGTCCCACATACATTGAAGCCAATGAAAGGAAGTAATAATTGTGGTTATTGGAGACTAGTAAAGGAATATAATATGCTGGAAAAAATATAATATGTTACTGAATACATTTGTTATCAACTTACTGGTGGTGGTGTTTTTCCTTGTAGGTTTATTTTTATTTATTTTATTTTTATTTTTATTAAATTTATACGCCGCCCTCTCTCCCAAAGGACTCAGGGCAGCTCACAACAATAAAAAACACCTAAAATTCAGTATTCAAATATAAAAACTAATACAATTCCCTTTAAAAACCCTTTCAGTCCAATCCGGCCAGGCCAAATAGCCATGTTTTGAGGTCACGGCGGAAAGAGCGAAGGTTAGGGGCCATCCGGAACTCCAGGGGGATAATCAACTAGTTATCTTTTGCAAACTAATCTATCCATTCAGTATGAAAATCTTTAATATCAAAGTCTCTAAGGCACCCAAAGCCCTGCAGAAAGAAAGAAAAAGATATGGCTTTGTCTATTTGTCCTGCAGGGAAGTTTTCTGAATCATTTCTTTCCATTGCTGATTTCCTTTCATAGTCAGTCACTAGAAGAGATCAATTATGCCATTATATAAAAGTATCTGTTACATAGAAAACTATGGAAAATGAAGGATGCTGCAGGATCCTTTCCCCCCCTCCCCCTAAAACCATGGGATAACTCCTTGAAGATTCTCCCATATGCAGGAAGCAGAGACTACAAATGTATCAATTCCCAGAACTCTAAAATTTGAACTTTAGCGATCTTATATGTGTTTGTTCTGCTTGTTGCTTCACTTTTAAGTGTTTTTTCAAAACAAAATTCCACTGAAGGATTTGGGGTGGGGAATGCATAGCAGCTCTCAACTATTCATTAAAGAAGCCCAATTCTTTTTTAGGTTTCTGCACAAGATTGGAAAAAAATACTGTACTACTGCACTAATTAATTTTTTTAATCCTTCCTTCCTCCTCCCTCCCTCCCTGCCCCCTCCCTCCCTCCCTCCCTCTGCCAACTCTTTATCAGTCTTTTTTATAAGCAGCAAAAAACTTAAAGCAATTCTTCTGCTTTTAAAGCATGCCTAGTGTGATTACTTTGTCACATATATGATAAGTAGATGATCATTTTGATTAAGCTTTGTTAGCATTTCCAGTAGTTCATTCATTTTGAAAGACAATGCTCAATCTGTATCTCAGGGTTGCCAAAATCTTAAATTGCAAAGGTATGAAAAATGCAATATGGAATTATAAACTTTCCTTTATTTCACCACAAAAAATGTTTTAAACAACTGAGGAGCACATTACTCCAAAATATATTTTCCCCTTTTGTATAACAACACGACAGGAATAGCAAACCATTCATAAGAGATGTGGCTGGTGGTAGCTACAAGCAATGACTTCACAGTCTATTTTGAATGATTGGATGGAACAGGACCTCAGTTGCATAGTAACTTCATCCCTTATTTCCACTTGAAAAATAATTATAATTTGGAAGAGATTAATTCTTTGCTCCTTCATGTCTGTTTCCCTTTATCTTGTCTATTATTTATGATTAATATCTAATAAGCCTTTCAAGAAATAAAAAAGAAATCCAAGGGATAATTTAATACAATTAATATCCTTATATTTATTATGAAGAAAAGTGTAGTTCTAGGGAATCAAAAAAGAGGTTTCCTTGAATTGCAAATAACAGCTTTAAAAAATACAACAGGGTCAGAAATTTTCACCCCAGCTCCTCACTTTTCATGTGTATTCCATTTAATAAAAAATAAAATGAAGTGAAAGCATACTAATTGAGCCTGGAATATTTAATATTGTCTTCTGGGCAACTCATAGAATGGCAAACATAAACCATGCTACACAGAAATCTGTCCTGCTAATTAGGTTCTTGGCACAGTGCCAGCATCTAGTACTGACTAGAAAATCATCTAAGAGTTGTTTATGAGAAGCATCATGCATGGCTCATGTGATATCACATGTATACTGATCTTTCAATAAATTAAATTTAGTCAAATATGCTGACATAAACAACATCAGAAGAGTAAATACTATTATTAGAAAAGACAACATTGAAGAAATTCAGGAATGCTATTGTGGTGAGGAAACAGTAATCATGTATTCCGTTGCAAAGAAACATACAAATAAAAATCCTTCCTAGCCTTGTTAACTGGTGTTTGATATGCAATATGGTAATGCTGAAAAGCAAAGATGAACAAGTCTGAGCCAAGATGGAACAAGGGTCATTAACTTTCCACAAAGACTTGTCTGTTTCCTATTTTGTTTTTAATTTAGTAATATATAAAAATGTGTTGGCTTTTCATAAAGAAGACCAGAATACTTGCCTCCAAATAGCAGAATCAGAGGAGTAACAATGCAAGGGAGCTGTATCTCCAACTCTTGCTTGCAAGTATCCCAAAAACATCTGATTATCTATTGAAATAAGTCAAATCCTGGTCTAAGTTGGTCTGATGTGTGAGAGTTCTTCTAAAATATTTTTCAGTGCAAGTTCACAAATGATTCCTCACAAAATATGTCCACTATTTGGTATAGACCATGGAAAGGCCATCAATTTTTCAAAACAGAGGAAAAAGTAATATGGTTTTCCTAAGGATTTCCTTAGGCTTTCCTAAGCACACTCATTTTCCTGTTTTAAAATGAATCAGAAGAGTTCTTTATTCATTATCAAATCTCTTCAAAACCTATTTACATTTACATAAAACATCATTCCTACACTCTCAGGTACTCCAGATCCAAAATATCTAGCAACTGTCAGAAAAGAGTATCAGAACAACTGAATACAAGCATCAATTATAAATGAATGTTCATGGCTCACAGCTTTCCCACTACCCAAATTGTTGAAGGAAATGAAGTCTTACAAAAACTAATCATAATAGCAATGGCTTGGATGATAATAGTAACATTGTGCATAGTAAATTAAAAAGAAGTCTAAGAAACTTTCAGAGAAACAGGGAAGAAATCTCCCTTGCCATTGCTGTGCACTTAAATATGCTTTTCCCATTTATTCACAAATCAATACTTTCATAGTATTGACAGTCAAGATAATACAATTTTCTGCTATTTTCTGTGAACACTGGATAGTAGTTATGTCCTAGTTGATTTCAGGACTACAGCAGCTGGAATTTGACTTGATTATCTAAGGGAAATAGTTATTTTCAACATCAAAAGTCATTGTTTATTTTTAAGGTGATAAGAAAGATGATGATGTGAAATGTGAAATATGTATGTGTCTGTGTGTGATCTTTAAAACAGGTTTGAAGAAACTGATGTCCATTTAATTCAAAATTAAATCATAGAAATCAGAAAGCATTTCAATTCCGAAAGCAATTCAATTAATAGCAATAGCAATAGTACTTAGACTTATATACCGCTTCATAGTGCTTTTACAGCCCTCTCTAAGTGGTTTACAGAGTCAGTATATTTCCCCCAACAATCTGGGTCCTCATTTTACCTACCTCAGAAGAATAGAAGCTGAGTCAACCTTGAGCCGGTGACATTTGAACTGTTGAACTGCAGCTAGCAGTCAGCTGAAGTAGCCTACAGTACTGCACTCTAACCACTGCGCCACCTCGGCTCTTATTATGTCAGGAGTTATCACAGTGAGAATATAGAATTAGTAATCCCGAATTTGTGATATGTAAAATCATAGTGATATATTCTCACCTTAATTTAAAATTTAGATCAATAAAGGGCACTTATTTGGTTTGACATAGACTATGTTTTAATTTATGCTTTCAAATTGTGAGATTGGAGAAGACTCTTGAGCCTGTCAAACTCCCTGCCTGTGGGCCGGATGCATCACGCACTGGCCACTGCCATGCCCAGTTTAGCAAAGGGGAAAAGTCCCAATATATCATGTGACACTGCCATGACAACGTGAGTTTGACACCTCTGCTCTTGAGAGTTCCTTAGACTGCAAGGAGATAAAACCAGTCAATCCTAAAGGAAATCAACCCTGACTGTTCTTTGGAAGGGCAGATAGTGAATCTGAAGCTCAAATACTCTTGCCACCAAATGAGAAGAGAAGACTGACTGGAAAAGACCCTGATGTTGAGAAAGATTGAAGGCAAAAGGAGAAGGGGTGACAGAAAATGAGGTGGTTAGATGGTGTCATCAATGCAATGAACCTGATTTGGGCAAACTCTGAGAAATAGTGATGTGCTATGGTCCATGGAGACAGAAAGAGTCAGACACAATTTAGTGACTGAACAACAACAATATTTTAATATACCTTTCATTTTAGATTTACTGTAGAGTAAATAGTAATTTTAAAATGTTCAATCCTGTAAAATACAAGTGGAAATGAGCGATGAAGTCATGGAGTCACAGAATCATAGACTTAGAAGGACCCTCAATGATATCTAGTCCACCAAACCTCATCAGATTCTGCTAAAGCATTTTGGACCGTTTAACTATTTTTACTTAATAACATTCTATTCTAGTTGTGTATTCAAGTTGTGTAGGGATTGTCCCAAAAAAGTTAGAAGGAACATAAACTGGAGTTTAATCATTTCTTAGTGAAGAAACTGTTGATAAGTGAGATGCAGCATTCAAACAGAACAGCAGCAGGGAGAAAATACTGAGAAGCTTAAATGACTCAGAATGTTTAAGGTCTCACAAAGCTTTAGAAAACTGTAAAGGGAATAAAAAATAAAGGTACTCGATATTCAGAAAAAAATCAGTTGACATTGCTGACTATTACTGTTCCCTTGTGTAAAACTGTTTTGAAAAGAGTCTGGCTAAAATATATATTTTTATCTCCTTCAGTTCTGTAACAGTGTAACTGTAAACCTAACTTTTTTGCATTTTGTAATGAAGTATAACCTTACTGGATCTTTATCTACATATATATATATATATATATATATATATATATATATATATATATATATTTACAGGTAGGTAGAGAAAACAAACATTAAGAAGTTTTTGGTAGCCTCTCACCAGTTTTTTGCAAATAAAACTAACTATGATTGAACAGTAATTAAGAATTCATATTACAGCATATTTGTTCATTTATTTGCTTTAATTTATATCTCAATAGTGCATGATACTCAAAACAGTATCACATTGTTGGACAAATAAAATGAATTTTTTTCTGTTGAATCATCCTAAAGTACAGAGAAGACAAACACAAATATCAAAACATGTCAGATAAGAAAATAAGAAACTAGAAAATAAATTGAAATAATTGGATTGTTGATAGCAAATATCATTTTATAATTTTCACAAATTATGTCTGGAAGAATACTTCTGTCAATACTGAAAAAAATCATTTTCAAGGTAATTATAGAAAAGAAATTTAGATTGACAAAACAAGAAGAACTATTTATTTATTTATTTATGTAGATTAGGATATAGTATGAAACTATTTGGTCTGATGACTTACTTATCAAAACAATTATCCTATTACCATGGACCCTAACCCAAACTCTACCTTAGATTAGAAAAGCTACATCAGATTTTGGCATCTCTTCCACAACTCATATTTTTCAAGGATATACTGATCTTGGAAATCTTTACTAAGGGTTCTGGCTGGGGAGAGGGAGGAAAATAGAAAAGTTGGAAATGGAAAAGAGAAAGGAAATTTACATCTATTATTGGGATGTGCTAAATAATTTTTCGTCAGTTGTAAGAGGCAGGCAGGCAGGCAGGAAAAATATATTTATTATAGATACATTATATCTGTTCCAGGACCTGTCACTAGGTGTGGCCCTCTAAATACTTTCCAAAATTTCAGAAAGTGGGGTGGATTGATACATAAGCAATTCTTTGAAAATTAAGAATTACTGTCTTTGATTGGAAAGCCTACAGAAATATTCACATAAAACTGTTCACTGTGTGAATATATAATAATACCACATATTAAAAAAATAAGTGTCTGGCAAACATCTAAAAAAACCCAAACCATAATATGTACATTGATATCAGGGGTGAAATCCAGCAGGTTCTGAAAGGTTCCAGAGAACTGGTAGTGGAAATTTTGAGCAGTTCGGAGAACTGGTAACGGACATTTTGATTAGTTCGGAGAACTGGCAAATACCATCCCTGGCTGGTCCCAGAGTGGGGTGGGAATGGAGATTTTGCAATATCTTTCCCCCAGGAATGGGAAGGGAATGGTGATTTTGCAGTATCCTTCCCCTGGAGTGGGGTGGTAATGGTGATTTTGTAGTATCCTTCCCCTGCCATGCCCAACAAGCCATGCCCACAGAACCGGTAGTAAAATAATTTGGATTTCACCACATTGATATGAGTAACTGGTTTTTGTTAAAGACCCAATAGATCTCTAATTTATCCAAAAAGTGAGAAGATATGAGTAGTTTTACTTAATTTAAATCCTAAAGTTATTAAGGTTCTATGAAAAATTGGAAATAAAATGAAATTATGTATTGGACTTTTCTTGGCTGAAAGTCCACATGAAAAGGACTTGAGGATTGTAATAGATCACAAGTTAACAACAGCAAAAGGTGTGTGGCAGTTGGATGTATTAATAGATGTATGGACTCCATTCCAGATCATAGGCAATAAGTGTCACACTTTATATTGGTCAGGTCCCAATTGCAATATTGTGTCCAGTTGTGGCTAACATGGTATTAAATGTCACTGACAAACTGGAAAAAGTTCAAAGATTGTGAAATTAGAAACTAAATCCTATGAAGAATAGTTAAATTAACTGATTGTCTTCAGCCTGCAAAATAAAAGAGTGAAGAGAGAAATGATAATATCTTCAGATATTTCAAGGAAGGAGTGCTCTTGAGTTTACATAAGCAAGTCTATCTTTATTTCAAGTAACTGTTGCAATGCTTGCTGGAATTTCTACATGAGCTGAAATTTTGGGTGACAAATTAGATTTCCTATAGTAATGAATATAAATAGCATAAAATAAAAAGAAACCTTGATAAGCCTAAAAGATTCTGTAGCACAATACTTTGGATCAATGAAACAAAATCAGAACTCTTCTAACATGGCTACGCAAGATTCATAAAGAATAAATCATTTGAAGAAAAAAACATCTTGCCAATTATTTAATATGAGCTACCTCTATTACACTTGGGTTTAAGTGGGAGCCAGTGGCACAGAAAATATTTTGCAGATGGAAGGAAGAATGGATACAAATTAAGTGTCACCTTACCCTAGCTAATCATTTATTATCTGACCTATACCTTTCAATAAATTTACTTAGAAGGAAACACATCTATTGAATTAGAATATGATTAATTCATCAATATTACAAGCAAAGAGAAAGAGATAACTTTTCAAAATTTGGAAATTAAAAATTGAATTTTTCTGTACTATTTTTTTTCTCATATGAAAAATGCTGCAGCACATAATTTTTTTTGAATATATAATTTAATAGCTATGATGTCAGACCATATTTGTCTTAAAGTGTTTTTCGGGCTACGAAGACTCAGCACATTTTCTCATTTTTCTGGGTGAATCCAGCCTGCAAAGATTAATTTAGTATTTAATTTTGTTCTTCAGAATAATTCTCTCTAATATTGACAGGAAAATATAATAGAAATAAGCAGGTACTATACACAATGTGTGGAGAGAGTCTCCTTTAAATTCCTGGGAGTCCATCTCAGTGAAGATCTCACCTGGAAAAACAACATGATCCAGGTGGCCAGGAAGGCCCAACAGAAACTCCATTTCCTTAGGGTTTTGCGTAAAAACAAGGTGAAACAACAACTGATGCCCTCCTTTTACCAGTCCACAATAGAAAGCGTCCTCACTTATTGCATCACAGTATGGCATGCCAACTTGAGAACCACAGATAGAAAGACATTACAGAGGGTGGTGAGCACAGCACAAAACATCATGGGCTGTCCCCTAATTTCCTAGATGAGATCACTAGGGCTCACTGCCTTAGAAGAGTGAGGAAAATCCTCAGGGACGACTCACACCCTGGTCAGCACTTCTTTACTCTCCTACCATCATGAAGGAAATATAGAAGCATAACTAGCCGCACAAACAGGCTGAAGAACAGTTTTTATCCGTGGGCTGTCAGACTCCTGAATGAGAAATAACATCATAACTATGTAGTACGATGGACTTTCAGGGTCAGCGCAATGTGTAACATGTTCACATTGGTGCAGTAGGACTGTGGGTTATTAATATGATTTATTGGGTTAGGGATTTTCTGTCTTCACTGTGAGTTGCATTGTGTTGGGGGGGGTGCACTAAGGGAGGCTCAACCAATTTCATTGTACAGTGCTGTGCACTGTGCACTGACAATAAAGGTTGGAATTCGACAATGTGTTTTGAATCAAGTGCAGTCACTTTTTATAATATAATCATTACATATGATGCTTATGATTATAGATAACTTTATATAACCAAGAAACGTGTCATCTGGAGTTAGTCATGGCCAATGGATCAGTAATACCAAATCTCAGATGTGAAGTTAGGTCTATATATCTTTCCTGCCTTACCTATCTACATCCCTTCCAAGATTTTAAAGAATAAATAATTTAAAAAGTAAAGCACAAATAAGTAAACAAGTATATTAAAATTGTCTAGATAAGTATAGCTTTCCTTTTAAATATATGAAACTTTATGATGACCATAGTGACTTTATAGCCTTCAGCCTTTATAGCCTTCAGCCTTCAGCCTGATAGTAAATAATGCAATATATATAGTATAGTACAATATATAATACAATACAAATACAATATATACAGGTGAAACTCGAAAAATTAGAATATCGTGCAAAAGTTCATTTATTTCAGTAATGCAACTTAAAAGGTGAAACTAATATATGAGATAGACTCATTACATGCAAAGCAGGATAGTTCAAGCCTTGATTTGTCATAATTTTGATGATTATGGTTTACAGCTCATGAAAACCCCAAATTCACAATCTCAGAAAATTAGAATATTGTGAAAAAGTTCAATATTCTAGGCTCAAAGTGTCCCACTCTAATCAGCTAATTAAGCCATAACACCTGCAAAGGGTTCCTGAGCCTTTAAATGGTCTCTCCGTCTGGCTCAGTAGGAATCACAATCATGGAAAAGACTGCTGACCTGACAGTTGTGCAGAAAACCATCATTGACACCCTCCATAAGGAGGGAAAGCCTCAAAAGGTAATTGCAAAAGAAGTTGGATGTTCCCAAAGTGCTGTATCAAAGCACATTAATAGAAAGTTATGTGGAAGGGAAAAGTGTGGAAGAAAAAGGTGCACAAGCAGCAGGGATGACCGCAGCCTGGAGAGGATTGTCAGGAAAAGGCCATTCAAAAGTGTTGGGGACTTTCACAAGGAGTGGACTGAGGCTGGAGTCAGTACATCAAGAGCCACCACACACAGACGGATCCTGGACATGGCCTTCAAATGTCGTATTCCTCTTGTCAAGCCGCTCCTGAACCACAAACAACATCAGAAGCATCTTACCTGGGCTAAAGACAAAAAGAACTGGTCTTGCTCAGTGGTCCAAAGTCCTCTTTTCTGATGAGAGCAACTTTTGCATCTCATTTGGAAACCAAGGTCCCAGAGTCTGGAGGAAGAATGGAGAGGCACACACTGCAAGATGCTTGAAGTCCAGTGTGAAGTTTCCACAGTCTGTGTTGATTTGTGGAGCCATGTCATCTGCTGGTGTTGGTCCACTGTGCTTCATTAAGTCCAGGGTCAACACAGCCATCTACCAAGAGATTTTGGAGCACTTAATGCTGGAGCTTTATGGGGGTGCCGACTTCATTTTCCAGCAGGACTTGGCACCTGCCCACATTGCCAAAAGTACCAAAACCTGCTTCAATGACCATGGGATTACTGTGCTTGATTGGCCAGCAAACTCGCCTGACCTGAACCCCATAGAGAATCTATGGGGCATTGCCAAGAGAAAGATGAGAGACATGAGACCGAACAATGCAGAAGAGCTGAAGGCCACTACTGAAGCATCCTGGTCTTCCATAACACCTCAGCAGTGCCACAGGCTGATAGCATTCATGCCACGCCACATTGAGGCAGTAATTGATGCAAAAGGGGCCCAAACCAAGTACTGAGTACATATGTATGCTTATACTTTTCAGAGGTCCGATATTGTTCTATGTACAATCCTTGTTTTATTGATTTCATGTAATATTCTAATTTTCTGAGATTGTGAATTTGGGGTTTTCATGAGCTGTAAGCCATAATCATCAAAATTATGACAAATCAAGGCTTGAACTATCTTGCTTTGCATGTAATGAGTCTATCTCATATATTAGTTTCACCTTTTAAGTTGCATTACTGAAATAAATGAACTTTTGCACGATATTCTAATTGTTCAAGTTTCATCTGTATATATATAGTGTGTGTGTGTGTGCGCGCGCGTGCGCGTGCGCAAGTTTTGGTGTATTCGGGTCTTTTCCCATGTAAGATTGAGAGTATCTTGGCGACGTTTCGACAAGGTCCCACTCGTCATCTTCAGGCTGGTGTCTTCGGCTTCGTGCTTGTGCAAGGAAAGCACAAAGCCGAAGACACCAGCCTGAAGATGACGAGTGGGACCTCGTCGAAACATCGCCAAGATACTCTCAATCTTATACGGGAAAAGACCCGAATACACCAAAACTTGCATACCTCTACCCGTGAAAATCTACGAAAACATAAACAAAATTTAAAAAGTAAAACACAAACATAAGTTTGAAGAACTAGCAATAGTTTTCCCAAAGGTTCTTTTTCGAGAGGCAATTGGACTTTCTGTTTTTTCTCTAGAAGTTTTGCTTCTTATCCAATAAGCTTCTTCAGCTGAATTTTTATTCTTTCAGTAATTTATAGATACTTTAACTGTGGTAGTTTCCTACCTTCATTAAGCAACACTTGGTCTGTCATTAGTCTGTTTTCTGAATCTTGATATATGATAAAGGCATATGTAATTAAATCTTATTGTGATTATCTTTGGAATAAAAAGAATCTGATTTGATGGTTATGTTAATTGGGAAATTGCCAGACTTATTCTCAGAGGGGTTCAAATTTTTAGCAAACTTAATTCGATGCTTGATTTTTCTTCTTCTTTTGTTTCTTTATTCCATAACAGCTGTAAAACTACTGACTAAACAATTTCTTTCTAAAATTGATATTTGAATACATTAGCCATTCTGTTACCCATAATAAACATCTTGCTTGAGAGTATGGTTTAAGGTTAGGAAAACAAAGTCCACATTTATTTTCTTTTGAATCTTATTCAGCAACCTTGAACTAAGGAGAAATTTTCTTAGTTGTTCCTAACGGAACAATTAATCAGTGGGACAACTTGCCTCCAGAAGTTGTAAATTCTCCAACACTGAAAGTTTTTAAGAATAGATTGGATAACCATTTGTATGAAATGGTATAGGATTTCCTGCCTAAGCAGGAGGTTGGACTAGGAGACCTCCAAGGTCCCCTCTAACTGTGTTATTCTGTTCTATTCTATTCTATTTTTCCTATTCTGTAGGAATCAATTATTTTTTTAAACTAGTCTTAAAACTTTTATCTAAAACTATAATTAGTGTTGATTGAAATAAAAAATCCATTTTATTGAATATATTCATTTTTATTGTCACAGTAAATCCCAGCAAATAACATTTTGTTTTTCCTGTTTATTTTTTTCCATAAATTGTTTTGAAATGTATCTGTTTTATATTGAGTCAGATAAAGTGCTAAGTATTTTACTGAATCTTTTGTGGTCTTACAACCTCATTTCTCTTTTCAACAACTCTTCTTCAGAAGTTAGGTACCTTGTTATTAATGTATTCTAGCACATTTATTATAAACGTGCTACTGTGTTTCATCTTTCTTTTTGTAATGTAACCTGTTTGATCTGTATGTATTATTTAAAAATGTACTTCTTCATGAGTTCAGTTCAAAATTGTGGTAAATATAATCAACATTAAATAAAAAAATCTCAGTATATTTGTCTGAGATTTTTTGCATCATTTCCTTCTTCATAAATCAAAAATTTTGCTTGGATTTTCTTCATTGTTCATAGCAGCTCTTCCTTTAACTTTTTGTAATATGGTTGAACTGTCAGCTTACTTGCATGTGGAGTCTTTCCAGTTTAATAATCATTTTTTAAAGTCCACATTTCTTCCTCTAAAATATTATTACCTATAATTTTTGGCTTCATTTTTAGAATTTTAAAGATGAAATCTATGCTTTTTTTTTTAATTTGAGGAAAACAGTTTCTTTTTTCCTTTCATCCAAAATCCATTTACTTTGAAGTGGAGAAATGAAACAAGAGGAGTGCATTCCTGAGGTCTTTGAATACTCTTAAAGGTGTTAAAAAAGAAACAAAGCCAAGTGAGAAAGAAGGAATGTAAGTTATAACCCATACATTTGCTACTTGTGAAATGTTATCGAGCATCAATGTCATCTATTATTTAATTTGTTGCTTCACCCAGGTATCTATCAAGTATTAGACTTGACATATGCATACCCTTAATAAATGCTTATGGTTCCTATAGTCAGGGATAGGAAGAGATGAAACAGCCACTTTGCAAAGATATTGTTTCTCTCACAAATGCTGAGGCTAAAGTCTTTCTAGTTTCAGGCCACTTAGATCCTTGAGTTTCATAGACAATAATATCAGTGGTTGGGCTTAAATTACTTTTTTTCTTCTTTTCTTTTCTTTTCTTTTCTTTTTTTCTAAATTCATAACAGAAAAGTGAACTCATCTCTGGTTTGAGTAGTAACGGTGCAGGCTTAGGAACCAGGCGTTTCTAAGTTTTTGTTAGTTGCAAGCCTTCCCTTCACATGAATGCTGGCTGGGTTAGTTAGCTTTATTGATTAGCCTATAGGCCACATCAAAGCACAAGGCGCAAGCACGTATCACCAATGAAATCTTATACAAACAATTTAAAATAACAATAGGGTAAAATACAATAGTTATAGGATAAGATACAATATAATTTAATACATAAATATATAAAATAGAATAAAACGGCATAAAATGATATTTCGGTGTCACCCTTACAATCTACCCCAATTATTCCCACGTATGCAGATCTCAATCAAACCATTTTGTTTAAGTACTGTACTGTGTTAAATGTTATTTTCAGGTTCTGGCCGCACATAAAGTAAGTTGTTTTGACATGGGGATCCCAATGGGTCATTTGTTTGGTATATGGACCAAGGTACTGTCTCTCACCCCTTTATACAAGCAACAGTCAAATAGGATGTGGGCCAGGTCTTCTAACTCTGCCGCTTCACAAATGCAGAGACGCTCATTGTAGGGTAGAGAATGGAATTTCCCATATCTGACCATTGTGTCAAGCTGTTTGAATCTTGATTGCATAAATATATCCCTAAGATGTTTTGGCAGTTGTAACTTCAAATAGCTGTCTACTTGAAAAGTAATGCTGGCTGGGTAGATTTGGGCCAATTTAACTGTCTCAGCCCAACCCAGCTCACAGGATTGTTGTGAGGGAGAAACACATGCAGGAGTATTAGGTATGTTTGCTGCTTTGAGTATATATGTAACTCAAGAGCTGATAAAATACTATTGCTAATATTACTCTTATTTTATGAAGGAAGGAAGAAGGAAGGAAGGAAGGAAGGAAGGAAGGAAGGAAGGAAGGAAGGAAGGAAGGAAGGAAGGAAATCGGATATAAATATTTTAAACAGATTTTAGGATGAGTGGCCTTTGGTTGGGGGTTTTTGTAGATATTTTTTTTTTTTGTTTTTACATTTCATAACAGCTATGGGTAACATGAGAAGCAGACTGAGCTGCTTTGTGATATATCATCTTGCATTTCATAGGCAACTGAAGTGGACTGATTGAGCTCTTATATTTGAACCTGGCAAGCTGATCTCTGATAAAACTATGTCATAGGAATCCAAGAAAGTTCACTCCTGATTGGTTTCTCATCTAGCTAGAATTTTGATAGATCTATTTTGAAGGAATTTAAAGAGTACTGGTTCCTGATTGATGTATCTTTCAACTAATTGCTTCCTTGTGAACTTCTAATTGATTTTCAACAATACCAAATAGAGATTGCTCCTCATTGGACTGTTGTTGAGCTAGGATATTGGTGAGGCTGCTGCATTTTGCTGAGGCTATTTTATATCCTTTTTTTATTTGAGAAGGACTGTATAAATTTTGTGTGCTTTCATAGTTTCCACGCTCTGCTTCTTTGTGTTGTATTTGTTTATGGATCTTGATGGTCTCCACATGTAGTCTCATGTAGCAGATGTGACTTCCAGTACCTGCATTTTAATTCTCTCTCATGTAGTAGGTGGGTGTGTATATTCATGTGTAAATATGTTTCCATTCAATGTTAGAGACAGAATAAGAATGACTAGTAATGATTAGCTTCAGAACATATCTTGACCTTGATGCAACCTGGCAAAGAAGGTTAGCTATTATTACATCACAGGCAAAGAATATAAAAGAGATAGGGTTAGGGTTAGGGTTAGGGTTAGGGTTAGGGTTAGGG